>OZ020122.1:6963585-7563585 GCA_963971155.1 Anthrax anthrax
AGCATTAGTTCATCCATCATTTTGTCGGATTGTTAACTTTTACTAACATCAATATACCCTTATTTTACATTGTAGGATTTCTATAGAATTTTGTAGACAAGGCAGGGTAGGGTATGTGAAATGTGGTATGTGGTTTAATTTGGATTGTTCACAAGAAAATCATATGAAAATTTTATGGTGTAAAAGAGGCAGAATAGAAATTAGAATTGTGTTTTTATAGGAAAGGGCATTTTATATTATTTCTAACCTTTAAATATGGCATTACCTTTAAGTTGAACACCATTAAATTATATTATTTTATGTATGTATAATATTTGAATACCTATTTTTTTAAATATAACAATAATTATTGTAAAATAGTAATTAAATTTATGTAAATTTTTAAAATGATTTTTTTTTCCTTTTTTTTTTGAATAAATAAAAATCAATAAAAAATATTTTAGCACGATTTTTTTTTTTTCATTTTTTTTCCATACTTTGACACTCTGTAGAGAACAAAAAGACACACATACATACATACATAATGTTTGGCTTCAATTCCTAAAACTCCAAAAGCATTTTTGTTTTTTAAATTTTCATTTTAATCATTTTTTTAAAAATTTATTTTTTATTTTATTTTTTTTTTATTTATCAAATACACAAATCACAAAACAAACAATTTCCAAACAAATTCGTTATGTGGAACATATTTTTTGTATAAATTTTACAAAGAATAAATTAAATAAAAATGATGTAAAATTTATGAATGATGATAATGATGGCCATAATCATCCTGGAACTTCGTCATCATCATCATCATCATCATTGTTATTATCAACAACTGGCGGTGATGGTAGCGGCAACAGTGATAGCGTTGGTATATGGAATTTAATTGATCCAATACCAGATGGTTTAATGCGTAGTGATATAACTGTTGATGCATCTGATCGTTCACCATCGGTGACAGTATCAATATTTGGTGCATTATCTGAGATATTATCAAAAACAACAGATAGCTTAGATTTTTTAACATCAACATCAACGACAACAACAACAACTACTACAACAACTACAACAACAACAACTACAGAAATTCCAACAATCCTTCAGGTACCACAAAATAATGAATTATTAATTGGGCAAAATGATACTGATGCTGTTGCTGTAAATATTATGCAAAAAAATCAAATAAAACCGAATAAACAGATTATGAAAAATACCACTATTACTACTACTACAATTACTACTACTACTAATAAAAATCATAATAAAAATAACGGTTATAATGATAATGGGCGTTTAATGAAATCACAATTAAATAAAAATCAAATGCAATCCTTAATTGATCCTCCATTTAATTCATCATCACGATCACTATCTTCATCATCATCATCCACAAATCGTTCTTTATTGAATGATTCCATTCCATTAATTACTTTAACCGATAATATGACTAATACTACTCTAACTACTACTACTCCGATAACTAGAACTATTCCGACTACTCCGACTACTACTTCTACTACTACTACCCCGACTACTACTACTACTACTACTACTCCGAGTACTACTACTCCAACTACTACTACTCGAATTACTACTGTTACTACTCCGACAACTACTACTGGTCAGACTAGTACAACAATCCGATCTACAACTAATAGACCAATGACAACCATCACTCATTTTAAAACGATCAATAGCAAAAATTCATCACAATCACATGCAATTAATATCACTAATACTAATAGTAAAAAACATGCTTTATCATCATCATCATCATCATTAATTAAATTAAAACAAAATTTAACAATGCAAAATGCTTTATTAAATCATAATCAATTATTACTAACAAATAATCTAACATCAATTAATAATTATAATTCAAAATATGATGATAATTTAAATTTAAATCAAATAAAATTAAAAAATAATGTATTAAATCAAAATCAAAATGATATGATGAGTACAATATATCCATTAAATTTTGTACCAACTAGTATACCACAATCATCAGATACCACAATATTTGAGGTTAATTTAACAACACCAGGTAGTGATATTATTACAAATCCAAAATTTAATTTAATTGGAAATTTGAATACTTCCGTACAAATTGCTTCTGATTTTAAATTAAATAAATTCAATAATAATAATAATAATAATAATAATCATATTGCTAATAATGCTTCAAATAATTTGAATAATATAATAAATACAACAACAACAATATCAACACCAAAATTTATACAAATTATTACAACTGAACAGCCTACAATTACAATTTCATTATCAGATATATTTAATATTAGACCAAAAAAAATTTATCATTCAACAGAGAATTTATTAAATTTAAATCCAATTTATAATAAACAACAATTAAATGATAATAAAATAATAATAACAACAACAACAACAAATTCTAAATGGAATATAACATCAATGACAACAACAAACCCCACTAATACAGAAAGGAGTACAAATAAAATTACAAATAATGCTTTATCATTTGATGAGATTTCATTGAATACAAATGAAATCGATTCAAATTTAACAGATATTAAATTAAAATCAATTAATAATGATAATATACACGTAAATCAAACTTTATTTAATTCCACAAATAAACAATTATTAATGAACACTGATGATAATACTAAAACTAACAGTAGTCACACAATCACAATATCTACTACTACTTCATCACCAATATATCAACAATATACCGATAAAACAATAACAACAATAACAACACCATTAGATATTAATTCCAATAAATCAATAACAACAATTGAATCCCTTAAATCCTTAAAATCACAATCCATAAATCCAATTAATATTCATAATAAAAATCAAAATGATAAAAATAATAATGAAATAATAACAGACAAAAGACAAAATCAAAACAAACGCCCATTAAATATTCAATTCACAACAGAGACAAATTTCACTGAATTACCAATAATTCAATTAAATACAAATACAATTGAAACAACAACAAAAACGATAATTAACGAATACGTTCCAAGATTTTCGAATCATAATCGTATACCGATACCGATAATACAAAATACTAAGCAAAAATCATCGAGAATCATCAATTCATCGTCAACATTAACATCATCAACAACAAAAACAACAGTGAAAAAACAACAAGATAATAATTCTGGTGCTACAGTACATCCAATATCATCATTATCTGGTCGTAATGGTCATGATTTTGTTGTTTATGGAATTTTACCAAATAATACCGTTGTACGAAAGAAATTAACAACAAAATCACCAACATTAAATTTAATTATTTATGGAATATTGCCCAATCAGACAGTGGTACGGAAGTATCCAAATGGTACAATATTACCAGTTAATGATTTTAATGATGATCTTGAAATAACTGATATCGATCCAAAAATGTTATTTAATCCATTTAGTGATTTATATCAAACAACAGCAAATAGTAATTATTTAAATTTGGATCATGATGATAATAAACTAATAATTAATTCTAATGGTATTACTACACGTGGTACATCATCTGATATTAAAGATGTAACTAATAAAATTACTACCACTACTACAGCTACTACAGATTCATATTTTTATCCTTATTTATTAAAAAATACCGTTAATAATAATTCAATTAATGACATTAATATAACTCTTATTAATGATAATATCAATTTAAATAATAACGGTAATAATTCAAATTTGTACAAATATAATACTCGTAATAATAATTATATTAATAATAATAATCACAATATGAATAACCATTATAATAATAATAATAATAGCAATAATCATGGATTGGTAACAAATACAGATCCTTTAGGTTTTATTAAATTATCTACAGGATCTAATCAATATGAATTAAATGATCATTTACAATTACAATCAGATGTTAATCATAATAATGATACAACAACTCATAATATAACGGTATGAATTTAAATAATTAATCAAATGTTTTTGTTAATTCAGTTTATTTTTCATCAAAATGAAATTTCAAATAATGGTATTTGTGAATTGGAAAAAAATTTTTTTTTTAGTTGTCGTCTTGATTTAAACAAACCCTCTATAGTTCACTTTTGAAGCATCTTCATCATCATTGGAGCAACAGCCCAATATATGAGCTAATTCGTCCATTTTTTAACGTGAATTGAGAACCATCAAATTTGTTAAAGTAAACACATAAGTATATGGGGTAGAGATTAAGCCCAATTTTAATCTCTATTTGAATCTATTTCATTTGTTTGAGTTAGGCCTAGCGCTCCCAGTGATAAAGTAAAGACTAATACTAGGGAAATTGGGCAAATGACGTACATATATCTACTACGTAAAGCTCTATGTTGCTAACGTAAGTCATCGTACGTACATGCGTAAGTTTATGAAAGCTCTTTTAACGTTTACGTGTAGCTCAGTTTGGGCAGTAAGTAACTAAACACGATGTGTTATTTCGAACTGTCAAAAACACGTTATACTTAAGGGGAAAGCATTTAAATTTACGTAAACTGACTGTCTTTACAGTTCCATATGCGTAATAACTTTCAATCAGTTTTTGATTATGACAAAACAAACTGAACCGGCCGTTGTTGGCAAATATGTATGTATAATATATGTATCTATATATTATATGGATCTTGTGTATATGTATATATTTTTTTTCAACAGATTTTGTTTACATTTTTTACAATTAATCATATGGCCGTATTAAGTATATATATGTGTGTTACGTATAAAGTTGAAATAGTTTGGGCAAAGTCAAACGTAGAACATAGAATACGTAAATAATTTGCTACATAAGCTTATGCCCAAACTGAAGGATGTTAAACGTAGAATTTTTCGTACTTTTGACAACTCTACGTTAACATTTACGTGTGTTTGCCCAATCTCTCTAGTTTGTGCGAAATCTTTGGAAAAATTTGTCTAAATTCCAAGTGGCTAAATTACTTGGACTTACTAAAATTTCAATTTAGTATTTAGCAGCATTTTGCTAAATATACATATTACATACATACATATGCATGTATAGTAAATTTATATCTGATAATTATTCTCATTTTTACAATTCCACACTCTGTGTTTGTCTTCTGTGATCACGTGATCAATTCTTCTACACAGCAAATGAGTGTAAAAAATTTTTCCATCATTTTAATATTCAGTTCATCAGTTAAGAGTATTAGTAGAAGACAGAAGAGGAAAATTCAACGAAATTTAGCTTAATAACTAAAGTCCATAAAGAGACATCGATTGTGGATCTCAAGTGTTGTAGATCAATTTTGCCAGTTGTGTTGCAGATAGAAGACATCCAAATTGACATGTGTGCTGGCAACCACAATACATATATATGCACAAATATCAAAATTAAATATTAATAATTCACAAGTACCGTTATTTTGAAAATTTCCATTTTATTTATCTAATTTAAATTCAAATGAAATCAAAACGATGTTTTTTTACAAATTAATTCATTTAATAAATCTGATAATTTTTAAATTTTGTGTTACCGCATATTGTTAGATATATTGTGTAAAGTAAATCGTTAATATTTTGTAATTTTTTCTTTTCTTATTTAGGATAATAATATCCTTGTTGATATTTTAAAGAAAAAATATATAAATTCTGAAATACCAGTTAAATCATCGAATGTGTTCAGTTTAACAACATCTAGAAATCCGACTGGTAGTAGTAATACAAAGTTATCATCGTCAACTAAAAGTGTATACGATGATAATAATAAAAATTCAGATAATACTGAAAGTAATGAAGTATTAAATTTGGATAATTTAATTGATCCATTGGTAAGAAATTTTTATAATTACAATCTAAATGGAATATTCATTTTTATATGAACTCAATTATGGTCTTTATTAGGTTGAAAATGATATCACATCTACAACTACATCAGCAACTAATTCAGTATTAATGAAGCCAACAACTAATAAAAATATCGATTTATTAAATGGGCGGCTTCAGGATAATAATGTGCCAAATATAAAAAACAATTTATTTGGACAGAATGGAAAGAGTAAAGGTACAACACCGTTTATAGTTATGGCTGAAACAATGAGCACAACAGCAAATACAATTACACCAAAAACTACTACCACCACTACTACCACAACCACAACTACTACCACACCAAAACCAACAATAACAACTACTACAACACCAAAACCAACAACAACTACTACTACAACACCAAAACCAACAACAACAACTACTACAACACCAAAACCAACAACAACAACACCGAAGCCAACTACAACGACGACCACTACTACAACACCAAGGCCAACTACAACAGCTAGCACTACCACAACTACAACTACACTGAAGCCGATTATAAGCACAACAAAAAGTACAACTTCAGCGCCAACTAAAAATATTAAAGCTCAAGATTTAAATTCAAATGGAGCATCAAGCCTTGAAAGAAATTTACGTTTACTTCAAGAACTCCTTGGAATTCAGGCCAGCTTAGCAAAACGAACATCCCTTATTCCCAAAGTTGGAAGTGGAGGAAATCCGTCTGTATCTACAACCACGTCGACTACCACAATTACACCACCACCACCACCTCCAACAACTACAACAACAACAACAACGTCGACGACGACTACCACACCGAAGCCAACAACAACGACAACAACCACCACAACCACCACTCCAAAGCCAACAACAACCGCCCCCATCACAACAACAAGCCCAAGGCCTACAGCTCGATCAAAAACTACAACCCGTTCGGATGATGACGATTTAAGATTTATCGCAAACTTAGTAAGTTGTATTGGGTGCAGAATTATTCAAAGTTTTATTGATTTTTATTTACGTTTTACAGAGACAACTTTTGTTAGGGCAGCAAAGAACCTCAAAGCCTACAGTTAGAACTACAGCTCCCACGACTACTACAAGGCCTCCAACGACGACCACAACAACCACCACCACTACTACGACGATTACACCGAAACGAATTGCAACATCATCTAACAACATTAACGATCTTTTCAATAGTTTCCAAGGCCCATCCACTATAAATCCAACGAAGCCCAAGTATTCTGACGTAGATGACATCGCTTTTCTTAATTCACTCGTAATTTTATGCGTAATCTTTTTCGCTTTATTTTTATTCATAAACATTCTTTTGTTGTTTTTTTTTTCTTTTGTACAGAGACAAATTGCTAAGATTGCAACACCACCAACAACCAATCAACCGACATTTGCTAATCGAATTATAGAATTGGCATTAAGTAATCGAAATGCAACAACAACAACAACAACGACAACGACAAAATTACCACCTTTGGGCTCCGCCTTGAATCCACAAGAATATGAACGTCATCGACAAGATGAAGCGCAATTAAAATCTGATCTTAAACTTTTATCATCTTTATTAGGACGTCAAATTCTAGCTCAGGATATTCCAAATTTAACAAAACAGGTAGCATCAATGCGAACTACCAAATTTACTACAACATCTAGACCAACGACAACAACCACAACTACAATGAAACCAAATATGAATGATGAGGAATTAGCTAAATTGATTAAAGAGCGCACTGAAATACAAAGAAATTTGAAACTGTTGTCATCTCTACTTGGCAGAGATGTCAGTATTGAAGAATTACCGTTAATTATGCAACAATTACGCGGTGGTAGAAAATCGAATGATGGACAATTTTTAACAACAAGAGCGACAACCACAACCACAACAACAACAAGATCTCCGATAACAATATCATCATTGGAAGATTTAAAAACGACAAAACGTCCATTAACTCAAAATGAAATTTTTGAGCTTTTGAAAAATCCCGCTATAACCGGTGAGAAAGCACAAGAAATTGATTTATATGGAAAAACGAATGAAGCTGTTTTAGCTTCGATTTTAAAACAACGTGGTATTGGACCAGTACATAACAATATTCCAATAAATGTAAGTTCTTCATCAGAATTTCTTTTTAAACGTTTAATGACTTTCCAATTTTTACAATCAGTGTTAATTTTATTCCATTATGATTTACAGGAATTATTTGGACGTGATGTGGAACCAACACCATTTACAACAACCCGCACTCCACCAAGACGTCCGCGACCAACTCAAAGGCAATCTCGTCCAATTTTAGATGGTTTAGCATGGCTATGGAAAACATGGCAAGAAACAGCTCCGGCACCACGTCAACGTCCTTTACGACAAAATAATGTAAATATTAATGATAATAGTGATATTAGTAATCAAGCAATTGCAGTAGAATTTGGAGAAAATGGTGGTTTAGAACCAGATAATTTAGGGGTAAAATTAATTTGTAGTTTTTGATTAATATTCAAATTTAGAAAATATAGGTACACACATCACAACAAAAATATTTAAAAAAAATATATATATTCCAAATTATTTCACGCAATCGTAATTTAAAATAACGACATTTTAATGGCTTCAATTTTAAGTTTTTTTTTTTATTTTTTGCAATAACAGCATGAATTTTAAGACAATTTTTTATTCTTTTTTTTTGAATGTTTTTTTTTTTTTAATTACTTTTGGACATTTTGGGAACAAACACAAAAACATTTTAAAATCAACACAACAAAAACAAAACACAATTAATTAGGATGATGACATTGCTGAATTACCTCCAACACAAGCCACTAGCAATAATATTGGTTTTAATCCAGGAGGCTTATTAACAGCTGCTATCGGTGTTACAAGAGCTGTTACACAATTTTTAGGTGCCGCATTACAGGTGAGTAAATCACACGCAATTGTAACTGAGCCTTATAATAATTTATCGGTATTGGTTATTGTGATCTTTCAAAGGTCATTTTTTGTCATTTAAAATGATTTATTTTTCTTCTTTGTATTTTTTTACTTTTTCATAAAATTACATTTGTTTAAAATTGTAGGGTGCAGCAAAAACCGTTCAAACAGCTTTGGTGCCAGGAGCATCAGGATTACCTGATGGTGGAGGAATTGCAGGTGGTGGGGGTGGTCTCGATTATTACAGCTTAAGTGCAGGATAATTACAACTAAATAATTTTCGTTAATAATTGTAAATAAATCGTCTGTTAAATTAGTAAATAACACAAAAAGAATTGTTCATATACTTTTATAAAGTCATATCCTTTTAGTCGTATTCTGTAATGTCATAAAAAATTTATAAATTATTACACGTTCTATTTTTTATTTTTTTTTTTATATTTTTATTATGGACTATTAGTTTTATTGTACATTGTTCTTGGTATACATATTGTTAAGTGTGAAAGTGTGCATGTGTTTCTGTGCGAGAATTGTACATATCTGATTTTCTATAAAAAGCTTCAATTTATGATAAGCCCATTCTATTCCGTTACTTTTATCATAAAGTGTCAAATTGGGATATATTTGATTTTCATTTTATTTGGATTGATTGGAACATGTTTTTGTAAAATAGATGACACCGAAATATCAGAAACGCTATCCAAATAGTGCTAAATAAAGAACATAAGGAATAAAATGGGCTTATTACGAATCCTCGTTATTACACCATATGATTTTCATGCGATTTTGTAGATATGTAGGGTAGAGTGTAGCTTTAATTGAGTCATGTTCGCATGAATATCGTATAGTGTAGTAATAATTTACATAATGTACAATTTTTTTTACATGATGATGATATGCTCTGCTAACATAATTTAGGTTGTATTTTAGGACTTTCCAATAAGTCAAAATGTTTCTATTCAATTTGACATTACATTAAGTTAAAGCATTATTTGTGTAAAAATTTAAAAACTTAAAGCAAATGGTTGATGAAAAATATCAAATTCTAAAATAATTCTTGATCAAAGAATTGAAAATTTATTGATATGCAACGTGAACAAAACTAAAATATAACAATGTATACAGTGTTGTATACTACATATGTATGTATATGTATGTATGTAGGTGCTAATTATAATTAAATGGTGCAAAGAAATTAACAACTTAAATGTAAAATATCTAAACGCTGGGGTGCAATGATAGCGTCTGTGTCAGCGGTAGCAATAACCTAATTTCAAGACAAAAGGAATGTAGAAAAACAAGAGGATCAGAGGTGTAATGTCGTAATGAAATCGAATCAAACCGTGTAAATACTGTCTATTAAAGTGTTTTTTTTTTTTTTTTGACATTGTCGCTTTTATTGATGCGAACACTATCATTGCCCTCCGGATAACAAATTATCAAAGAAAAATACGACAATAATATAGTCACATGTACCAATCGATATTAAACGTAATATCATCGTAAAAATCATTATCGATTGGCATTAATGAATAATTTTCGTGACGAGAGGAAGAGTTTGATACAGATTGATGAATAGGGTCCTTAATAAATATCAAATATTAATAATTAAAGAGTATTTTTATTTTTGCAGACCTCAATTACGTATGTATATGAGTACAAATATTAAGATTGCGTTTAAAATTTAAATTTTAACGGCAATCGATAAGTGTCTATCCACATAATATTGAGATCTGTGCTACGCAATTTGAGGTTATGCAGTTTTGTAATTATTATTATTTTGTGATTGTTTTATAAATGAAGAAATAAAAAAAAAATAATAATAATGCATAAATATGTAAACATGTATTTTTGAAAAGAACACAGGGTGTACGCTATTTTTTTAAAATAAGTATACATACATATATAGATACATTTAGGTTAGTTTGTAAAATATCAAATCATATTTGTAAAAAAAAAAGATAAACTAAAATAAAATTGCTCAACGTACGTACATGGAAAAATAATGCATGTCTAAAAAAAAATATCTTTTTTTCCTATTGGTTACGTATTCACTTTATGTATGTACATACTATATTAATATTGTATTTAAAAAAAAAAAAAAGCAAAAAAAAAATTGTTTTTATAATTAAACTATTTTTTTTATATTTTTGTTTTATTTATTGTTATTTTTAATAAATTGATTATTATTGTGAAAAAAAAGGATCAAAATTAATTAAAAATTTAAATTTAAAAAAAAAATGCATTTACTTTACTTTTTTTATTATCCTATTATTACTGCATCTGCAATCGATAACTTAGAATTAACATTCCAAAACTAGAATACGTGAACAAAACAAATGTTCATCATTGATATCCTCATAAGGAAAAAGGAATCATTAACTTTCGATTTGGTGGATGAAAATTGAAAAATACACTTATGACATTTGTTTTAAAAAGTTTTTTTATTTTTTATTTTTTTTTATTATTCATTTTATTTAAAAAAAAGATCTTCATTTTTCCTTTCCAATGACACCCATTTTATCAAAATTGGTCCAATAGAAGTAGCGAAATTGTATGAGAAATTTTTACAAAACACCAGGCAATCATAAGTTAAAAATTCATAGATAGGAAATTTTTATTTAACAGAAAACGAATTTTTGTTTATACCATGAACAAAATTTTGTTTATATGATAAAAAAACTTTCGTTTATATGACGTCACAAACTTCGTAATATTATGAAAATAAATAAAAATTGAAGTAAACATCTTATGACATTGCCTTGACAATTGCCTATATCCTTAAAAAAAGCAAAAATCCTTTTTCGTCCTACTCGTTTAGGATATAGAATATAGGATTTAGTCAATCGTATCCTTGAAACAAGATGTGGAAAGGACTTAATTTTTTCCCCTCTTTCCATTGCAACAAGGATAAATTATTAAAAATGCCTATCTTTCTGGCCCTTATTTTGTAATGCATCCGTTTTGTGTTCACCAAGTATTTTGTATTTCATCTTCCATTACAAAAAATAACGGAAAATTTAGATTCAAATTCGATTGCATACTCTAAGGATGATAAAAATATGTATATATGTATAACATAAAAGTATGTATTTTGCGATCATTCTTACACAAATGTAAAATTGCGTCTTGTTGCGTTACAAATAACTTTGCGTCATTTTAAGTACTCATCCTATAGAGATATCATAAAAAACGTGTTTTTATTTAATGGTATCTATCATTGTTTTAAAAATTATCAGAGATTTGTTTAAATTTTTGAATTTATTTTTGCCGTTAAAAATATAAATTGATCGTTACAACTCAATGTAGATTGTTTGATTTAAAATTTTTACAATTGAAATTTTATAAAAAAGGAAAAAAGAATATTAAATAAATTCATTTTTTATTTTGTTAGTTTTTATTTGATTTTCTTTTCTTTTTGTATATTTTAACAATGATATAACGATTACTATTATATAGACATGTATTGCAAAAATTTTATTACATTTTTTTATTTTTTATTATTTGATGTTAATAAATTAAATTAACCTAAAATATGACTATAAACATGTATTCGTTCTTAAATTTAAGAAAATTAATTTTTTTTTTTTAACTAGACACAGTGAATCTAGATGATTACTAGATATCTAATAAATAAGAGGTAAAATAATTTTTTATTTTTATTTTGTTTCATCATACCAAAATATGTGATCATAGTGTGATATTTTGAAGTGTTAACTGCTCAACGATGCGCACAATGAGACGCAATAGGTGGTATCGTTAGTCTTTATTGATCAGATCAACATTACTGTTTCGTTATATAAAGATGTGATCATTTGTAATCATTCCGATCACAGATGAGCACTTTGTGGTATTCAATGTGTTAAGTGTTATGCAGTTATCTACACGATATTCACAATAATTATGTGCTTACTCGATTAAATAATTTATAATTTATTATAGATAAATACAAAATATAGAAATAATAATAAATTAATTTGTTAATTTAAAGCATTTTTTTTAATTTTACACGATCTAAATTAATGCTGTACCTTGAAAAATATCGATTGATCTTTGATTACAGAGATTTTTAAAAATAATAAAAATTAACTTATTCGTTGTCCTGTTGTCCATGATCATTTGATATTTTGATTTGATTCATAGAAGATGCATACACTATAGTAATGGTACACGCGTACATGTCGTATCGATCGATTTCTACAATCGCATTAAATTATATATGTAATTCTTAATTTAAGTATCACAAAAATGTTAGTAATTTTCATACATGTGTACAGGATCCAGAATCACTTTATGCATACATCTGGCAATCCCATAAATGATAATTAATTTTGTTCTTATTTGCCCAAAAAAAAAAAAAAACGCCAAATAATTAATTAATGATCACACATCATATATTCAATTGAGGCATTGTTCTCTGAAATCATTAAATACGATACTTAGAATTTTGATTCCGAATATTTTCATACATTTTTGATACTTTTGACCACATCACTTAATTTTTGTATCTTCCATCTAAAGAAAACGTCTACAAAGTGTAGCATGTCTTGTCCTGACTTTCTTTTCTTTTCTTTTTTTTTTGTTCAAGATCTAAGACACCAAGTTTTCGGTATCTGGCATCGAAAATTTAAAGGAATTCTTTTAAAAGCCAGTTTACAAAATATTCAGTCATACACGTCTCAGATGTATTACACAGGCACTGATCTTAGATCTTAAAATACATTTAGATGTGAAATTAAATCTAAATTGATCTGTTATAAAATCGAAAATTGATCCTGTATACAAGCATGAAATTTCCTAAAATTTTTCTTAAATTATTAAGTATTTATGTAATTGCTTGAATTTTCATTTATTTCTCTTTGGAAGTGCTTAATGTTATTTACAAAATTTTATAACAGTTTCTTCGGCATAATTTGCTTTTCATATATGTACATATTAACAGAAGAGCATTCCGAATTTTGATTTTATAATCGAACATCATTCGGATAAAAATTATCTGAATGAATACCATTAGCTGATTCATAATAAATACCATCGATATTATTATTTACATTTACAATATTTGAATTTGAAAATCGTATACGTTTCTTTGCTGCTGCTGTTCCTGATGATTGCACCACCATCGATGATGATGAATGTATTGGACATGATGGATTTTGTCCATTATTATTATAAATTAAATTTAAACCATCTAATGATGATGTATCATTATTATTTGCTGCTATAATTATTGGTGATACTGATATCGATGATGATGATGATGGTAATAACATTGGATGATCATCAACAGTATCAATTGGTATTGATAAACGTTGCAATGATAAACGATTTTGATTATCTGTTTTTAATGATTTTGTTCCAATTAAATCAATTGATGAATACTGCGGTTCTAAATCGAATTCATTTAAAAAATTCGTATCATACATTTTAACCGCAGTCGGTGGTAATTGTCAATCATCTGAATCTTTTAAATGTATATAAAGGCAACAGGATAATATCATTCCAATTATATGAATTATACATATACCTAAACCGATTGCACCAATTATTGTTAAATGATGACGAAATTCATCTGACATTCTATAAACGCAACCCTAAAAGTAGAAAAATAAAAAAATAAAAACATTTAACAAATATTTTTATGATGTATCTCAGTATATATGTCTGTATGACGATCACAAAAGAGAAAATTAGAGTAAATGACAGAGAAAAAATGACAAAGAATATTTTATGTGAGTCAGTGAATGTTTGATTTTTCCAGAATGCACTATGCAGATATTCTGATTTGATCTATTGACTCCATCAAGATGGATTTAGATCTGTTGGCGATCGAGATTAGAGAACTTCAAATATATGGACAAAATTTTCAAAGAAAATATCGTTAAAATCATTTGGTAGGGAAGGCCAATAATTTTTGTTTGTTTTTTTTTTTTTTTGTGGAAAAAAAGAGAAAACAAAATTAACTTACCGTATATGGAATGTTACTTGGATGATCACGTTTACCGCAATTTTCAGTTAAAGTTATACAACATGAATCTGGTACTAAACGATCATTATGTTCACGTAAAAGAAATGTATCATTTGATTTATACCAGACACTTTCTGTCCAATCTTCAAAGCGTATGGCACCGCAACATGTGTACTATATGAAAAAACAAAAAAATAAATAATAATTTTTTCAACAATAAGAACTAAAGATTTTAACATCATTAACATCGATATATCCGAATACTTACTTCTTGTTGCATTTGATCAATTGCTTGTGTTCTTGTTTCATCTACTGCATAATTTGTTAAAAATGTTTCATTCAATGTCATTTTTAATTCATCTTCAATTTGTGTTTCATAAAAATATGCTAAGCCACCAATCATTGCTTCAAGTAAAAAGACTAGAACTACAAGGAATGTGTACTGTTAAAGAAATAAAATAAAAAAAAAAAAGCAAAAGCATTAAATCTCATTGATTTGCGTTAATCATCAAAAAAAAATCCGAAAGATCTTTCGTTTTTTTGGTACCAAAACTGTGTGTTTTACTGTCTTAAGATAAAAAAAAAAAACAAAAGGTCAACACTGTTACTTTAAACGTTACAAGAATGAAAACAAAAATCATTGAATGGATATAGAGATAATTTGACAGAATGACAAATGACACACGATATACAAAAATCATCTTATTTGGTTCTTCAATACTTAAGCTATCAGAGTAACATCAATTATGCGAGTAGCTAGCTACTACGGATTATTGATACGTTTTAAAAACACAGCAGGAGGCTGCTTTCATATTTTCTGTTCTTCCTGTCCTTCTGTTTTTTTGTTTTTTAAATTCAAATTATTTGACATTTTCACTATCCGAAAGATCAGGTAATTTGAGTTTATGTGATGATTATGATGATACAAACGATCATTTGAGAAGAGAAAGAAAAAACAAATTAATATGGATCAGTAGAGTCTAGAAGATTAATAGTCTGTCAATCGGTATGATCAGCGATGGTATCTGGTTCATCCGAATCCTTTTAGACTTTAAAAAAAGAAAATCTTTAGAGCATTGCCAATGATAATTATATACTTACGCATAATATAACAAAACGTTGCTCAAAGAATACTCCACAACATCCTAATATTCCACCGAATATTGATAAAATTCCGGCTATTGCTAATGCATATGTACCAACAACATAAATTGATGTTGTCAATAATGGTACATAATTGAATTTACATAAAATTGTCCATAATGCAACACCAAATACAATTCCACCTGATATCTAAAAAGAAATAATTAAAAAAACAAAAAAAAAAAAACGAAAATGAAAATTTTTAGTAAACTGATGTTGAAGGATAAAAGGATAATCGATGATAGGAAAGTTTGTTAAATTGCGATGATCACATGTGTGTACGTGTACTTCGAGTTCGGTATTACTTGAGGTTTTTTTTTAAATAATTTGCTATAGGAGCTTACTTAAGATCCTTTTATATCCTGAATTAATGTTTTTTTAAAAATTATACTCTATTCATGAAACTTTGAAAAACTACACATTGTTCAAAAAAAACAAAAAAACTAGAAATAGAAAATATTTGATTGTCGTGTGCTATAGAATGTTGTTCAAATCAAGTTCAAGACATCACATTTACTACTCCAATGCAATATAATTTTGCCATCATAGATGCAAAAACTGGTAATAACGATATAATTCAAAAAAAAAAAAAAATTATAGAATGAACCGGCAGAGAGAGGCCATGTAAACTGACAACTTGTACTACACTGATATATCGCTTATCTATACAAATTTACATCACACGTTGACTTGAAAAATGCATTGGTGATAAGATAAACCTAAGCTGATAACATAAGATTGAAAGCAATTAGTACAGTGAACTGTAATGCATAATGGGCCAGTAATAAGTGATACCCCACCACACCTGTAAACGGCCATTAAACAAAGTTCCTCTTTTATAGCGATAGTAGTATGGATAAACGACATCATTAACTAAATAAATAATACCAGAATGATTGTGTATTTGATTTCTGATAACACATAATTTTATTTTTTTCTTATTTTTGTTTACATATTTCATATTTGGTTGTCTTAATTAAATACTTACTCGTTTATTTGCATTTTACACTTTTACATGTTATGTTGATTTAACGCTATTTATACAGATTTACGTTAACTTTAACAAACATCATTGAATAGATGCTGATAAATGTTAAATAAAATTGAAGAACAAAAACCAAAAAAAAAAAACTTTTTGTGTCAATTGCCATCTTAAAATGCGTTAAAGCAAAAAGCAAATGACAACTGTAAAAATTTTGTATACCTATAACTGCCATATTAAATGGAAGTTACCTGTGTATTGATACATTCCTTCTGTGTGGCTGGCTTCCGTATTTACATTTGATCAGAACACGTGTACAGTGCTCTCATAATGACCTTGACCATATATTCATTAATTGACATGATTAACTCATCATCACATTAACTAAAAGAATTTTCTATACGTGACCGTGGATAAGCATCCTTTAAAATTTCAAAAAAAAAAAAAAAAAACCAAAACAAAAAAGTGATCATGTTGGTAATTTATTTCACCAAAGTACCTAAATCCCTTTTCATATTTTGTTTTTTTTTTTTTGCCTTTTCCCGCTTCCCGCTTTCATGTTATTTTTATTATTAGAAAAATTCCATAGAAAAACAAAGCGGGAACAAAAAAACGTGTTTTTCATTTTACTTCATTTTCTTAATCTCTGATGCATGTCATTTGAATTACTAATAATTTTAATCGTTTGTCATTTCTTTATAATAATAATAAAATATGAAAACAACAAAAAAGCAGAAAAAAACATGAACAAAATGATCGCCCTTTTATGTCATAACATCACATTAGAAAGTTACATCAATGTTAACATCAAAAATAAATGATCTTCATTTTACTTCATGAACATATCTTGTATATGTACGTACAAGATTTATACAGTGGATCAGCGATCGTGCATGTGTGATGATCTTCACCCACTCATTCAAAACATTCTTGTGTTTTGTTTTCATTTTTTTTTTCATGTTTTTTGAGACTAAAACAAAATAAAAAAAACGAAAAAAAAAAAAATGTTTTGAGCTTTTAATACCATGGATGACCAAAAATAATCAATAAAAATGTCATAAGATGACATCCATTACATTAAAATTTTATTTAAGTAAAACTATAAGAAAATGACCTCAAACTAAATTTAATTGATAACATGATGATGATCAATTTGCGATAAACACTTAAAAATTCATTGAGAATAGGGTGTTAAGAAATTTAAAAAAGAAAAAATACGTTCAAGAAGATCGATTGATTCAAACTGTTTGAAAAAAAAAAATTTTTGTTTTTCATCATTGTATAGTATATAATTGAATGAATGATCATATAGAGCATGATCTTATGTGGGATTGTAAATCGATCGTTAGATCACAAAAATGTTATTATCACTAGAAAATCTTCTAAATTTTGTTACAGTTTCGATTTATCAGCGATTGGGACAACGATCTGTATTTTAAACATTTTTGTAATTTTGATCGATATTTTTTTAAATGGGCATGCAAAATATCAAGTATGAACTTTGTTGCTACTTAGAATTTTTTTACTTAATGCTGTGTTATGATACTTAATTTTTTTTTCAGCTTATTTTTAAATCTTAAAATGTGAAAATTAAGCTGAAAAAAAAAACTAAGTATCTCATAAACAGCATAAACATTTTTAGTTTTTTAATTGAACTTCCATATCACCTTACATTCATGTAATGGCTCACCTCTCTCTCTCTTCCCATCCAATGCTCTTAAAACTTCATTTACAGAAAAAAGAAAACAAAAATAACAAGATTTTACTATAATAATAATAAACATAAGATTTCTTTTCTATGTATGACCATAAAATTAATTTTATGATTTGAACAAGATCATTTAAAAAAAAAAAAAAAATTAAAAAATGTCAATGTATTTTTTCATTTTCTTATATTTTGTTGTTTGTGGTCATACTCATAAGATTTATTAAAATTCCCACACAACAGGGCACACAATCGAATTGAAGGCGTTTTAACAACGCCTAAATGGTATTCAGGTAATTTGAAATTTTGTTGTTTTTTTTGTTTTGTAATTTTTGATGCATAGATACAAATAGATCAAATAATTAATGATGATGCGCTTGAAATTCTTGTTAAATGTGATATTTAACTATGACCACGCATAATAAAGAAATTTTTATGATCAAATACAGTCAAAAATATAGAAAATAAAAAATAAAATTGAAATTTTAAGTATCAGCTACCAAACATATCATCAGGTTTCAAAGGGAGTATAGATCATTTTGTAAGTCTACGAACACGATGATTTTAAATGTAATTTGTCTCAATATTGACTGACTATTGCAGAATGATGCCTTGTAAATTTTTGATCAAGCAAAGAATCAAAATAGTTAATGGTGTAGATCATATGGGCAATTGGTATGCCATTGAAGCTGCATTATAAAATTTTCTGATTTCAATAGAACCAAAATAGATTCAAAATTTAACCGAAATTCGAATCTGGAAGATAAATTTTTTTTTATTTGTTTTAATTTTCAACATGGTGTTTCTTATAGCAAATAATATTGATCAACAGCAGATTCATTTAATTTAAAATAAAAAAAATTATGCTATGTCTAGACACAATTAAAAATTTGCCAGTAAAGAAAAATTATTTAAGTTTTAAAAATTGGTAATGTCTGGTTATAGTAGAAAATTGTTAATCAAGTTTTTATTTTTATTTTTTTTTTATTATTATTTCAATTAATTAATCGAATTTTATTACAGATTTTTACACAATACGTCTGTGCAACATAATTTAATAGAAAAAAATTTTTTTTTTTTTTTTTAGCCAAAGATAAATATTGATGTAAAAGTCACGTTTCATTTGAAAAATGGGAACATAATATGAAAAACAAAAAAAGAAAAAAAAAATAAATAAATAATCTCGTTTCGTTTGTACAGGGTATAAACGTTGTAAAAAGATCTTCATGACATACTGGCTTGTGAGTAGATCAGAAAAACCAGAACAAGTTAATATACTTTTCTGTACTGTTTAAGTAAGTAGATACATAGGTAGAGGTGGCCGCTCACTCATTCTCAAGCAAGCACATTTAGGCAAAAAAAGACGCATTGTGATACCACACCAGGAATTTTAAAAGATCAAATCATCTCGAGCACTTCAAAAAGTCCCGGAAGCCTGTTAACCGATATATCTTCTATGTAAGAGAGACCTTGAAAGAAAGTTCTGTACTATTTAAATCGTCCTTGGTTTAAATATCACTAAATCAATGTTCTAAATCAGAAAGTGCAATAATTAAGTAGAAATAGGGTTTTTTAATATGTTACTACGCAAAGCATGATTGAATCAATTTTCTACTTTTTGATCCGTTGACATTTAAATTTCATTAATTTTCACTCTTTTTTTTCCGCCTATGTACATAAATTTATCATTTTTCAGCTAACCAACTACAAATTACAGTCCTTCGATTCAGATAAAAATTCAAGATCTCATTCAATTTTAGGATACATTTAAAATCTTTTGTGATTGCTGCAATATTGATTAATAGATGATGCTCAATTCTCATTACTAACATTTTGTTTATTTTGAAAAAATGAATGCAAAAGTGAGTAACTATGGAGTAATACCAGTAATTTTCATATGATCACCTTATATGCGTGTATTTCAATATAATGAGTATTGCAGATGTTAATTTAAACACACAGCATTTATTTAAGAAGAAAATATAAATGGTCATTTTTCAATGACCATTCGCATCACATGTGTATAACTAGCTAGCTAAGCAATGAATTATAATCGAAAATGAAATTAGCTCAAAATATACTCAGATAATTTGATCATGTTCACATACATACATACATATGTATGTACTACATGCATATAAGTCTATAGTCTATGCGATCCTGCTATTGAACAAACTTTCTTGAATTGTTTTCCATTTTCATAAATCAATTCTTTTCATCATAATTTTACAAAAAATGATGAATTATTAGATTTGCTAAAAAAGTAAACCATGGACAGCTGTTATGATAAATTTGTTCTCATTTGTTTTTTTTTTTTTTTTTTTTTTTTTTTTTTTTTTTTTTTTTTTTAAATTTAAATTTAATAATAAAAATTAAATTAAAAATTTTTTGGCAAACAAAAAAAAATTTTAATCACTTACCAAAAATACAATATTGAATATCTGTAGCATATATTTGACTAAATTTACACTGTTACAACAATCGGTATCATGTCGTTGTTTCCTTTTTCCAGAATTATACAATTGTGGCATTTTTATTTGATTATACTTTTTTTTTTTTTTTTTTAAATAAAAAAATGATAAATAACGATTTATTCTTTAGATGCTTTTTTTAATTTTTATTTTGTCCTTATAAAAGAAATTTAATTTTATTTTCTTTTGTCTGACTTGAAACTGTGAAAGAAAAAAAAAAAAAAAACAAAATCAATTTTTTTAAATTAATTAATGAAAATATTAAAACTAGAAATTTATTATATTTGATTAGGTTAAAGATTTTCAGGATCAGGTTTTAGGATGTTAAGATAAAAATTTCATAAAAATGCCCCATACAGTATACAGATAAGTTGAAATTAAAATGGAATTTTATAACGTTTGGAATCGAAGACTATCAAACATTAATGTGCCTTGAAGAAGAAGAATTTTGGCGATATTTTCAGTTGACTAAAATATATGATGCAGATTTTGGATTGACACAACACAGAAATGAAAGAATGTGAATATGCAGAAATTTTTTTTATTGACTTTGCTCATGTACTTTTTTGAGTCGTTATTTGTTTTTTTTTTTTTTGAAATTCTTCTTTATTTGCCTTTTGTTTAAATTTATTTCATTTTAACTCGAATAAAACAGTGTAATTTACAATTCTGAGATCTCAATAGTATATACACGCATACATATGTATGTATATAAGTACGTAGATATTTGGTTGATGAAACCCATAACCAAAACCACGAACATACATACCTCAAAAGTCATCACTAATGATTACCATATTTGTCTTAAAATCAATAATTCTCTTAGTTTTATTAAATTTTTTTTTCCCTGATGCCTTTTGAAATTCTTTTCATTTTGTTCTTTCTTAATGATCATCACATACATATTTTAGTCATTGTTTGCAAAATATCAAACAATGTACCACAATTCGTAACTTACATTAATGTCCAATGTTAGTATGCGTTTTTACAGGTACATCATACATTGTGGATATTTATTTGGTTTTGCTTTTGATTTTAATCATTTTGTTTTTTTTTTTTTTTTTGTTAAATCAATTTGAAATCGTTATTTTTGTTTTTTCTTTTTTTTTCTTTTTTGTTTTTCATTTCAAAAACAAACATTTATCTTGATCGTTTTGTATAAATAAAAACAGATCATTTTAATTTTTTATTTTTATTAAATTGATTTTTTAAAGTTATATTTATATATGTAATAATCTGAGATGTTTTAAAGATTTTAGCAATCTATGGGATTGACAATTTTTTACAAAATTACAATGAAAATGATCATGAAATGATCATGATCATAAAACTCTCTGATATGATCATCTTAAATTTTATTGTTTTTTGTCATAATTTATGAAGTTCATTCTGTTTTGTTTTCTTTTGACGCAACAGCTCGATGTGAGCCAAAGCCTAATCATTGTTACGATGATTTTTTCGAGACGATTCTATCATACATACATACATGCACCTACAATTTAAGGTGGGTTTTGCAAATCACTGAGTTTTGTTTGAAGTTGAAACAAAGAAAATCTATTATAAAGAAAAAATGCTTAAATTAGAGCTTCCTTAACAAAAGAGATGTGAATACATTTCAAGAAAAAAAAATAAAAAAAAAATAAAAAAAAGTAGCTCTTAAGGTCCGAAAGAGTGGTTTTAATTTTAGTTATTTTTAAATTTGAATTTTATATGTATGAAGGAATAAAAGGATACTCCAATTTTGTTAACAACAACAAAATTTTTATTATTTTATGAAAATTTTTTCCGCCCAAAATATTTTCATATCTGTATATGATTTTACATTGCAGCATAGCTCTCCAAAAATTATTTTAACATTGCTAATATACCTCGCCAAAGATTTGTTTACTTTTCTTCACCAAATTGAGGCGGTCTATATGAAATTTTGTTTACAATTATATTAGATCATATGCAACATACACAATGCATCGAATTAGGATGTCCCTTGTTATTAAAATTTATTTTTTCATTGTTTTAAAAATTAATTTATTGTTCATGAATAAATTTCAAAAATTCATAGATTCAGTTCTTGTAATTTCGGTTCATATTCATTTTTTACAAATTTATTACAAAATTATTTAGAACTGAAGAAAAATAAACATTCGAAAGGCTTGAAAAATAAAGTTGTGAAACTGAGAGACACCCTAAAATACTTACACTTTATCTATTCAAAAATGGTTAAACAAATAATTTAAAAACAAAATCATAAAACAGTACATGCATACAGTAGTACTACTGATATTCTTATGAATTTTAGGACATTTATTATTGTAATTTTTATGGTATGAACCCATGTAAACAAAAAAAAATTTAGAATTGGTACACAAAATTTAGTACACGCCATATAAATTGGTAGGAATTTATATGCCTCGCTGAAATTTGTGTACTCTATCTAATAACGATTTTTAATGATTTATATATGTTTATATATTTCTATAAAGATATGGATAGGAAAATAATTGATAGATAGTGTACAGAAATTTCAGAGAGGCATATAAATAAATTTACAAATGTTCATTAGTGAACATTTAAATGCCTTTTTTCAAGCTTAATATACTTATATTTACATACATACATATGACAGTTTGTATATAGGTACATACTTTGTTGTACAACGTGTTTACGCACAATTGCATATATTCTATAATGGAGTTTTTTTAAAGGTATAAAACTATTCAGTCATAAATACAAAGAGCCGTATGTATATACGCATTCAACATTATGATCATTTGATATTAAAATGTTCTTATTGAGTGTGAAAATCTACAAAAGTAATTTTTTATGATATCATTTGATATGATTTATTTTTTATTTTGCAGGCATGAAATCTTTAACAAAAAAATATAAAACTCTTGAATTTTCATTCTGCAAAATGAATCTTTTCCTGCATACGGCCCTTAAAATGTACATATATTCATGTAAAGACAAACCCACTTCTTCCTAGACCTAAGAAAACAAAAATATTAGTGTGGCCACCGTGAAAAATTTTGTTCAATTTAATTTATATATATAAATAAGGCTTGTGCATTTTCATAAGCATATACATATGTATGTATCATATAAAGATTTGTTTTATAACTAATAAGTTTTATTACTAAAAAAGTAAGAAAAATATACCATTTATGTATAAATGTATAATAAATGATTTTCATGTTGTAAAGAAAATTTTTTGTAATTTATATGTTTGTAAATCTGGCAACCCTATTTTAAGGAAAATAAAAACTAATAATGGCTGAAATTTTTTAAAGATTTACGACCTTAAATTTTAAAATTCAAAAATGGAGAAATATGTGTTGCATAATTTTTTTTCTTTATCACGTTTTCGGACTTAATTAGGCTGTCTATTTTTGCCATAAACAATCCCATTTGTAAATGTATTGTAGATCAGTGTAGATGTATTAGTGCGTTTGAATTTCAAGGTCAACGGTCTTTTGGTACTCACTCTTATAGTTGCTTGTTTTCTTTATATAATAGATTTTCTTTGGTTGAAATTCAAACTAAATTTTTTTATGATAGGGCTTACACAAAAAAAGGATACACGTCTTGTACAAATGAAATAATTTCAACGATTTACAATTTGAATTTTAACGCATTGATATCGATCCAAGAACACTACTAGATAATCTGCCAAATGGATCAAATATCTTCATTCGCTTCCAAGTTATTCATTTAAATTATTCAATTAAACGGATATCAAATATTTTGTTAAAAGTTAAACAATAATTTATGTAGGTCCTTTAAATAAAATGAAATAAAACTTAGAAATCTAAAAATTTTTGTCTTGAATGTGTATATATGTATGTACACTCGTATTTAAAAGATAACACTCGATATTTAATAAAAGATCATCACCTTTAAAGGTGAAAATTACCTCAAGCCAAAATACCATTTTAAGATTTTTTTTTTTTTTTTAAAGATTGAAATGAAATTCTATACTTTTAAGTGAATATCACATTCAAGCTCATTATTAAAGTGAAAGTCCATTCATGGGAATTTCATTTCATTTTAAAAATAAACGTGTAATATAAGGCTATATGTAGATATTTGAAAATTTATTAGACCGAAAAAGATGGAATATACATACATCATTGTCATTAGTATACAGATAGATGTGATAATGACCATAACAGAAAAGATCAAGAACAATATAACGATCACACCAATGCATACATACAGTTGCATCACAATTCATTTACTATGTTAGATTTACTAGATCATGAAAATATTATGGATTTTATCATCGTTTATTTTTACATACATACATATAAGAGCATCCAGATACTTGGTCTCCAGTTAATTTTATATTCTCCAGATGCTGGTCTTAATTTAATGTGTTTTTTTCTCCCTGCGTTGTAATTGAAAAAAAGAAAATGAAAAGCAAAAATACAATCATCATAAATTATACAACATATAATCAAAAAATTAAATTTCATTTTCAATTGTTACATGTTTGTATATACAAACATAATGAATTTAAATTGGAATAAAACATCGATTCTGTGATGAAAATAGATCACTTTATTATCTAAAACAGATCATAACATTTGTTTTTCGGTTATTTTTAAAAATTAAAATTCAAATGACAATGATGATTGACTTGAAGTGTTGATTTTTTCAGGTCGGCCATTCATTGCTCAGAATTAATACCACAGAATAAAAAAAATAAAAAAAAAACAACATTTATTGCCTTTATGATATATGATCAATAGATTTTATTTTGATATTCATGAAACGTTCAAATCTTGAGTACATATCAAAATATTTAGAATTTTAAAATTTTTTTTTTGTTCCTTTTCTATACGTTTTAAACTATAATGATCTACCAAAAATGTTAAATATCTCATTTTCAAAAATTAACAGATTAAAGTCAATTCTATATAAAAGAAAAACTAAAAATATTTGAATAGCGGAGACATACTTATATTGATCAACATTTTGGTTAAACATTAATATTGATCATAATATGAATAATATTGTATACAAAGGGAACTAAGCAATTTAATCCAAATTTTATGTCACATAAGATCCATTTAATTTGTTTGGAAACTTTTAATGGAAGACCTATTAAATAGTTTTCATGTAAAATTTTTGATAAAAATTTCAGTATTTTTTGATATTTGATAGATGTATTGATTATTTTCATGTATTACATACGTATGTCTTTTTGTTCTCTCATAATTTCTAACTAAAGTGTTTTACGAGCAGTACTATTACAAATTTTAAATTTTTTATACGAGATGAGATGAATTTTTTTTTGGATATACATATGTATACTTAAACATGCGATGATGCAGAATGGTATTATTTTACGTAATTTCCATAAGGCCATATAACTGCATGTACTTAATAAACGGAGTATAAATATTGATAATTTTACTAATTTCAATTTACTAACGAAATTAACGAAATCTGCTAAATACGAACCAAAATAGCCCATATTTTTATTAGTTTCTAAGCTAAAAGTGCGTTTAGACTACTTGATTTGTCAAATATGATTTGATTTGATTTTTGTCGAAAATGCTGTCAGGTAGTGTGAAGTCATGTGGACATGTCATATCTGACATATCAAGCCGTGTCGAATTTGACAATTTTAAATTAGAACTTGTTCTATTTCAGTTTGATTTGTCTTTGATATAACTATATGACAAATCAAATAGTGTGAATACATACAAACAAAGGGAAATGACACTTGTCATGGCAAGTATCAATCATGGCCATCATTCTTGTATCAAATCATAAATCATATTTGATAAATCAAGTAGTCTAAACTCACTTTAAGCTTCTCTGTGTTCCATCATATTTTCCATATAAGTATTGTACATATGTACAATGTATGTAGAATGTTGTACCTAATAAAACAGTGTAAAAAAAAAAAATTAACGAAATATTTGTAAATACAACTATTTCTTGTTGTTATTTTTTTTTTTAAATTTGTTTGCGTTTCTTTTCAAACCAACAATTTGAATGTACCATTAATCAGAAAACCAAAAAGTTCTGTAGTAAAATTCTATACCAGTTTTTTTTGTAGTTTTAGGGTATATAATATAAATAGTACAAATAGTTCGGTAAACGCTTCTATTGTATGTGTTAATCGATGGCACGATCATACAAACAATTAAGTAAAGCAGTTAAGAAATAGTTTTTGTTTTATTTGCATTAATTAAAATTGAAAACGATTTAACATAAAAAAAAAAGATTTTTATTTAATCATTATGTTTTTAACATAATGAAATTTGATGTAACACTTAAAAAAACAACGGTCAGTTCAAATAACTACGATCATTGTCGTTTTATTGTTGTGTATGACAATATATCAATTCATTATAATAATTATAAAAAATTTTAAATGATATATTATAAAATTAAATTTTTCTTATTTTGTTAACCCTGGAATCAAAAATTTTCATAGTTTATCTTGCCTTCATTTATAGCAATCTATATAGTAAATGTTTGCACTCTGTCTGTTTTAATCCTTACATTTTTATATATAACATACAAATTTTTTTTTAATTTTACTTTAATTCTTGACCAAGGTTCTGTTCTTATACTCTATTCACTAATTCGGTGCAGTTAAGGTCTTATAGGAGTACATATGTCTTTTTTCTTCTCTCATAATTTCTAATAAGATCATCTTAAGAGTAGTATTACCACAATTTGTAAAGTTATCACAAATTATGAGATGAATTCTTTTAAATATCAATATACAGAGTAACGTAAAAAGCGGTACTACTTTATGTCATTTCCATAAGGCCTTAAATGCATAGAATTAGTGAACAGAGTGTAATTAATTTAAAATTTCCAATTTGCAGAAGAGATTAAAGACACTCAAAACCGTCTGGACTACAAAAATTGACGTATCCCACAAAATATCATAATTACAACAACCGAAATGATCAACATACACAACACACATTTCAGTTGATTTAGTGTATGGAATTAAAGGCAAAATTTAACGCCATATAAATTTTAATTATTGTAGAATTTCTCTGTATTGTGTACAAGTGCTCCTACATACACGTACATATGTGAGTCCAAAGATTTTGGCAAAATGCCTAGATATTTGCTATTTTGCTATTTTTAAATAATTTTGTTTTTTATAAATTGTCATACATACTCGTATATAAAAGTATGCATTTAAAAACATCCGATTTTAATAAAAACTTTTTACAATTTCATTGCCTGTTGTGTGTATGTGATCATTTATGGTATTTTTTTTGGATGGTCAATCAAATTTACTTTAATTGTATTTTGACTAATGTACAGAGTGTACACATAAAAGATTTTTAAAAATCGAAAAATTGATTGATTCCTTCAATTTGAAAAAAGGAACATCCAAAATGAAAATTTTGATAATTTATTTCATGATCGTTATTTCGTTCATATGCTCAAGATCAGTTTAAATTGAAAACAATCAAAATAATTTGTATTCCTATAGCATTTAATCTGGCAAATTTCTATTTTATCCCACAATTTTGATTTGTATACGTTTGTTCTAATTTCCGTGATAGTCAATTACACAGAAAGCACGATCAGTTGTATCCAAATGTATGCACATACATACATACATATATTCCAAATTATACGGGAGAAATAAACATTTGAAATCTACATATGAACATCCAACACATTGTACATCAAATGTTTACATTTTGTTCCAAAATTTGAAAAAAAAAAAAAAACAAAACAAAACTGCGATCAATGCAAAACTGTATAAGTGTACATACACATGATGACGACATGATCTTCATCCTCTTCCCCAATGTAGATCATTTTAGAAATTAATTTAATGCCTTTTAAATAAATAATAAAATCGAATTAACAATTTTTTCTGTTTATTTTATTCTTTTCCGTATTTTATATTCAATTAAACGAAAAATAACACGTGCCTCATGTTCTCATGTATATAAACGGAAAAATGAAAATTCGTTTTTCTTTAGTATACAAGACATAAATAAATTTTTGTATTTTTATCAACCACATTATATTTGTGTTTACATATCTGTGTAAATTCATATATCCAATATCCATACATGAATGCCGTAGGGCCTAAACTCCAAACTCATCTAAACCTCATAGCATAGTCGAGAAGAAAATTCAAAATACTTATTTTTAGATGTTTTAATTAATACACAATTCATTTTTTCGGCCAATATAAGTACACTGTGTGACGTGATAATAACTGGTGAATTTTGAATGAAAAACAAAGGAATTTTCCTGTTCAAAAGTAAAAATATCCAAAGATGGAATATGCTCCCAAGAACATGCTTCAATTTAAGAGAAGACTTTAACCAAAAACTTAAAACAAAACGATCGTGATTTTACCCCCATATGATAGATAGGTGTGAAATTTTATTTCGTTTTTTTGCGATGTGATGTGACAGTGACAACATCAACATACTTTTATATTATGTATAATGATATCATTTTCAATTTTATTAATACTTTTTGCATGTGTCCAAGGACGTGTACGTATATGCAATGATCGTGTACATGTGTAGATTATGCAAATTACGTAAGTATCAATAAACTCGTAATCTTTATGATGTACATGATCGCATCAGGCTTGATGATGATTGCATTCGAACTTAATCAATATAAATGTAGATTTAAGACTGAGATTCAATAATAGCAATGACAACGTTATCATCACTAGTAAAATGCCAATTGATTTAAAAACTTTGATGGTTCTTACGTCATATCTAAAATCGATAGAAAATTTTCCTTTGACACAACAAAAAAAGCATGGACCATTTGATATTGAAAATTATCAATGTAATTGCGCTTCACGCCGTAGACACAACTTATTTGACAGTTGTATGCTACGTCATCATTATCGAAGTGGATTTGAATACAGGTGAACAAATGTTTGCTGTAAAATATAAATATAAAAAAGTTTATCAAGCCAATTTAAAGTGTTTGTTTTTTTTTTTTAATCTTATCTATTACAGTTGAAATTAGTTAAGAATCTGACTTCATTTACACTGAATTGATAGCGATGACGTAAAAATCAATCATCATGCATGGGGACCAGGTATGAAGAAGTTTTTAAAATACCTCTGTGTGTATGCCATGATTTCGTTTATTCACTATTCATTACTTGAAATTTATATCATAACGCTGTAGCTATAATTAATGCAAAATCTATCAGTAAGTCGAATAGTGATCATGCGTAACGTAACTAATTTTTGTTTTTATTCCATACCACTGTATTAAATAAACCTTCAAAATAATTGAAAATTTTGAAAACATACATAAAATCCAATTCATTTATTTATTCATTTAATATTTTTGCTCATAAATAATTCAAATTAGTGACAGAATATAGAAATCAATTGAATTTTAAATATTAAAAAAAAAAAATGCTTTAAAAAAAAAACGATTTCTATATGTGTGTACACATGTGTACATACCCGACTGTATATGTATGATTTTATGTGTTTCCACTTGAGATTTTGTTTTTTTTTTTCTAATTTTTCAATTTTATTTTTCATTCAATTTAATAATAAATATCGTTGTAGCTTTTGTATACAATTTAATTGTTTGTTAATTGCAATAGAAAAATATTCTAAATATAAATAAAAGGCCACTGGTGCTTACATTTATGTATAAATATTACATTATATGGATATGTGTACAAACATTTTAATATTCTCTGTACGTGATTATTATATATACATATACATACATAACCCCCGGATCAAAAATAATTCGGACTTGGTCAATAAAACACAAAGTACAAGTCTATTCATTAATATTTATTTTTTCCCCTTCAAAGTATTCTCCGTCTGATGCAATGCACTTGTGCCACCGTTTAATCCAATCCTGGAAACATTTTTCGTACTCACTTTTTGGGATCGCCATAAGTTCCTTCTTCGATTTGTCTTTAATTGCTTCTATGCTGTCAAAGCGGGTTCCCCGAAGTGGTTTTTTTAAGCGACTGAACAAAAAAAAGTCGCACGGTGCGAGATCCGGTGAATATGGTGGTTGATGAATAGTGTTTGTTGAGTTTTTAGTCAAAAACTCACGAATAACCACGGCTGTGTTAGAAGGTGCGTTATCGTGGTGTAAAATCCACGAATTATTTTGCCACAAATCGGGTCTTTTTAGACGAACTGCTTCTCGTAAACGCTTCATTACGCTTAAATAATAATCCTTATTAACTGTTTGACCTGTTGGTAAAAATTCATGATGCACAACACCACGATAATCGATGAAAACGGTAAGCAAAATCTTTTTCTTTGATTGAGTACGACGAATTTTTCTGGGTCTTGGTTCTTCTGAAGCGCGCCATTCACTTGATTGTTGCTCATCACTAGTAATGATCCGTTGAATGAATGCAGGATCAGCATTTACTCTGGAAAGCATCTCTTCAGCAACAATAACACGTTCTTGTTTTTGTAAAAAATTCAATGATTTAGGAACCAATTTCGCTGCAAGTCGTGTCAAGCCCAAATCATCACTTAAAATGCTTTGAATTGTACCAAATGAAATTCCTGTTTCAGTAACCATCTCTCTGATCGTTAATCTTCTATTTTCCAAAACCATTGATTTAATCAGATCAACATTTTCTTTGGTTTTTGATGTTGAAGGACGCCCAGGATGAATGTCATCCTTCACTGATTCACGACCATTTTTAAAACGACTATGCCATTCAAATGTTGTTGTTTTCGATAGAGAACTATCACCATAACATTTTTGCAACATTTTTAGCGTTTCAGTAGCATTAATTTCATTTTTTACGCAAAATTTAATACAAATTCTTTGTTCAATTATTTTTTCCATCGCAAAATCGAAAGTAAGCAAAAACTTGACCTAAACAAAGTGCTGTCAAAAAACAACTGATTGACATATATAGCTCGAATTTGGAGGAAATGTAAAAAACAGGTATACAAACATAAATACTAAAAGAAATGCATATTAAAATATTGGCGGGGGTTGTACATGAACGAGTCCGGGTTATTTTTGATCAGAGTAGTATGTATATATAGTATGTGACGAGCTGACGTATCTAAAAATGCATTTGATATAGCACATAAAAACGTGTACAATGTATTGTGTAAAGCATACATTAAGATTTGATGGCGAGGGAAAACGGGGGTAAGAAAATGTATGTTATACAAAATGCATACGTAAACGTATATAATATATAAAAGTAGGTTAAAAATTGAAATAAGAAAAAATAAAATAAATTCTAATTGCTCGTTTTTTTTTTTGTGAATTGTTATCTAATGTTTATATATACTATACAGTACGCGACAGAAAAATTGACTTCAAGCCACATTTTTGTTTTTTTTTTTTTTTTATAATAAAGTTTCTGTATTATCGACATTGAAACCTTCTACTTCGATGGCGTACAACTCATTTCTAAATTTGAGCCATTATCTCAACTGACAAAATCAATTTCTTGTTTGATTCACTATATCTCATTTTCAAGTAACGAAAGAGTGTCTGTATTTAGCATCATGATAAATATGGATAAACAAATGAACAAACCCAAACGTGTCCAAAGTCACAAACGTATTTTACTTGCATGTACAAAAGAAGAAAAATGCTTCCCTCTTTTTATAAACAGAGTATAATATGCATTTTCCAACGAAGAATTCTGTAAGATCATAGCTAGCCTTCCCTGAAGGCTTGAATACTGAATTGTAACGTCATTCATTTATTGTGATGAGCCTAAATTTCAAATAAATCATGTGATGTGATGTACACATACTTTTGTTAGTCATTGTAGTTTAATCATAAAATCATGTAATATAACTTTATGAATTGTATTTTGTTGTAAAGTTTCAAATTACTTGAATTCAAGATCGATTACCATAATTGGTTTTATTTTTGCCTTTTTTTTTTTTTTTTTGTAATATTGTTGTAGGGAGTATATGAAAGTAGTACAATAAACAATATAAGCTCATACTATTATTTATACATGGATGCATGTATGCCTGCACATGTCTACTCAAGACCTACACACATGTACAAATGCGGTATATGGACATGTACACATTATTTTGTGATTTTGTTTTAAAACTTCTGACGTTATTTTACCCAACCGAGTATAACAGTAGTCAACATCAGTCAACAGGTTAATATCGGGTTTTTTTTTTTTTTTGCTTGCCTTAAAGATTTCTTCTACGTACTTTAAAGCGCTTACACCACTGTATACCTATATAATAATGTCATCGCTAACCAATTCACAATTTTCATTACATTGTGAGAATTTTTATTTTAATGTGTGTGGTTCTTCGGTTCGACACATAACGAAGATGATCTTAAAATCTACAATTTTGCTTTTTGTCATTTATTTTTTTTTTCAATTTGTATTTAAAATAACTGACATTGAGGTTAGGTAAATATGATGTTTATGTTAATACCTGAATACTGGAATATAATCTTCCATGTCTTGAAACCATCAAATGGCAACAACAAAAACAAAATATAGGTGCCCCTTAGCTTTTTGTTTTTCTTAAAGGCTGCGATCATTTGGCCGTTTTTTTTTTTACTGGATTTGATTTGAAGTGTTTGAAAACCAGTCAAATCATTAATACAACTTTATTATTATTTTATTTAATAAACTTAATCACTATTATATGGAATAAATTATTTTTGTGTTTCTCATTTTGTTTGTTATTGTTGTTGTTTTTTTTTTTTTTGTGATGTCGACGATAATTATATTCATTCATTCATTCATTCATGACATACCATCAATGGCATTTTAATTTGTATCTTCTAGTCATTAAAAATTACAAAATAAATCAAGGAAATATGAATTTAATAAACAGACATTCTGAGATCTATCATCCATACGTCATGCCTAACTTTTATAAAATTTTTCCATATTTCCCTCTCTGTATTTTTCTCTGTATCCCATTAAAAATTTCCAATGCAAAAAAAAAAAACGAAAAGGATGAAATTAACTCGGTTTTCTTCTCAGTTCTCTCTCAGTAACAACGATAAAATCCAAATGACACCTTGTAAGATCATGTTTGGTTCCTTAAATCCTTACAAGACTTGTTTGGTTAATCCTACAAATAGAGGAAAAATTCTAGTTAAAAGGAATGTCGTATGATCCCCAGATAACGTAACTACAGCCACAACATTGTAACCAAATGAGCAGAATTTTACATCCTTACGGCTTAGCCAAAATAAAAGAAGTAACGTAAAGTAAATCTTTACCAATGTACCTAAGTATGTACGTTGTTTACAAATTTCAAAAATTTCATATTGACTATAAAATGTCAAAAATTTCATATTGACTATAAAATGAGAACCAATGACGTGAAATATAAAATTTGATAATATCTGTCCCTCTACTAAATTCATTGAATTTTTGAAATAACTGCTGAAATATTCACTTTATGTGGCTGCATTATATGCAAGTCTCCTTTAGTTTACTTTACTTAACGTTACTACTTTATTTTGATTCTAGATTTAGATTGCTTTTTGGCAAATTGATGCATTTGATTCAGTTGATTCCGGTTCTATAGTATAATAGAAGTAAATATAAAATTTGATGTCATCTATCGTGTGTTGGATTAAATTTAAAATTTGTCTATGGAAAATTGTTTATCCACGTTTTATTTACGCCAAACGAATACGCATTTTCGTTACGTAAACCAGCTTGAATTTTTTGTAAGCAATTGATTTTTTTTTTTTTTTTGATTTTTTCTTTTGGCATTTTGGAAATCAGCCATACATATTATTTCAATTTTTAGCAAATTTATTTGTTAACAAAACGAATTACATAAAATTTTATTTGTTATTTCCAATTTAGCATCTGCTATATCTGCTTTTTCGTATCATTTGCGACAAAAAAAAAAAAAAAGTAAATAATAAATTTACAAAAATACGTAATTATACGATAAATGAAAAAAAAAAAAAATTTTCATTGTAATGATCGTAATTTGTTTTCCCCAATGTAAAATGGAACTCTATATATAATGACAAAAATACAACAACACCAGAACATGTTGATAAACATTCATGTTTACCTAAATACATTGTATCGTATCTTATCGCGGAACAAAAATTTGATTGCGCAAAATTTTATACATATGTACATACATTATGTGTGTACACAATTAACACGATGAGAATGAGATGAGGTTTGACTACCTCGACATGGCACATATTTATAATGAAATGAATAAAATTATCTTTTTTTTTTTGTGTAAATATTTGATATTGATTTTATTTTTCGAATTTTTTATTATTTTTATTTTTCTAATTTTGGGGCAAACTATTTTAGCATGAAATCTATAGATTATAGAACTAATACAAACGAACACGCATTAATTACTTGCTCTTATCGATTTTATCGGTTGATATACCTAAATATAAATAAGGCCATCTTCAATAACGCATCATTGTCTTTTTGATGCGATATTCAGCTTAATCAAACAGCAGTTAAATAAAGAGACTAACCTAAAATTCATACTAAATTTCAAATCTTTTTCTTGATATTCAAAAAATTTCATCTTTAAGTTGTTCCCACAGCTTTAAAAATTCACCTCTACTGTATATAAATAAACAAATTACACAAGCTTAAACACGGGAATGGCAGTCATTGGGTTGAGTATCTCTGATCTAAAGTGGTTTTTTAAATAATACATGCATAATTTTTCCAATTAATTAATTAAAGAAATATTTATGAATTTTTAAAAATCGATTAAAATGTAAATGATTTTGGTTTTCTTACTCATCACTGATACTCTCTCTTTGTAATATTGCCTTCTCTTTCGTGCTCACAAAAATGTGTGGCAATTATGAAATATTTCCGTTTTTTTTTTTTTTTTTTTTTTTGTTTTCGATTATATCTGTTATTTTTTCCAACATTTCAATTAATTAAAAAATTTTGATTTAATTTTTAAATTATTTATGAATGTACGATGTGGCGTTGTAATACATTTTTTTTTTGAAATTTATTCATAAACAAGTGATTAAAACGCTTTTAAAAATTCCCTGATCATTTAATTTTCTGAATTAACCTTGAACTGATAATTAAGTAACCTCAATTAAAATGTATGTATATTTTGTTTACGCATGTATGTAAACAGTTGGACACAGATATTAATTTGTGTATGCCATACGGATTATCTCTCTACTACAATGACATGGGATTTAAAAAAAACAAAAAAACAAATTTTTTTTCTTCTCTTTTCTCAGAAGCAAAAAAAAAAAAAATGTCTGTTATTTTTTCACACTGTTTTCAAACATTTTCAATTTGTTTTTAAAGATTTTCAAATTAAAATTATGGAAATATAATGTTTCGCAGCTATTTAGTATGCTAAATTCCTTTTTATTAATTTTATTAATTTATTCGTTTTTTTTTTTTTTTTAACATTTTGTTCAATTTAAATGCAGGGTGTCGAAATTATTTTTTAGTGAGAAAGCAAACATAGGTTTAGACCATAGAGTATACAAAATGATATAATATTGAACATATAGTGATAACACTGAGCCAAATAAGAGAATTTTAAAACCTCAATCTTATATTTGATCTCGCGTGATACTTCGTATAAGAACTAAGTTTTTACACACAAGAGCACTCATATAAAGACTGAAGTTTCAAATTTGCTCGTAGTGTTATCAATATATGAGCAGTAATATGATTTTATATACTATGGACACTATGGACGCTATGGTAATTGTCATCATAATGCAATTTAGATGTTCGAACGTTAAATGGAACAATACTAAGAAGGAAACGAATCAATCAATTCCCTTTTTGACTGAACTGAGACTTAAGATCGTAGGCCATAAATGATTTGCACGGGTAAATGATACGACGGGGGCTTAGTAACTCAGTAGGTATAGTATTGGCTTCTAAAGCATAAAAAATATTTTTCATCATTTATCTTCATTATCTTTGCCACCCCCAAGTTTACTCAGCTAATTAAATGAGTATACCATAAGCTTTCTGCTTGGGGGTCCAATTGCTCACGCTAGTCACGCTTAGTATCTATGTACTTGCTCATAACTACAGTAATGGTAACTTAAACAAATTTTTGGGTCTAAAATCTAAACCCTATCATACAAAAATCGAGTTTAGTCTTTTTCTACTCCAACAAACCTAATTGGTTCGCAATCCACGTTAAAAAGTGGATGAATTTGCGTTAGTTAGCCACGGACGATAGAATTGTTTTGAAAAATCATCACAATTGATTAGGTCTTGGGGCCCACAAATTGGGTTGTTGCTCTAATGATGGACAGAATCGACAGGAAGGATATAAAATAAGAAAAATTCCAACATTTTCAAGTTTACTAAACCCTTCGCAACTACCCTTATATATCCACCCTAAAAAAAAAAAAAAAAAAAAAAAAAAAAAAAAACAATTTACAATATTTTTCGCAATTTGAAACAAATTCTGATATAAATTTGAATTTTTTTTCAATTTAACAGTTTTTTTTTTTTTTGCTGTTCTACAGGTTTTCATTTTTTTTACTTTTCCTTTTGTTTTATTAATTTGGTAATCAGCATAAATTACGCTATTCAAATTTAAATTAAGTTGAAATGTGTTGATTAGCTGGTAATCAAAACAAAAGAAAATAATAGATTAAAAAAATGAAAAATTGTTTTACATTTTTGTAATATTTGTAATTTTGTTTTGAAAATAAACAATTACTCATACCGTGTTCGTGTACTATGGAGTATGAAAATGTGAGTTCGATCGCATACGTTCATACATATATGTAAGTACGATATCGTATTTAAATGCGCAGATTAGTATTGACTTTACAGCGGTCATTCAGACAGGTAGGTATTTAGGTACAAAAATTTAGATCTCACGTACCTGTAAAAGAATCTCATACGGAATAATAAAATAAAAAATAAAAAAATCAACAAACCTTTGCACCCATCAATATAAAAATGTCGTATTCAAAATTTTAATGAGGTGTGCCTTCGCATTTCTATTTTATCTTATGTTAGTTGTTATATGATCGAAATTTACAAATTTCACACTTCAATTGAATACACAATTAAAAATACAAATATGATCGTTTATGTCTCACCCGCCCCCCCCCCCCCCATGCCATTAAACAAATTTATTAAAATGTAATTTGTTGATTTTACAACTTTTTGTTTCTTGATGACCATCTTAACCGTGTACTATTTTGCTTTGTTTTTTTGCTGTGATAGGCTATAGTAATGCTTTGCGAATGCGATACTCTTTTAGGTGCCGAAATATGTACGTGTATTTGTCACCTTTTTGTACCTGTTATAAATTTGTGTGAACATTTTTTTTGTTGTTGTCATAAAACAAAAATTACAGTGAATGACAAAAAATTTTGACTAATCATTATAAAGTGATTTTTGAACCAGCAGATTATATGTATATTTAAATTAATTATTAAATACGTAATTATCTATTAGAATTCCAATTATTAGCTACAATATCTGAGTTAATGGAGATAAGACAGGCCAATTATCGATTTAATCGAATTCAATTAATTTTATTTAAACAAAATATGGCGCAAAGTGTTTAGGTTTTAGAAATTATTTTAGAATAAATCAAACAGTCGAATATATTATATTCCCTAAAGTATCATGGAAGTATGTAAATGCGTGCGAAAACAAATCTTGCAAACTGATAGGTAATCCTCTTTGGCCTATGGCAACTGCAGTGGAATCAATTACCTATCTTGCAATGTAATCAGAGTAAATCAGTTGAGGATGAACTTGTCTATTAATTAAAATTTAACCACCGTAGCTAACTGCAATTTTGCGATTGACTGTAACATCGCTAGTAATCATAAAATATGAATTATAATATCTATTTTATGTTTATTTTTCATTTATACGTATAAGATTATGAGTATACAAGGTGATTAAAAAGATATTACATGTCCATGAATTTTCAATCCCTTATACCATGATATCGCTTTAATCCCTTATAGAAGAAATGGCATTTAAAGGGATTTCTTTTTGCCAGATCCTACAGTCTGAATAATTTTCAGAAAAATAGACTAAGTAAAAATTCATTCCGAAACACCCCGTATAACATGTTTAAATTGTGGGTGCATTTGATAAGATAATAAAAATAACAAAAATAAATTTTCATACGTATGTACAGTATAAAAGACATTTTTTGGGAGAAAGAAAAAAAAATTAAAAATAAAAAAAATTTTTTGGTGGATAGGTATTTTGGTTATTAGTTAATTAACTAAAAATAACATGACAACAAAATGATGTTAAAAAACAAACAAGGCAATTAACGCCAATGATTTTTTTACATGATATAAAATTTAGATGCCTATATGGACTATTTTAAAATCCCATACACACATACGTACAGGCGATAATGGCACATCATATGTGTGTATACATACAATAACAAAACGATCAATATTACCTTTTAAAATCTCATCAGCATAACAAAATCATTATCGTGTCGTCAGTGTGATCATATTGGCCGAGCCCACCATCACATTTGGTTGGATTTGGATTTTGGATTCATTTTTAAAACAGTTTTTTTTTTCGTTTTTTGTTTCCACAATTATCCAAAAGATACAAAAAAAAAAAAAATTCTTAACACATTACAATAATTCACACAAGATCATTAACTTAACGCATATAGGTACCTTCATATTTTTCGGTTATTCTTTTTGTAACACACCACAACACACACCAGCAATTTAAAAGAATTTCTTTTCTTTTCCCGCGCTTTTATTTTTGTATTTAAATACCAAAATCGCGGTTCACTTTTTCAAAAATTCAGAAAAAAAATATTTAATTTTTACTTAGTGATCTTCATCACGATCATCAGTAAAAAAAAAAAAAGATATTCAAAATTTTTCTGGTATTCTTAAAGCATATTCGATTAATATTTAATTTAATATCACGCATGCGATCAAGAAAATAACGAACGAAATATGCAAACGAAATAAAAAATAAAAAAACATTTTTTTTTTTTTCACACGAATCCACAACACAAGATCACCTGTTTTAAGCAAATCACATGCATCTTTATCTGCTTTTGTTTATGATCACTACTTGAATTCGTTCATCGGGTTTTACCTTGATTTTTCATTAATCATTGGCATTTTGTGTAATTTATCTTTAATTTATGAAAAACAGAAGCTCATCTCTGTTGTTTTTGTATCTGCTTGATCGTGATTGATTACACATTTAAACCGATCATTTTATGTTTTTATTATGATAATGGTGCCCTTTTTGCGAGAAACCATTTAACAAAAAAAAAAAAAAAAACGTTTAACACTAAATTCGACCTTCAGATAAAAATAAAATAAAATACTGAAAATTGATGAATCGTTTTAGGTTGTAAATACAAACAAACACAAAAGATCGTTTAATTTTTCTTGCAAATTTAGTTACAACGGACGGTAGGTAAAAAAAAAAAAAAAAATTTTTTTTTTTTTTGGTATCACTAAAACCGAAATCTGTAATTTAAAAAAAAAAAAAACAAAAAATTTAACAATTTTAAAATTCCGTACGATGATCCGACACAACTAAATAACACACAATAACAAAATCAAATCGAATCACAAACTGAAAAAATAAATATGAAAAATTTAGTTGATTTCAATCGTTCAACAAATTTCAATGTTGATTGTTGATGAAATTTTTGTTGATTATTGAGGCGATTTTTTTATCTTTGACTTTGACTCCGACCTCCAACACGACGTTGAAGCTGAATTCATTTTGATGTTTCGATGTTGGTTGATATTTATCTGATATCAACTGATAGTGCTATCGTTTTGATGCAATTGCAATATTTTTTATTGCTTTTTAATATTTAATATTACAATACTGTCGTCTCGATTTAAATATCACTTTTTAGAATTACGTGCACTTAATTTGATATGTCTTACTTTTATTTTTAAATTTAATACAACACAAAAAAAAATTATTAATAAATTCAAGAGCCACTGTACAGAATCGACCGTCTTGTTTAACGTTCAAAAGCAAACTTGAATTGAATATTCATTATCAACCATCCTTCATGCTACTGACTAGAAACTTGTTAGACTAGTTTGCTGTATGATAATTGCGCTATGTATACCAGACCAGCCCAGTGAATAACACCAGTTCACTTCTCACATAGCACCAGACCAGAATACAGTGACAGTGTGGCAATCTATTGTAGCAAAAGTGTTTAGGTTTTAGAAATTATTTTAGAATAAATCAAACAGTCGAATACTATATATTATATTCCCTAAAGTATCATGGAAGTATGTACTATAAATGCGTCAATCCTGATGCGCCTAGCAATCTAGCCACTAGTCAGTTCACTTTGAACGTAAGAGAATGCGGGTGGTATTGTACAGTTCCAGTTTTAAGAATCGATAGCACCGTTGAGATCAAATCTGGTTGGTGTTTAATAAAACGTACTGATGACTGATGGTGATGGTAGTTTTGTACAAAATTAAAGTCAGTCATATTAATACAAAAAAATTTTTTAACTTAAAGTCGTACTTCAATTTGAGCATTTGAACATTACTTAACAAATCTTCAAGATATCAGATTAAAATTATTGAAGAATCTAGTTTCACTGTCGTGATACTAAAACATCGTGATAAATTACCATCACCAATTATGAATGTGATTTGTGATTGCATTATTTCGTTACCTTCTCTAAAGAACTGCTACAATGGCTCATCTCAGTATCAAAATGAAGCTTTAGAGCTGAGAGTTTCAACATGTTTAGTCTCTCGAGTCATCTTGAATGTACTAAAATTGAAACGATTTTCTAAAGCACATGCCCGTACATGTGCTAGTATCTAAACAACATACGATTATAATTGATTTATTGATTTCAAAAATTGTAACTCAATTTAATTTAATCTAATCTATGCGTACATATGCATTCCAATTGATTCAATGGGTTTATTATCATGGCCAGAGCCACTCTTGTACACAAACGATCGTCGTACACTTGGCGTACTTTGTCTTTAAACACACTTGAGTACATTAATGGGTGAATTCAATGGATGCTGAAGTACGTAATCAAAAAAAAAAAAAAAACGATTACATTGTGTACTTTACTTTTACTGTCTCTACTACAGCCATCGATTACCCCAACCCAATGCAATGATTAATAATGAAATTGAATTTCAATTAAGAAAATGTGCGTTATTTTAAGAACTTAATTTTTTGTTTGTTAATTGTTTTTGTTGTTCAGTTGATTGGTAGTGAACGATAACAAACATTTTACTGTCTGATGTTTTGAAAAAAAAAAAAAAAAAAAACAAAAAATCGTTTGAGATTTTTAACATTGTCGCCTTCTGTATTGCAATCTGTACCGCTTTCCTAGCAACCCAGAAGATTTTCAAGATTCTCACTAACAGGAACAAATAATAGTTCGCCAGCATATACAGAACAATCTTTTTCACGTTCAATTTTAAACTTAGTATTTCGATTTATATTGATCTGTGTTGCATACATGGACCATCATTGAAGTGATCGTACAACCAAAATTAATTAGTTTAGAAGGAAACAAAGACGCAACACTAAAAATTCAATATAACAGAAAAGTAACATTGCGTCATCATTGCAAGTAATGATTTCACTGTATAATCAACTGAATGAATAAATTAAATTAAGCAGGATCAATCAATGGTTTGGTCATGTTGGAAGAAGAGAGCAGAGGACGACATCATGAGAAAATTTACGCTGCATAGGCCATCAGAAGGTAAAAGGAAGCCGGGAAAACCATCAAAGACCAAAGCTAAGATGGATATAGATGATAAGGGAAGGGATCTGAAATGCATCGAGATGCAACGTATAAGATAGAGAAAGATGGAAGTAGATCTTGGAGCAAGTTAAGGCCCACTGAGGGTTTGAGAGCTAAAGATGATCTATCATAATCATATGATAGTCAATACTTTTAGGTAATTCATAATCACGGTCATCAAAATTAAATCCAATGTTCGATGTAAGGAAAATGAAATCATTGTAAATTAATTATAAATTACAATTAATGATTTATTCATGTAATTAATCGAAGTCACTCACTTACGATTAATTGTTTACATTTTTTTTTTTCACGCAATTCAATTTGTAATTTTGAAGGTACATAAACGACTTAATAAGAAGAAGGAGTGAAAAATTGTGAAAAATTAATCAAATTTTGAATTATTGACACGATGATCTTCAACATAAGTGAAATCTGTGACGTAAGGTAGCGATAAACATATGAACGGCATTCATGATTTATGCAATATGGCACTACTATGTATGTATGGGCAAATCAAGGGCTTCAATAGCATAGCCTTACATACATCAAGCTGGAGACCTCCAATGCAGAATATACAGCCTTCATAGCAGTACAATTGGTTGTTTTTGACACGTAATAGAAAATAAAAAGATTAATGCTCATCACTGTGGTCATCGAATGGGCTGAAGTTCCTTTTAGGACCAACCACCGATTTTTATGAAAATTGGTACATATACTATACTCGATGAGTCTAGTTAAATGGTGCTAGTCTCGTGGTGCGAATCGGGCTTATTTCGCTACTAGAGGGCGTTTAAAAAATTTTGTCTTTGTATCATAAAATACGTTTTAGCTTACAAACTGTCAGTCTAATGTCGCTAGTATGTTCAGAGAAGTGATAGAAAACCTTTTGTCCTTTCGAATGAGGTATTGGTCAAAACTCTACGTCTAATGGTTCGTGAGTTATTCGAGTTAAAAGTCAAAAGTTTGAGAAAATTTGTCAATTTTTTTCGAAATTTTGATGATTTTTGAAGACGCTGTTGGAGAAGTTGATAACATGTCGGGAAAAATGAAATCTCTGTTCGTTTTTCTAGAAGATTTCTTTTTACACAAAAGTTCTATCTCTCACAGTTTTTTTTTTATTCAATTTTAAAAATGCATAAGTCAAAGCAAATTTATCAAGTAAATTCATTTAATTTTGTACATTTTTTGTATAGTTGTTATTGTATAGTTGTTTTTTGTATACTATATAGTGTTATATTAGGTGTATATAGCGACGTATTTATTATAAATAATATAATTTTGAGTTTTTTTAAATAATAGTATTTTAGTAATTTTGTAAATAACAGTAATTCTTTTTTGTTTAAAAAAAATTATTTTTCTTTTTCTTTTTTATTTAAATAACATTTTCTGTTGTAAATAATTTAAGTTTTTTTTATAAATAATAGAAGATTTTAATAAATAATTAATTTTTTTTATTAAATGAATTTTTGTTTTTATCTTATGTGAAAGTAATTTACAGGTAGGTTGAATGCTCCTCTCTGCGGAAATCTTTAGTAAAAGGCGAAAGATTTATTCGACACTGAGAGAAGCTAGAGTATTTTTGCACATATATGTATATATACATATGTATATATTATATATACTTTATTATATATATATTTATAATATATATATAATATATATATGTATATATATATTATATATATATATAATATATATATAATATATATATATATATATATTATGTAATATATATATATATTGTAATATATATTATTGTGTATATAATATATATACATATATATACATATACATATATATTATATGTATATATGCATAATATATGTCTGTTTGAAAATTTTTGAATACACAACATTGTATATTGGGCTATTTCTTTTGAACTAGGTTATGTATTCGAGTGAATGTTATCAATGATTAAAGGTGAGACATAGATGTTTCTGGCAAAGCATAACGCATTACAATCGGATTAGTACGTCTGTAGTTATTACTGTTCAAAGTATAAAAATATTGTTTTTCGAAGAAAATGTAGTTTTTGGGTCACCCTGTAAAATTTTTGTATGGAAAATTTTGTACTAATTATGCGAAAAGTCGTCGTGTATTGAGGTCTTCAAATTGTGAAAATTTCATGAAAATTGGACGATAACATCATGAGTTATTCGAAATTTTCTGTCAATTTTTGAGATTTTCTTTCAATTTTTTGACCTTGAAATGACCTTTTTCGCGCCTAGAGACCATTTTTTTTGGATTGTACTCATTGAGTAGAACGAGTGTGAAAAGTTTCAAAAAAATCGGCGGTTGGTCCTAAAAGGAACTCTTACCATCGAATGATTAATATCCCTGTTCACTTCTACAAAAATGTCTGTATTGATGTCGTCATCAGTTCTTTTACTACAACCATATACGCTTAGTCTGGCACTTAAATAGAATATACAACATACAGATATTCAAAGGCGCCTACTATTCATGTTATCTTCATTTTAAAAGTATCTGTAGTGATCATTACTATTGGAATAAAAAATTTTGAGATATAATTGAATTGTACTATTAGTCTAATAGGCAATTAGTTTAATCAATCTGTTACTTATACATTATAATAACAATTTTTATCCCTTCTACCATATTTAAGACAACATGATATGTAGATTCAAATTCAAAATTTCAATTCGTTATTACAGTAACCGTTGTAAAAGTAAAATTAATTTGATTTAAAAGATCTGTTAAAGTGATCTCATTTGTAATGGATCAGATGAGTATACAGCTTGTATAAGCGCATGTGACTTTTAAGTATTCAGACTGTGGAGTCAGGAATGATAACGCGTATAAAAAATCTATTCTATAAAAGGCTCTTTAAAAAACAAAAAAAAATCAATTAAACGATCTTACCTCCACTAGAGTGGATCTTGATCATTCTAGAGGACGTAAATTTTGACTGTATTCAATGATTAATTTTTATGGCACAAAATTGAAGATCATTTGTATGTGATGTAAACGATTGTGCTACACGATAGGTGTAGAAAAAAAAATACAAATGAATCTGGTTAAGCAGCATCATTGGCCCCGTACACCCAGCACACAAAGCATGATGTCCATGAAATTCAAATCATTCAAAATCATTTATTTTTATTTATTTATTTATTTTTTTTATACTAGAGAAGACCAGAATTGCAATCTAATCATAAATCGTTTTTTTTTTTTTTTGTATTTTTTGCTTTCTTTTATTTTTTAACAAATAAATAAAATAAAATAAAATAAAAAAAAAACAAAAACAAAAACACCAAAATAAAAATTTGAATACACAAGATCAGAAGATTTAACAATAGCACAGCATAAAAATTTTGCTTTTTAGTTAAATTATAAATCAATAGTATAATTTTTGTGATTATAACTAACGTACATATGCGCATATAAGCATTGACCGTTAAAGAGAATGGTGATCTTCATCGAAAGTAACTAAAACTAATTAAGAATATTTTTTTTTTTTCATTTGGTGACTTTCAGTGTTAGATTTTATTTAAATTTAAAAATTAGAAATTGCTAAAAAAAAAAAAAAAAAGAGAAATATAGTGAAAATATGTGTGAAAGTAAACTGAGAAATTTTTTTTTAATAGTAATTTTATCAATAACAAATGATATTAACGCATTTGGAAGATTTTTAAATTTTGATCGTATGATCACATTTCATGAGAATTCGTAAGTTTTTCTTTGGTTTATAATAAAAAACAAAAAAATACATACATTTAGTTCTGAAAATTACAAAAGGACTGAAAGGATTAATTGCAGGCATAAGGAAGATCAGTGATCTTTAACGATTAGGAGGATGTGTTATTTTTTGGTTTTTTTTTTTTTTTTTTTTTAATTAATTCAAAAATATTTTCATATGGTTTTCCGTTAAATACAAAAAAAAAAAAAATGTGATAGATCCAGTCTTAGAATTTTTGGTCAAAATTATCTTCCCCTGGAAACACATGGAGAAGAACAATTTTGGCTGAATTGAAAGAAACTGGATATATCTGGAAATGATGCAAAGAGAAAAGTTAGTAATAGAGGATCCGATGGAAGAAATTCACAGAGGCCGTATGTATGCTCCACAATAGAATTAAACGGATAATAATAATCTTTCACCTTAAGAAATTTATATAGGATCATTTCAGTTAGAATAAACAATTTTTGTTGCATATAAAATGAAAATTAAATTTGAATTTTTATATTCAAAAAAAAAAAAAAAATAATAAAAAAAATTTTCGAATGAGACACATCTACAGGTGCATGTGCATAAAATACGTGTATATGCCCGGATGTTGCAAATCATTAAGTACTACATTGATTGAACAATAGATAATAAACGAGTCAACAAAAATAAACGCATATGCTCAGAATTTAATAATCACTTTTGATTTTTCGATGTTTTTAAATGAATGATCGTTAATTAATAAAATCATTCAAAAATACAATTTTTTTGTTTTTATTGTTTTAAACTATCTATTGGGTCACGTCGTCAAGAGACAATTGTGATTTTTTCATTTTTCATTTCTTTTTTCAAGTGAATAGTTGAACATTTTCAAGGACACCTAAACACATGTCATAATTTCAAATTGAATAACGTTCATTTGCGGAATTTTTATGATGTGTAAATAAAAATCCGTTATTTATTTATTTTTTTCTTACACGCAGATACTGTAAAAATTCAACTTATAATAAAAAATTTGCCATAATCGTTCATGGATGGAGGGAAAGTTGCTATGAACCATGGGCAATTAAATTAATTGAAAGTAAGTATAATGATCGTAGTATGTAGCGATCAATACATAACATAGCATGAAATTTAGTTTTTCAATTTCTCGTATACATACATACATACATGCTTTTATCATTAATTCACAGACTTAAGGATATACCGTGGTAACTGCATTATTTGCATGGATTACAGTGCGATCGCAATGATGCCACATTACTTTATGTTAGTTGCTCATAGTACACAAATATCAGCTGTGCTGGCACGTAAACTTCAACAATTGGAAAAATTTGGATTTGATCCAAACCAAGGTTTCATGTTTGGTTTTAGTCTTGGTGGAAGAATTGTCCTTGAAGCTGGCCGTATGTTTGGAAAAAGAAAACTTGCTGAAATCGATAGTAAGAAATCTATTAAAGATCACATAACTGAAAAATATCAAAAGATTAAAAGTGCTAAAGCTGTACATTTTGTAGTATGTACTGATATCCATATGCCGCACTTAATCGATATTAAATCTAATCTCATTGTCGTTCAGCTATGAAGAATTGCTTTAATATCGATTAGTGGATATGGGCGTGAGAACTTTCGAATGACGAATCTCTTGATATTTTCAAAATCAAATCTTCAAAAATTTGAAGATACATTTTAACTTTTTATTGTATTGTTTTTAATTGTAGCTTGTGATATGGCTGGTCCTGGATTCGATAGAAATCCAAATAAATATTTTGATCCAAAATTATCAGCAAAAAATGTTCAATGTATTCATACAAGTCGTGATAAAGGTACAATTGAACGTAATTGTCATCAAGATTGGAATATGGGTTATTGTGGTTATTATCAAATGGCATCAGCAGCATCTAATAATAATCATAATAAAAATCAACAACAATATTCAGGATCACATGGTTTATGTACAGAATTTTATAATAGCGCTTTTATTCATGATTTCTATGCTGAATTGAATCCAAAACAATGTAATCAAATTAAAATTAAATATAATTATTGGTTAAATAAATTTAAAATGGGTTATATGGAAACAAGAAAACAATTAATTAATGGTGAATTTTATGCATCAACAACTAAATATTATCCATATACAATGAGAAATTTAGAAAATTATAACACAACGAATAAATATTATTATCATTCGAATAATGAAATAACATCATCATTAATTGATTCTGGTTATCATTATAAAATTAAAAATAATAATAGAAATGATACATATAAGATTATTGTAATATTTGATGATCAATCAAAGTATTATCGAAGAAAAAAATCATTATTTTAAAAAAAAAAAAAAAAAAATGATGGACTCAAATAGAAAGTGAAAGTTCATTTTACTAAACAAGATCAAAAAAAGCTTAAGATTCTGTGCATTTACTAATATTAATCTCAACATTTATAAAGATCAAAATAATCAAATGTAGAATTTATAAAGATAAAATGATCATCAATTGAAATTATTTATAGCCTGAACACAATTGCGATTATCGGTGAAAAAATTTGTCTGACAAAAATTTGTAACATACTACACCATAGATAGTACGAACCATGTCCATAGTACGCTAATTAAACGCAAATCAATTAACGATCATTTGATCTTTATGAATTCTATCCCACCACAGTCAAATTGAAAATATTAAAAAGTAATTCAGCTTAACATACATATTTACTATGCTGAGTATTCGCAATTGAAATTTGTATAATCTCGATTAAAAATTGGATATTCGGATGTTAGAATTTTTTTTTAAATGTAAAACAAAAAAAAAAAAAAAAACATCAGCATTAAATTTATCGATCATTCTTTAACGTCTTTGACTGAGTAATAATGTCTATCTTACATCTACGTTATCTCTGGTAGAATTCATAAACATCAAATGATAATTAATTACAAAAATATTCAGCTACATATCTGAGTACGCTGAATATCTACAAATTATGAACATTTGATTATTACGAATTCTATGTCTTTCTCATAAAATTTTTTAATTTATCAAACATATTTTGTTTTTTTTTTTTGTTTTTATGACGCTGCTCTTGGCACCGTCACTATTACAATACATTTTAGAAATAATACATAAATAAAATAAGTAAATTGTATCCTTTAAATAAAGATAAATTCAAAAATGCATCATTGCAGCTCATTTGATGCGATATTCAGCGTATTATGATCTTAAGCTGAATATCACATTAAGTAGGCAGTGATGAATTTTTGAATTTACTCAAGCTTTCTGTGTACAAACATATATAAGCTTACCAATTGAATGATAAAATAATGAACAAAATTTATTTAGAAATTTGTATATAAATAGTTTATTATATTTTAACATTTTTTTTTTTTTTATACTTATAACATAATATTGTAATAATAATTACATTTAGATAATAGCAATAACTATATAATAAATTTTAATTAAAAAAAAAAAAAATAATAATAATAAAAGCATTAATACGGATATCTATAAATTTGAGATAATATTCTAATGTTGTTATGTACCAATCGATGTTAAACCTAATCTATTATTTTACATCTTATGAGACTTTCATACGATTTCCATGCAATTTTGTAAGTAAGAATGATAAATTGTATGGAGTGTCGAATGAGTTTTAATTGGATCGTGTCTGATGAAAACCGCATAAAAGTCTTATAGTGTCAAAATAGGCAAATCTCATCCTCATAATCATTCAGTTATATATGCCATTGCATTGCTGAATAATTTTTATGATAAAGAGAGATTGGATTTAATAGCAATTGGATGCATATGAGCGCAAGATTTTGTATAGTAAATTAACTTTTTTTTTTTGTTTAGGAATTGTTTGAGCTGTTTATTCCGAAAGTAGCTTAAATTTATGATAACTCAATTTTCAAGCGAACTTAATTCACTTTCAAAATAATATTGCTCAATTTATTATTTCAACAAAAAAAAGCTTTTTCATTTTTTTGTTTTTTTTTTTTCAGAATTTTATAAATTCGTAGAAAAAAAAAATTACAATTACAATTATAAACAATAACATCTTATATTGCTTATTTTTTTTTTTTTTTAAATAATAATAATTTACAACAAATTTTGTAAATATTTAATTATAAAATTAATCTAAATACATGTTATGTACGTTTATATATACGAAGTTCTTATACAAAAAAGTTTATACAATTTAAATAACAAAACATAAAAGGTTGCATATACTATAATTTTACACATACACAATACATCTCTTAATCGATAAGAAAAAACAAAAAATAAATAAATAAAAAATAAAAATTTGATTATGATCATTCACATTCAATTGATCCACAATAAAAAGATCATCAGAAAAGGATATTGTCAATTACAAACATTTATTACTTCACATTATCATAGTGAACCTAAAGTACCAATATTATGTGTTGTGTAATTTGTGACAATTTTCTGATTGATCCTGACAATCGGTCATTTTACGTTTATATGAATGCTTCTATTGTTACAGTGTTTTTGAGAAATCGCAAATAATTTCAAAGAAATAAACAAATTTTCAATTCCTAAGGACTCGCGCAGACAGAAAGTGAGGCTGAGCTTATCAACTTATGGTAAATGGTAAAAATGCGCACATTGTAGCAGATAAGCGCTAACCAGTTTCGCTCTGCTTTCAGTGTGCGGACTTTTATTACTTATCATATGTTTGCTTACTTTAGCGTTGATAAGCTCAGCTTCGCTCATTTCAGCTCTCCTTTTTGTCTGCTCTAGACCTAAGCGTTGAATGATTCTCAATTTGTAAATATTTTGCTTTATGTCTTAATACGCTGAACATCTACAATTATCATTCAACGTATAAGCCTGTGATCCACATCTGAGCCAATAACAGTAACAACAACAAAAAAATTGTTTGATAAATTATCATTGAACCATAGATCTTGATTGAACGTATACACTACTCAAAATTTTATATTTCAAATAAACGTTGTTGCTGCCATTGACAAAGATGCCATCACTTGGCTTTAGTAGCTATCATTTGAGTTGAAAAATATATTTTCTAAAATTATAAATAAATAAATTTACAATTATTATTTTTTTTTTTTATTTATTTATTTATTTGCATTTGTATATTATTTTCTTTGGAATGAATTTTTCTGAATATGAAAAATTTTTCAGAATTAATTCTAATTTTATATATGTATAAAGTGTTATCTGTTTTCTTTATGAACAAAAAAAAGGCATATTTGTATTTTTCAGCACATTAGTTTTCTTCTTTTTTTTCTTTTAATTTTTGAGTAGAAAAAATTTTTTCTACTTTAAATGTAACGGCTTGTATTCATCATTCGGTATTGAAGATAAAATGATCGTAAATTGCGTTAATTTAACGAAACGAGAAAATTATTTGATGTTTATGAATTTTTATTAAATTTATTGTGATGATAAACAGCTTTATTATCGCATTAAATTTAATTACTCGAATAATGAATACGAGGTCAAATAATAAGTATGTATGTATACATCTACATACGTTTTTTTCTAATATGATTATTTACGAAAAAACTCATTAAATAATGATCATCAATTAAAAATCTATATTAACACATGAAAAGCAGAATATTCACAATTGATAATCAATTTAAATATTTTAGAGAATTTTTTTTCAAATTATCTTCCTGATGATCAGTTGATCAAAATAGCAAAAATTATCATCAATATTGCAGATATTTAATGATCTATATATTGTGATTAAAGTTTATCAATGAAACAAATGAAAAACCAAAAAGAGACATTAAATGCAATTTAAAAAAAAAACAAAATGCAAAAATTTATTTGTAAATAGAAAAATATTATAAATTTATCTAAAAAAACAAAAAAATATCACAAACTGTAAATTAACAGTATTTTGACCATTTTGGTTTTTGGACCATTTGTTGAAAAATACGATATCGTAATCGTTTTTTTTTATTTTTTAATTGTAAAAACTTTAACAACTTCAAAATTATGAGAAATTACACCGTTGATAATTTAAAAATCTAAAATGATCGTAAATTGAAACGTAACTGATCATTCTTAGCATGAATTCTCATTTGTTCCCATGTTTTTAAATTAAAAAAAAACAAAAAGGAGATTAAATTTGATTTGTAATTGCAATTCTTATCATAATTACATTAGATTTCAACCATAAATTCTGTATCCACTAAATGTATTCAGCCACAATAGAGTATGATATTGAAATCATGAAATTAATGGCTATACGCTATACTCAAATTTTTCATTTATGAAAATAATACAAAAATTTTTCAATAGTCTTTAGCGAGTTAAACAACAGTAGAAAACATATAGAACAATCAAGTAAAATTACTTAATGTGATAATCATTTGCCTACATTCAGCGTATTAAAATATGTACGTAAATTGAATATTTGTAACTGATGATCATTTGATATTTACGAGTTCTTAACCGAAAACTTAAAAAAAAAAAAAAAAAAAAAAATATATATATTACACATATTATACAGTGATCAATATGAGTACGTAATCTCATGATTATTGATCTAAAAAGATTTGTAATTCACAGATTTTGAAAATAATTATCATGATTTTTTGTTTTATTATTCTGCTGGGTATTTACAATTATTTAATTTTACATAAAAATTGAATTTTATTTTTAAATTTAAAAAACCTTTTAGGCCTAAACCTTTTTGAATCAATGCAAGAAAATTCAATAATCATATCGGTATCACGTACTTTTCTGTTAATCACAATTCGTTTTATTGTATGTATTCCTAACGTATATCTGTTATACACCTAATCTACTGTGTGTTTGTGTGTGTGTGTGTGTGTGTATTTAACCCCTAGCTTAATTTAATATATATCAATTATTATAAAAAAAGAGAATAAAACAGACCTCTTTACTTTAACTGTTTTCTTCAATTAATCTCTCTCCTCTATTTGTATACAGAATCTCCTTTACATAAAATATTGTTGTGCCTCTTGTAATTTTGTAATAACATTCATATAAAATTGGATTTGTTCATCAATAAAACGTTTCATTGTCTGTTTTAAATGTTGATCACGTTCAGTACGAAAATGTGATATTTCAGCTAATACAGCATATGCAATTATATCAACACGACGATTAACTTCAGCCAATTGTGAATTACTCATTTTTTGTTCACCAGTTAAACGTTCACATTCACGACGTTTTTGTGTTGCATTCTTTAATGATGATAATATATCTGGGAATGCATCTAATATTCCCCTATGAAAAAAAAAAAAAAAAAAAAATAGCAATTTTAATTACAGCTTAAAGAAAATTTTCTAAAAGAAAAATTATAATAGAAAAGACACGAAATATGTATGTAGATTAAAAACGACAAAAGATAACGCTATTAGAATATTCAAATGTTAAATTGAATACCCATGACTCATGATTCAATTGGTCAAATTAAATGACTGTTCGAACGCGAACATTCTATTTATTTGTCTTAAAATTTGAAACACTGAAAATTTAGTTGCTGATCATTTGGTATCGTTTTGGTTAAGAATATTTAAGACAATTAACTGATTCCTTATTAACTGATAGAGATTAGGTAAATTTGAAAACGTCAATTGCATGTGAATTTATAAACGAAAATGAAGAAATTTCTGAAATTTTTTAACGTATGTAGCTATCAAGAATTCGAAAATTTATTAATATCGCAATTGTTTACAAAAATCGGTGTGTTACTGAATACATTTTCTCAAAGGTATTCGAATTCAAATTGATCGATCAATCAAGCTTTTGATGAAATCATCATGTTTGTAAATTTTCGAGCAACTTCTAATGTCGTTTTCAAATTACATACATATTTTGTGTCCTTTTGTAGACATGCTTTTTTAGTATACATAGAATTTTCTTACCTATAAATATGTAAACTATCAGAAAATGGATACCAATCTAATTTTGGTTGTTCACCAAATAATTGTCCGATACTAATGAATAGACCGCTAGTACGACCTATACTTTTTGATAATGATTCTTGTGTTGTAACACGACGTTCATCAATATCTAATGCTCTAGCTAATTCAGCTAAACCTTCACCGATACGTTGAAAATCTTTTTTAGATTGTATTTGATTCTTTTTAATTTGTTCTGATGCAATTGTAAATAATGTTTTTACAGCATTATCCATTGAATGTATAAATGACATACAACTATCATATTGACTATCAATATATGATTGTAATAATTGCTTTTCAGGTGGATAAATAGCTAAACAATAATTCATACCAATTAATGGATCTTTTTCAGCTAAACGTTTACCATTTTTCCATTTTTTCTCATCTGTACATTTTAAAAAATGCATCCATACTTGACATTGTGATAATACAGGATGACGACATACCCAATCAACAAATTCTTGTAATTGTATACGTCTATGCTCAATAAATTGCTCCTCATAACGACCAGATATTTGTTTATCTGGTAATGGTGGTATCGGTATTAAACAAAATTTCTCTCGTAAACGTTCATGTAACCAATCAAAATGTTTATAACGTCTTGATACAGATATATTATTAAAACTTGGTGTTAATTGATATGCAATAAAACTTTTCATACCTTTAAATTTTGTCTCTTTTTTAGGTGATGCAACTTTAACTGTATATAATTCAGTAATTGGTTGCCAATAATAATTATTATCAATTTGAATTATATTGACTTTTTCATGTTCTGGTACTGGTACATTAATACCAGTACCTAAAATATATGAATCACTTGATTTTGAGAACATACCAGCTGAACGTTTAACTGTCGTTGATACTGTATTTGTTGCAGATGCATTATTAGATGATACTATAGACAATGGGCCAATATCATCGGATGGTGTTGGTGGTAGATTCATATTTGCATAATTGGCCTGATTAATTTGTTGTTGTTGTTGTTGAATTGAAAAATTCCCTTGTTGCTGATGTCTTGAGATATTATTATTTTGTTGTAACTGTTGTGTATTATTAGTGCTTGGACCAATTTCTGAATATGTATCATTATCATCGTCCCAATCATCATCCCAATCATCTTGTTCTGTATTCCAATCATCAGCTGCCTGATCATAACGTGGTGGTTGCTGCTGTGATTGCTGCTGCTGTTGAACACCATTTATTTGCTGTTGAACTTCAGATGCTGATAATACTTCAACATATGCAGCCGGAAATAATCCAGTTTGACCTTTTGAATTTTTACCTTCCCACCAACCTTCACCAACATCAGTTCGTGTTACTGATAAAATTTCACCAGATAATATTGATAATTCAGATGTATTTGGTTCACCAGTAAAATCATATAATGCACGTACATATGATGACATCTCGTCTGATTGTTCTTCTTTTTTTTTTCTTTTTTTTTTTTTAATATTCAATTCTTTGTTTAGGATTATGTCTAAAATTTACAAAAAAAAAAAAATATATATATATAAAAATATGCCAGATGTATTTATAATCAGTTTTTAATAAATTTTAATGAGAAAAACAGCAAGAAAAAAAAAATTCGAAAAACATTTTAATTCACACCAGCTATGATAAAAGATTCAGTCATCAGTTGCGATATAGTGAATTTCATTTTTATTTCACATGTATCAGAGAACAAAAGATATACTATATATACATAATTTCTTATCGCATTGAAAAATAACAAAAAATGTAACAAAGAATTAAAGTATAGTTTGCATATAATTCTCTAAAATGCATCATAAATTTGAAAATCCTCATTTTATTTCCTTAACTCTGGAATTCTTATTAAAAAAAATTTCCTTCTAAGTGTCATAGATATATTATTACTACAAAATTGATAAGAATTTAAGAATTTATTTAATGTGATATAAAAATACATTTTATATAACTCGAATATATGATATGGATAAACTGTAAGTATTGGACATAAATAAGGTTATTTGTGTGTGTTCTTTTAGTACACACACAAGAAAATAAATAATGCTAGTGAATGTAACCATGTAACGTATCTATATAGCTGGCATGCATAATGTGTTCTGTACGTACGAAATACGGATGCATTTTACATACATATGTATGTATGCGTTGTCAAATTTAATTGAAAGCAATATGATATGTTACATATGTTTACGCACTTGTCTTGTTTTGTATCTTTTTAGAGAAGGGGTAGATCCCACATTAATCAATTAATTATGATGAATGTATTCATCATGTTTTGTTTTAATTGAGATAAAATGACCGGACCAGACCAATTTGTGTCTCTAAACTGACTGATATATAGGTTGATTCAAAATTACTCAAATATTCCAATATAAATATAGGTAAGAATGCCTTTGTATGACATTTGCTCCTTGTTCATACTACTCTATTTGATAGTGAATAACAAAAAACTGGTAAAAGATACACGATGCACGGACATTGGTCTAATGGTTCATGAGTCATGGAATGTTTCATAAAAAGAGGCATAAGCATCTTCAACACCTTCCTTTAGCAGTCAAACAATAAATAGGTATTCACCAATTCCCATCCCTCGCTATACGATTTTTTACTTGTCTCATCAAGATCTATCAGTTGTACTTAATTGAATCCCCCTGTTTGTTATACGTGAAGATAATCAGCCATAGATACATTTTTTTTTTTTTTTTTTTTATTAACTAAAAGATAATAAGAGGTTTAAATAGCTGGTATTGGATAAAATGTGAAATTGTGTGCACTTTGAAAATAAAAAAAGGAATAAATATTGAATTAGATAATTAAAATTTTATTTGGATTACTTACCAAATACCAATTAGTTTACTATCCTTTTTAATGTCGTGTTTTCAATTTTATTTCACTTTTGTTGTATTTATTTGATCCGGTTTTTATTTTATTTTATATTTTTTTTTTTTACAAAATTTATGAAATATACTTTTTTGTTTTTTGTTTTTTTTTTTTTTTTTGATTATTCACTTTTTTATTTAACACGTCAATTAAATTGTTATGATATTTTGGCTAAAATATTCTAGTTCTACACATTTAAACACACAAAACCACTGACAGTACGTACAGATAAAAATTTTCATATAAAACTAAAAAAACAAAAAAAAAACATCATCCATATGATACACGATTACTAGAAAATCCACTCCTCATATACACACATGTAAGGATGTATGTACACGGTACACCATTTAACAAAAATTACATTGAATTGAATTGATTTTTATTTTATTTTTAATAAGAGAGGTTTTGTTAAAAACGTGTTAATGTAGTAAACCTTCCTTATCTTTAATAATTTGCTTCTCTTACAGTTGTTAAACAAAATTCTTTAATTTTTCTTTTATCAAAAATTTAATTTGAATATTTCAATGATAATCTCATTAACACCCTCAAATTAACAATAAATAACAAAAAACCAAAAAAAAAAAAAAATAGACGAAAAATCAGAACAAAAAAAAAAGAAACTAAAAACTTCATATGTATGAGTTCATCAAAATTATAAATTTTTGACACTTCATTAATGAAAAAAAAAAAAACATTACACTTCATTCATGATGATGATGACTGATGACATGATAGCTAAAAACAGCTGTTTGAAATATTTGATAGTAGCATAGATTCCACATTCCATTCTTATTACATTTCCATTTCACGTTTATCATCACCCACAAAGTACAGTACAGTCAAAAACAAAAAACAAAAAAAAAAAACAAATTTTTAAATGAAAAAATTTATATTTTGTATAATGGCTCCACTAATGGCTCATACTCGTGGCCAGTACGATACAATTAGACAATATATTCGTATCGTATTCAGTTTCAGTTCAGGGGTCAGGCCAAGATTCGCTCAGGCCTTTCAGGCACAGTTTCAGATAGGCCAGATACAATGAAAACGACGCGTTTTTCACGCGTTTCAGAATAAGTTTGAATACACGGTTTTTGTATCTACACGTTGTGACGTCACAAAGTTTGCCGAAATTTGAATTTTGTGGTGCGCTGCTTTTTTCTACATTTGTTCCCCGTTTCATATATTTTTTTTTTTAAACAAAGAGAAATATAGACAAGTTGACATGAATAATGTCAAAAAAATTTCTTTGTTTACATATTAATATATAAACTGTCAAAGAAACGCGTGACTCTCATTGTATCTTGAACGCCACAAGAAAAAACGCTTGCTTTCATTGTATCTGACGCTGGCCTATAATCGTATTCAATTTCAGTTTCACAGTTTCAGACATTTCAATTTCAATTTCATACAAAACTGATAACATATGATCGCTTTAAAACATAGAGTAGATATAGAGAAAAATGTTCCATATAAAACTTGATTTACAGTTATAAAAATTTCCTATACACGTTATAAGGTGCGAATGAAAAATAAAATTTTGTGGCTTGGAAAAGTCGATAGAAATATTAATGGCCATAAGGATCCTTAAGAAAGATAAAGAAATCAAAAAAAAGCGGGGCATGACATTTTATGATTTTTGTTTTATTTTTTACAAATAATTTCTCTAAATTCCCATTGCTTACAAAATTTAGCAGTTTATTTCTCTAATTTTCTCAATGCTGAATGACGTAGTTACAAATCGGTGTGAATACCAACACACTGACAGCCATTTAAAAACATTAAAAAAAAAACGCACGTGGAAAACATATGATTGTACAACTACATTCGCAGGTAATATACTCTATCGGTGTAAACCACTAATATTGTTGCACCTAATATCCCCATTTAAAAAACGCGTTCATAAAAAATATGTAAACAAACAAATATTACACATACTTAACCGAAATTCTCTGCTGAGTTTAAGAAAGTGTTATGTGTTTCTTTTTCATATAAAGGTTCTTTTTTATAACTTTATGCTTCTATTTATGGTGGGACTTTCACGTACAGGAAAATTTTTGTTTTTTTTGGTTGCATGGGGAATAAAACAATGAAAACAAAAATAAGTCCTTGTTACTTCTGTGACGTCAGAGACATTTTTCTCTTATCTCTATACTCTTTGCTTTAAAACAAACAGTCAAACACAAAAAAGACAAGAATCAGTCAGTTTTGTTTTTTTTACATTTCATTTTTTTTTTTTTTACCGTAATGTTTGGTCTGTGGAATAATTCTAATTAAAAGAGTGAATTTGTAAAAATTAAAAAAAATAAATAAAAATTATAAGATTTTGTTACTGTCTAGTGTCTACTGACAGTATCGGCATAACCGACACTATTTTGAATATTTTGTTTTTTTTTTATTTTGGTAAATACGCAATAACACATACATAAAAAAAACCAAATAAAATAATTTAATAAACACCATCGTCATCATCATCATCAAATTATATTATATCCATTCCACCGTTACATCAGCAATTTAGAAATAAAAAATTTTCTAATTTTTCAATATGAGGTAATCATTGCCGTATGCCGTATAGAATAGACGGTGTACAGCGTGTAGCTATAGTGGTTTTTACAAAGCCAAAAAAAAAAAAAAAAAAACAACAAAAATTTATTCAATACCAACACCAAATTAAGTAAAATATATATGCAACTAATTTTGTAATTTGTGATTCATATAATTGAATTGAGAAAATTTTTTTTTTAAATTTTGTTGTTTTTGCTTAAACACAAATCATCTACTAAAAATAAATTTTTTTGATTTAAATTTGAGTGGAAAAAAAAATTAAAAAGTCCTCAAATTACCTCGTGTTCGTGTTGTACCAGCTTTTTGTGTTTAATAATTTATTGAAGGTACGAGATAATTACACAAGGAGGTACCTAACTTACCAGAAGGATAAAAAAATTTCAAAACGGGTGATCATCATTGGAACATACACATACGATTTTGCTGTTAGAAAGCAATTTTAATTTAAGTGTGAAATATAATTAAACAAAAAAAAAAATAATAAAAATAAAAATGACAACTGTAAATAATATGAATAGAAAACGTACAAGATCTGATGATACTAGCGGAAATGGTTCATCATCATCATCACCACCATTTTCAATTCAAAGTAAAATTTTTGTTAATCAACAATTAATTGATTCACAAAATGATGATAAAATGAAGGAAATTCATGGTAACTGATTTTTTATATTTTTCACTTATTTTTTTTTTTTTTGTTTTTTTCATCCAAAAATGGATAGATTCATTGATATAGTATTTTAAATTTTTCTAGGTAAAACTGTTAATTTATTATTTCAAGGACTTAAAAATTTATACAGTAACAGTGATAATAATAACAGTATCCTTAATAATGTTAATAATAAAAATCAACAAAATCATAGTGGCGTATATACAAATATTAGCTTATTGAAATTTAATAAATTAGATGCAATGAAAAATATCAAATTAAATGGTAATGGACAAATACAATACGTAAATGGAACTAAGGTATTTAATCACATAATATTTTCAAATTGATGAAATTGAATTTATTTATTTTTTTTTTTGTCTAATCTTGTCTTTTTAGCCTCTAGAACATTTAATTAATGTTACAATACAAAAAAATTCAAATAATATGAATAAATCAAAATGTTGTAATCGAATTGCCATTATTAATTCAGAATGTACAAATTGTAATTTACAAATATGCGAATATTGTGGTTATAGTTGTATCGACTGTGGTGTACATTTATGTGGAGCATGTGTTACAATATTGTAAGTATTTATGTAAATGTTGGATTGAAAAAGGCCCAATTCATTCACTTATGTGTATAATATAATTACAATTTTAATATTCGGTTTGATATTGTCCACACAAGCAAATTTTATTCATGATACATTCACGACACGATATTTTATCAATACACTTGATAAATTTTATGTGATAATCATATAATAAACAATTGATATAAATGATTAAATTATGATCGTATATGTAAGTGAATGAAAGGCCTAAAATTGAGATTTGATCAGATGCCAAAACAAAAGAAAATTTACATATATCTGCAATGTATGTGGATTAAGAAATTTCAAGACATATGTAATGAGTTTAACCTGCTGTCCTATTCGATGGGAATTTTTAAATTGAAGACAAGAAGAGTTGACACAATTATCATTGTAATCAGTATAAAACCTAATATATGAAATAAATTTCAACGTTTTACTACTCTGATCAAATCTCTTCAATTTTTAAAATACATTCATACGTTTTTCTCACTAACAAACTCCATTTATTTATTTTTTTTCATCAAAACGCATGGCATACATTATGTAAAACCTCGAAATATTATTTTATGCATTAATCTTGTTTTTTTTTTTTTTCTTTTTTAAAATTGTAGCGGATGTGGTACAATTGATGAGCCATCCTGTTCAAATTGTCAAATGTTTAGTTAGTTTATTAGCATACTAGTAAAATATGTATGTCATCTGTATATGTATCATAATTATCAAAGATTTACATTATAAAACATTGAATTATACACATTATCTCAACTACAAGAGGATTCATCATCATAACTTTAATGAAAATCACTTAATTTTTATGTGATCCACAAACAAATAAATAAAATATTTATCAATTTGAATCATGATGTTCGGCTACGTGTCGAAATCAAATTATTGTGTTAACTAAAGATATTTATTTAAAATTTTTAATAATTATATATTATATTTTCTTTACAAAAAAAAAAAAAAAAAAAAATCTATTTATTTATAATCAAAAGTCCATAATGTAAAAATAATTAAGAATATCATTACTATTTGCTTTTGTAAAGAAAAAAAAAAAAAAAAATTTAATAAATTCAATTTTGTAAAAATAAAATTCTGAAGAACTATTTTTTTTACAAAAAAAAAAAACAAGTCTTAAAAGGATTCCTAATGATAATCCCAGAAGATTTTGAAACACAATGATAATGAAACTAAATAACTGAGAATTTTTAATGTTACTGTAGAATTAAATTTACGGAATCTCTCAGAGTACCCAAAATCAATACAATAATAAAAATAATAATAAAAATAATATAATAATAAAAATACAATAATAATGGAAAATTTCATTTTTACATTCAATATGATCATTTTAGAGGATTATTGATTCAATTGAATCAAATTATTTGCTGTTAATTGTCCATGAGTAACGGTTACTTTATGAAATTTTAAAGCCCGTGTTTGAGCATTTTAGAAAATATTTTGAAAATTTTAAGATCATCGACCAAAATCAAAATAAAATGTAAATTCAAATACACATTTTTACTCACCATTTATGATATGTATAATCCATAAATTCGTTATTTTTATTTGGAAATTTAATTCACAATTCACTTGTCTCGCAATCACGGATTACGATTACAAAAGTCCATATCTGTATCTGTATCTGTGGTAATGTGGTCACATTATAGTAATATAAACCATTCAAGTAATTCAATAGAATTTACAATTTATCTAATTTTCTAGTGAAAATATCCACAATGTAGACCGAAACCTGTGCTGTGATATTTACGATTGTAAAATATTCGAAAAACAAAGAAGGAAAATAATTTTGTTATTGATTTCCTTAAATTTTTTTTTTAGGTCATTTTTATTTTTGTTACAAAATTTTATTTCCATTTCATTTTTTTTTTTTTTCGTTTTTTTAAGAGAAAATTATGAATGGATATAGAAAAGAAAAATGTCCTACATATATTAATTTATCATATTTTAAATGACCATTCACGCTATTTGTGTATGGTACAAATGAACATTTTACCATGCTAATTTTATTTTTCCCTTTCTCTTGGTATTTTTCAAAACAAATTTCAATCACACCTTTAAATTTCGTGTAAGATGAGGTGAGAACAATTTTTTTTTGTTTTTTTAAATATAATGGAATAGCATTGGCAGGCAAAGTGATGGGTGTGTTTAAATTTTGTTTTTTAATACACTATACAAAAGGACAATGTAATGTTAAAAAAAAAGCTGCGAATTTATAATTTTTGTATGACGAAATTTACGTGTGCAAAGAAGATACCAAGAAACAATTAAAATAAATATTTTTTTTTTTTTTTATGGACAATGAAACCTGGACAAGTGATCCAGGATTTATTAATGATGGTGATCAGTTATTGATGACGACAAAATTTTCAATTGAATAATTTGCAGTTAAATGTGAGTGAAATCGGAGAACGCAAAACTTTTGTGGATTGTAGACCCAGAATCCCAGTACACTACCACCACCTTCTAGTAGCTGGTGGTGTGGTAAAAAAAAAACAGGCAAATTTTCGAGGATTTATTATGCACTTAAAAACCAATAAAAATTTACAAGAGGTATAATTTTGAAACTGGATCTGAACCTTAAATTGAGCTCTGATTCTATTCTGCTATGCTATCTGTTGACCTGTTCAGTGCTGGTTGTTACTTTTGAAGTTTGGAAAAAAAAAAAAAAATGGAAAGGACTAAGATGGGATCACGTCTGAAAAAAAAAAAACGAAAAAAACTGAGAACTGGGGGATCACGAAAGTGAACTGAGTAAAATTCTATACTTTGAAGCAATGCCTGAGTTAATTTGTTTTGTTGTATTATATTCGTACAAGTACACCCATTTCCATAAGTACCCTTTTTGCTATTTAATATTTGTTTTTTAAGTTATGATGAGATAAGTGCCTGATAAGATAAAAATTCAACTAAAGTATTAAATATTGAAAAAACGTAATTAAAAACCTCCAGAATTTCGCAATTCTTCTGTAAAATATTAAACAAAAAATACGAAATCAAATTAATTTAAAAAAAAAAATAAAATAAATAATAAAAAGAAAACTTATAATAATCGAAGCCTAGGTAGTGAGTTATTTCATAAAAATATAAAAATAAAAATAAAGGTAAGTGCCATAAAAATTTCATTAATCGTACTATAATTTGTGATTTTCAAAGGATTTATCTTGTCCTGCTGAAATGATCGTAAAAAACATTTTTTTTTGTGTTTTAATCTTCTGGGCTACAGATTTGATTGATTCATTAATTTCTATCCTTTTTTCCTTAAATTCCTTTTTTGGTTAAATTAGCAAAAATTTATGTGAAAAATTAATTACCTAGATCTAGATAAGGTCTAACTGGCAACTAGTTAACAAGTATGAAAAAGTCAGATATAAGATATTTGTTGCATTCTGTTTGTAAGTGTTTTACACTATATAAAAGCAATATGGAAGCGCTACCGTTTCTCATTACAAAAAAGATCGTTTTTAATAACATTTAAAAAAAATTTTTTTTTTTTTTTTTTAAGTAGTTAACATCATTTTAGAAATGTCTGAAATACAGAATCGAAAAATTTTCAGAGATGCTAAACTTAGTCACGAGATATTACTTCAAATGAATGAATATCGTAAAAGTGAAAATCATAAGGTATGCATAAGTATGACCAATATGATATATTTTAGTGTGATTCAAGATATATTTAATCTTGGATCTTGGCGAACATCAGAGATACAAATTAATTCATTTAATATTTTTCGATTTTAATTGATGTTATTTAGTTTTGCGATTGGATTTTACGAACACCAGATGGAGGATCATTTCCTGTTCATAAATGTGTGATCGTATCAGGATGTAGATATTTTCAATGTTTATTTAATAGTAAATTATGATTTACATATTTTATATTTAATCGCTTGTATAGAAGGTACAACATGATCAAAATGCAAATTAAATCGAATGATAAACAATAACATTTAAACGTCTATATATTAGATTTGGTGTGCTCTATAATTTCATTTGATCAAGTTGTACAAGTCAAGTCTCGTTACATTTATGACTGAGTATTTAAAATAATGAAATATTTGAAGATATTAAAAAAAAAAAAAATTTATTTTGTTTTTTTTTTTTAGCTGATCTCATCGAAACCAAAACTGATGATGGCATGATCTTAACAAAATTAACTCGTGATACTCTTGAAATTATTCTAGATTACATATATACGGGAAAAATTGAAATAAATGAAGATAATATGACAAAAATTTTCGAGGATGCATCATATTTATTACTTAAAAATTTACAAAATTTTACTGCAGATCACATTGATAAAAATATAAATGATAAAACATGTTTGGATGTCTGGAGATTTTCGGGTAAAAAAAAAAAAAAAAATTTTAATTTCCAAAAATTGAATAATTTGGTGGAATATTTCATTTAAAATTCCTATAAAATCTATTACAGAAATGAATGATTGTGAAAAATTATCAAGAAAATGTATAGAATATATTGCACAAAATGCCAACAGATTTTTTACAATTGAATTTTTTAATAAATTAACTGTTCATGAGGTAAATAACGAAAAAAAATTTTAGTTTTTTTTATTTTGCATTCAAAATGATTTTTTTTTTTTTTTTTTATTCATTTGTCCCCCAGATATTAACATTATTAAAACAGAACACATTAAATTGTACAGAGGATAAAGTATGCGAAATGATTATGTCATGGATTAATTATGATTATGATAATCGTAATGAATATCTAGAGAAATTATTTAAAGAAATACGATATATACATTTGACAGAGAAATTTCTGATTTCAAATGTTTTTAAATCTGATCTCCTGAAAAAGAATCACAAATTTTCTTTAATAATAAATGATATATTTAAAATTAAAATGCAATTGAATCAAAATGATTTCGTTATGAATACATCGATTATTCCAAGACGTAGTAATTCAAAGGAGGAAATTTTTTTAATAAATTCATCAAAATGTGAATTATATGATGGAAATTATCGAATAAAAAAAGCATCATTGCCTGAAAATTATTATGATGGTGCAGCTCATACTACATTTCTTGATAATTTTCTTTTTATTAGCGGATTATATTCAAATTCTAGAAAATGTATTTATTATTGTCCAATTCAAGATAAATGGAAATATTTTCCAGAAATGACCATAAGTCGAAAATATCATGGTACAACATTTTTACAGGACAAGATTTACGTTTGCGGAGGTAATGATCATGAAAACACAATGGAATATTTTGATTTTGGCAAAGAGAAATGGATAAATGATCAAAAATTCACTGATAACAGATGCAAATTTGGAATTTGTTCAATTGGTATTCAATTGATAAAATAAATATGTAAATTTTGTTATGATAAAATGAATTATCGATTTAATAATTTGTAGATAACTGTATGTATGTGATTGGAGGCCAAAAGAATTCTATAGAAAGATTCGATTTAAGAGAAGGAAAATGGAATACAATTGTGACGACTCCGCAAACATATGAAAAGGCTTGCACCGATACAAATTTATTGTATTGCATTTCGAATATTCGTGGTGATGGTAACATTTTTGACATTCGAGGTAATGAATGGTTGGATGTAATCCAACCAACAACTAATTTTAATTTGTCATCTTTAAATTGGAGGTAAATATTATATTTTACATTTTTATTATTATTTGTATTTATCTCTACAGAGTTTGCGAATGGTATGGATATTTTTATGTACCTAGTTTCTTATTATTCTTATTATATTATTATTGTAATATGTTTTAGGATTTCATGTACCGCCGTCTCTAATATACCTGGACATTTTATTTCGAGACAAATAAAATCTGATTTAAACTTCTATACTTGCGAAAGAAGCTGGCAATCATCATTTTCATGTAATGTTGATTCTAAAGACTACGTTGCTTTAACTACTTTACGATTTTAATTATATTGACATATACCTATGTACTAACAATTTATATGTTATTTTTTTGAAATAATTAAATAAATATTTTTGTATAATAGAATAAAATCCTTTTTCATTTTATTTAATTTTTCTTATAAATAATTTAAAATGACAATAATAAATAAAAATTCTCTATTCTTTTTTTTTTTTGTTTTGTTTTTGTTTTTCTAATTATTATCATTTAAATACTTAAAATTTAAGATTATAATATAAAGACTAGAAGAAAAACTAAAAAAAACAAAAGAATGAATTAAAATTAAAATGCAATGTATTAATGCGAGTTTAATTCTTACATAAAATGTTATGTACGTACAAATTGCTAATTAAAATTTTAGTTTTATTTTATTATTTTGTTATTTTCAAAATATTGAAAATACATATCACTAATCACTTGGTATTCAGCACTACGTTTTAGAGAATGCTTATAATTAATTATCAAAAAACTATATAAAAAAAAAAAAAGTATGATATTTTTATATTTTCAAATTGAATACAATTTTAAAATCTAAAGTATTTCAATTCTTAGAATTTCGTTTCTAATTGAAATTATGCCTTTAAAAATTTTAATTCAGCTTTTATAAATGTACGAGAGCCCAGTAAAATTTAAATAATTGAAATTTCGAATGGATGGATGATACGCCACCCCCCCCATAAATATATATATATAAGTTCAAAAATGTATCACTGCTTGTTTGACGTGATATTGAGAGTGTTTACAGCTTCAAGTTAAATATTACATGGAATATGCAGTGATGAAATTTTTTAATTTACCCATATTTTAAAATAATATTTAGAATATCTTACGTACGAACGCAATACATTATTAAATAAAAAATGTACATACCTAGTAGATGTTTTGTGTTAAAAAGAAACAAATAGTTGTCATTTAGATTTTGTTAAAAAATTAAAAAAAAAAAAACAGTTTTCATTCCGTTCCTTTCTTAAACATAATAAAGACGTACAACAGATTTTGTTATTAGTGTATCACCATCAAAAAAATTCGTTTCAATCGTTAAATTTCCACTAAAAAGAAATAATCAATAAGAATACAAAAAAAAAAAGAAACATTAGAAAAAAAAACAAAAAACGAAGAGAATTTAAAAAAACAAAATTAATTCTCATATGCATCAATCAATATTAAGCCTACCGTATTTTTGAAAATCCATTATTGTCCATTTGATATGATATTCAAAATATCGTATCAAATAAGTTGAGATGCATTTCCAAATTTACCTTTAATCACGTTATAAAAAAAAACTTTAGGGATCTGTCGCACCAACATGCGATATTGTGATATTGCGATTTTGTTTTTTGTCATATGATTATCACGAGAACATGCAAATAAATGCATGAAAATCACACTAATCGCTATATCCGATCTCATGAAAATTACGATACTGTGATAATCACATGATATTTTTCATGCGATCTGCATGTTGATCATTATCAGTTGATATTTTGCAGTACTATGTTTCATATTTTGTGTAATAATCGCTTTCTTAACAATGAAATCAAATTCTCTCCATTTTCAAAATCCATTGTGCTTGATATATCAAAATCGTAAAATTGCAACATCACGTCTCGATGTAGCATGTACTATCATGCGATGATAATTTGATTTATTCAACATCGCAGCATCACATTTCGGTGTGACAAATCCCTTAGCTATACATTATTAGGATAGCTGAATGATTTTTTTTTTTAAACGAGAATAAGGTTTAATATCGATTGATGTATACATGAGCATAAGATATCGTAAATCGTTTGAAATGGATCATACGATATTATATATAAAATTAAAAAAAAAAAAAACTTTAAAAAAATATGACATTTACTTACTTTAAAACTTTAGCTGGCATCATTTGTGATTCAGGTGCTGCTTCAATAGTACTTTGCCATGTATTTGTTGTATTTGGACTAACCCAGCCCATTTCAAAAAACCATTCTTCCATGATACGTCCTTTAAATAATACTTTTTGATCTAAACGAAAATTTTCCATTGATTCAATTGTACTAAAATTAATTTCCCTTGATACAGCACGTAAATCTAATATTTTAATTGGTACATGTGCTTCATGTTCAATATCAGATGATGAAAAATCTTTATTATCCTGCCAGATTATATTACCAGTATCAGCATCACGTAATATCATCCAATTACTTTTATTTTATTTTGTTTTTTATTTTTAAATAATCGAAATAAAACGAAAAAGAAAGAAAATTAAAAGAAATAACATGAAATTTTATTTTGTCCTTGATGAAAAATTGAACGAATAATAATATAAAAAAATAATACAAGCAATGCACCTTATACATGCGATATTTTACTTACATTTGAAATCCTTTTTTTATTTTTTCACCTTTACTTATATTTTCATCTGAACTCATTTTCCTTTTATATTTTGTTTTATTTATTTTATTTGTATTTTAGAATTTTCGTTGTTTTGCTCTAATTTACATACACAAATTATCCAAATTTTTAGAAATCAAATTTATGACAAAATCATCTCTTCATTCATTTTTAACCTTTACACTTTTCAATTTTGTTTGCATATCTGGAATCTGGATCTGTATCTGTTTGCCTGTATTTGTTTGATTGACAGATCATAAACTAAAAAAACAAAAAATAAATAAACTAAAATTTTACTTTCACTTATGTATTTTATTTGTTTCCTAATTTTGATTATTTTCTTCTAAAGCTTTTCCACACGGCATACAAAAAGCAAAGTAAAAGAAAACTTAAATTTATTTTATTTTAGAAGAATACAGATTTTTTATAAAAATATTTTTACTAGTACAAAACAAATAACCAAGCGATTCCTCCTTCTCTTCATATGTTTTTGCATAATTTTTAAATTGACTTTTACTTTCAGATTGACATTTCATTTCAAATTTTAATAGAAAAAAAAACATTAAAACTCTACTACATTATTTATCCAGTTCCAGTACAGTTTACTATTTTTTTATTTGTTTCTGCGAATGAGTCTCAAACTGTCAACAAGACTGCCATCATTTAACAAATATACAGGAAGTGTCATGCATCAAAGTAAACAGGAAACAACAACCAAAAAAAAAAAACTTTAAACAGTTTAATTTGAAATCATAAAGGAGATAGAAAACGTCATTTTATTTGATTTTAATTTTAAATAAATTAAAAAAAAATAAAAATTAATTAGAAAAAATAAAATAAAAAAATTTTTTTAATTGTTTTCGGTTGTGTTTGAAATGAATTAAATTGATAAGAAATGGATCTATAGATGAGATATTTCGGAATATAAAAATGTTTAAATTTTAAGTTTTCAAAATACTAAAAATTAATAAAATTCTTTTATACGTATTTAATGACTTATTTTCAAATTTTTTAACTCGGAGTGATTTTGATTTCAATTAGCTGTTTCTGTCTACTCTTTTAACCCCATTAATTGCCAAAATTTATTTATTTTTTTAATTTTCAAGCAAGATAATTTTTTTTTTTTTTTTTTTTTTTTTTTTGAAACTAGGAGGGTACTTCCTGTCCTTTTAGCGGCGGACCAACCACCATCATTTAACAAATATACAATCTGTTCATTTAATTGTACTACTCGTTGCTCAAAAATACTGTATTGATGCGGTATAACTACTTTTCTAATATATTTGTGTTATAATTTATTGTTACATTGCATCTTGGGTCTTATACTTTTTTCATTGACTTTTACTAAACGATATGACGATTATTCACTACAAAACATAGCAACATAGGTAAAAACGTGTATTAGAGAGACAACGTTTCCTAAATATATGCAAATAGAAAATATAACATAGCACGGGGATCACTAAACTTTGGAAGGATGAAATTTATTTTTGAATTTCCTAAATATATGCAAACATAAAATAAAATATTGGACGATCATCGAAAATTTTTTTATACCTAAGTATATAATAGAGAGGTATACATATGTATGTACATACATACATATGCATGTATTTTTGGCATTGTGTGGTGTTCGTTGAATTTGAAAATCCCCAAATGGAATTCGTGGCAGTTTAAATGGGATAAAAGAAAAATTTTAATGAAATAGCTGGTAACAGGCGAAAAATCATCTACATATGTAAATATAGTCTTTTTTTTTATTTAAATATTTACAAGTATTTTATGGAAATTCCATAATTTACTAATTATGCCCGTAAATTAGTTTGTTTTAAAATATTGTTATCTTAAGACAATACAATGAATGACTTATGTAATTTAAAAAAAAAAAAAAAAAATTTGTATTATTATAAATTCTATTCAAATTTTTTATTTTATTAATACAAATGTTTTACCATACTGTATTTAATTGTAAATTATTTTTTTTAAAAATTTACAAATTCTCAGTTGTATATAAATCGATTGATTTTGATGTATAAAATCAGAATATTTTAAAAATTCATTTCTATTCAGATTATTCTGGTTTTTAGTTGAAATTTTTATTAAATTTTCTTTTTTGTTTTTTTTTTTTTTTTTGTAAATAAAATTTATCCTTTTTAAATAAAGAATTATTGAAAATTTGAAGAAAAAAAAAAAACAAGTACAGTGTACGAATTTCGTTTAATTAAAACAAAAATTGCATATTAAAACAGAAACTTTTTGTTTGTTTTATGTGAAAAATCAAATATTTACTTGGTAACATACCAAATATACATAAATGGTTAATTTGTTAATTTAAATAAATTATCAATTAAAAATACGATATTTTATTAAAGTGATTTTGAAATTATTTAAAATACCTATATAGGTGTATATTAATAGTACATTTGTATATGTAGAATTGTATAAAGTTTATATACTGAAGGTGAACCAGGATACGTTAAATATTCTGGAGGATAAAATATTTAATTCATATTTATAACGGTAAATATTATTTTGAAAATTATAAATTTTTTTTTTTTTTTTTTTAATACGTTTAAAAGTCAATTATCATATATTAATACACGCATTTAAATTAAAATGAATCATAATCTATCATTCGATGCACTTAAAGCTTTATAGATGGAAATACTGCATGTCGTTTTTCTTCTCTCATAATTTCTAATAAGATCATCTCACGAGCAGTGTTAGCCACAATCTTCAAAGTCATCATATGAGATGAATATTTCAAAAACTAAGAATATACAGCGATGTAAATTAGTAGTATGTACTTGAAGTCATTTTCCATAAGACCTTAACTGCATCGAATTGATAGACACAACATAAAAATAAACATTTCATACACAGATGATTAAGCTAAAGACGCATATGAAGAAGGGGATTAATAGTAATTCTCGATGAATTAAGCAAAAAATCATATGAAGAGGGAAGGAATGGTAAATATTTACCATTTAATTGCTTTAGAGGATGTTAAAAATGGTTTGTGCCTATTTTTTTATAAAACACTCCACAACTCATAATTACCATTAGACGATTTTTTGATTATCTCATCGAGATCTATCATCATCATATTCTTTATATGCATACATACATATATGCTTAACTGAATCATCCCATATAAAATATTTTATGTAATTGTTTTATTGTTTTATTATAGGATAACAGAAAATTTGGATTTTAAAGTATATACATTATTCCTTTGTTGTTAAATACAGCTGAGAACAGAGATTATCCTGATTAATTTGCTAAATCGAAAACAGCATAGACTCAATAATACATCATTTCATATATATAAACAATAATTAGGCATTAAAGAAAGGTGTATCTATACCATAAAATTGCATTTTTGAAATTTATTGAAATTTTATAAATTGTGTAACGAATTTTTAATCTATAAATTAAAAAAAAATCATGGCGTATAAATTAGATTTAATAAAACAAAAAATCAATGTTACAGATACAACAAAAATGAAAATAATTAAAAATTATATATTCACTTTTTATGAAAATGAATTAATTGCTTATCAATATAATGAAAATAAATTAATGAAATTATTTAAAAAGACAATCGAAAGTAATATGATTTATATTGGTGATTTATTTAAAAATTGTGATATTATTATTTGTACTCATTTTTTTTTTAAATTAATTCAATTTTATCAAATTGATAATAATAATGATCTGAAATAAATGTTAATTCATTGAATATTAAAAATTCAGATGTAATAGATATTCAATTTGGTAATATTTTAAATGATCGATATAATCCAGGTATATTTATTCGTTATAAATTGGGTAATTATGATATATTTAGAATTAAACAACAGAATTTCTTTATATACAGTCCAAATACAAGGTATAGAATTAATCGACCATTTGAATTAATCGATGAATATCATTTAGATATTTTTTAATAATTTTAATAATTTAACCGAATTTCATATAGTAAATATTCGAAATGATGATAATAATAATGAAATGATTATTGCATGTAATTTAGATGGTGTACATATATTGAGATATCATGATTTTTATGATTTTATAAAAGAATTTTTTACTTAAGAAAAATTTATATAGATAAATTATATTTTGTGAAATTTTCAAATCAAAAATTTCGTGAATTTATTCATCTTAATTCATCTGATTTATTCATTTATGAAATTTAATACAATGAAAGATGATTATGAGCTAACACATTATAATCCATTATTTTCAAATGATTACGGTTGGACTAAAATAAATACAGATACTATAAATTTTGTTAATTTATGTATGACTAAATATGATGAAACCAGCTGTGTAGCCTAGTTGTAGTGTGCTAGGTCTACGATCCCAACAGCCGTGGGTTCGAATCCCACCTCGGGTATGAGTCTGACACTACTTCCCCAAATAGCCGTAGACCTCTGTAGTCAGTGCTATTCCCCCCCTGTTAGGATTGTAAATTCATTTACTATTCTAACCTTTATAAATAAATAAAATAAATAAATAAATATGATGAAATGATATTTACTGGTCCAAAGGGTATTACAATATTAACATATGATTATATATCAAAAAAAATTGTTAACACTTTTAGATAATACGTATATTTATCAATTGAGAAACGACATAATAATGTTATTGATACAATGACAATTTTAAATGGTCTTAATAAAAATTCAATAATTTTATTAAAAGATAACAATAATAATAATTTACAATTAGCAAATCTTTTACAAAATTCAGAATATTTTAAATTTGAAAAATCTTCAAATATCAATGAATTTAATATCGACAATATTTTTACATATGATGAAATACCAAATATTAAAATCAATTTAAATAAGACAATTGAAGAAAAATTTGCTATTCATTTAATTGATGAATTAAATTTTATTAAATTAGATTGGATTGATAGAACAACTGGACGACCAAAATTTATTTTACCATTAATTAATATACCAACATATTTAATGAATATTAAAATAGGCCTTTTATATGATGGTAATAGTAAAATATCATCAATGATGGATTTAAGTTGGTCATTACCACAAAATAATTACATATTTGTCGATCGTAAATCAATTTATCCAGAAGATAATAAATATTACTATTTAATATATCAAAATGAAGTACATGAACTTATTCATGATGAAAATAAATCCAATTATTATGAATATGATATTATGGTATTTAAACTTTCATCATCAATAATTGATGATAATGATAATAGTACAAATTTTAAATCATCATCATCTCCAATTATATATATTACAATAAAAATGAAGAAAATTGGATAATAATAAATGGAAAAATAATACAAATTTATGGATGTTCTGTATGTAATGCAATTAATCATGAATTCACATGGACTAATTGGTATGGAGAAGGTAATTCATTTAATGGACTAATTAATGAACCATTTGCCTGGTATCTATCATCAGTTAATGATGTATCAAATAATGATAATGGTATTCATTTTAAATATGATATTGAAAAAATGCAAGTACCAAAAAGTATTAGATACATAAATGAAATATATTTAACAGATATAACTGATAATTATGGTACTAACATTAAATTTATATATGAAAATAAATTAAAATTTGAAAATTTTTTATCACCCATTTCGGATGCAAAATAAATTTTATTATTAAATTCTGTACAAAAACGTACAATTAAAAAGATCACAATAAATACACCAAATCGTTATCAAGTATTAAATTTTAATTATGAATTAATTGGAATTTATCGTCTATTAACTGATATTATCAGTAATGAAAATACAATATTAAATTTTTAATATCATGAAAAATATCCAGAATTCTTATTAAATAATATTAATTATCCGTTGAATGGAGTTTCTGTTAATTTTAATTATTTAAATTTAGGCGATAAAATGAAATCATTATTAGATGATCAACATTATCAGTCTATAATAACACAAAATAATATTGGGATAAATTACAAAATGATGCATTATAATAATGATTATACATTAATTACGCGTGTTAAAAATAAAAATAAAATCTTTATTTACATATGACTGATATAACAATTGATAATGAATTAAAAATAATTGAATCCATAATTTTATATAATAATAATGTGATAATAATTCAAATAATGATGTAATACAAGAACATTTAATTATAGAATTTGGAAAATCAATTGCTATTATCATATTGACAAGATCATGTACAACATTGCATTTATATCGTTATGAAGAAAAACGATGGCAATATACATAAACCAAAAATATTTGTATTTAGTAATTATGCAATTATTAAATTTGGCATTGATTTTGTTGTTATCAAAGATAAAAATATTCCAATCGAAATAATACCAATGGAATGATGATCATTGGAAAAAAGATAAATTTCTTATTGATAATAAATATTATACAAATAAAGAGAATGTTTTAATTAGTACAGATGAGAAATTAAGATTAGCTATTTATGATGATCAAAATTTATGGATAGCTTATAAAAATGATAATAATAATAATATATGAAAAAGTGAGAAAATTATCAAAATACCAGGATTAATTAAAGATCTAGAAAAAACACTTAATAAATTTGGACAACAAAATACTGGTAAAAATTGGTTTTTAAGATTAATGAAATCAAATTATCTTCAAATAAATAAAAATTTAATATTATTAGCCACTATAAAAACAATACCAAATAATGAATTACGTTTAATTACTGTTGTTAATACTTTCATTATTGATAGTAATTATATAATGATAGCTAATCAAACTAAATTGATATCATTAATGATATGAGATTATTGTAATTGAATATGATGGATATTATCGTAATAAAATTGATAATATTCATGATAAAAATAGAAAAGAAAATGTTGAAAAATTATTTATTGAAAATGTTAAAAATCAACTTAAAAATGAATTATTTCCATTGTCAATTGAAAAATATGGTATAAATCTTAATGGAAATGCATTTACATTTATTGGTAATTTAAAATATGTATTTGATGGATTTAATTCATGGATAGTAAATTATATATCACATTCATCATATTATTTAAATAATAATTATATACTTGAAAAAAAAAATGATAAAAAATTTAAAATTTATAAATTAAATAATCAAAATAATAAAGAGGAAATTTTAGATTTTAAAGTAAAAGATTACAATCAAATACAAAATTATTATCCATATTATATAGCATATCAGAATGATGATGATGGTGAACCAGTTAAAGTAATTGAATTTGAACATGAAAAAATTAAACAAACAATAACTTAACCAAATGATGAGAATTTAAGTTATATCAAAGTAGTTTTAAAATACTTGTAACAGAAAAAAAATTGATACAAATGGAACAATTATATTTCGTTCAAAAATGGATATTAGACATTTATTATTATCAAATAATTTTGTTGTATCTAAAGCAAATATACAATATAAGGATCCATATACAAAAGAGATAATATCTCGTCATGTTGGATATGAATATTTTTATTTATTTATTTATAAAGGTTAGAATAGTAAATGAATTTACAATCCTAACAGGGGGAAATAGCACTGACTACAGAGGTCTACGGCTATTTGGGGAAGTGGTGTCAGACTCATACCCGAGGTGGGATTCGAACCCACGGCTGTTGGGATCGTAGACCTAGCACACTACAACTAGGCTACACAGCTGGTTGGGATATGAATATAATTTCATCAACTGCTGAAGCTATTGGTGATACATTAAAATATAATGATGTTATTATAATTCCAGCTAATGATAAAGAACAGTATGGTTATATAAAAATTTCACAAATTAATCATACAGAAAATGTATATGATAAAGATGATAAATTAGTGAAACAAATTAATTTTAATCGTAATTTAAATTCTACAAATAGTAGTAATGATGATAATGAAAATGAAGATACATATTAATATAAATACGAAAATATATGATAAAACTGGTCTTATGAAAGTTGCAAAATTTACACCATTTAAACCATCAGAAGAAGAAGCTAATTACTATGGTTTTGAAGATTACGAAAATAATCGAATTGGTAATTTATGTATCTTTGGAAAATCAATGGATATTTGATGAAACAAACATAAGAAAATTTCAATTTCCATTAACTGGTAAAAATCATTTGTATTTAGATAATGATATTATTGAGGGAATATTTGAGCCAAAAAATCAAAATCAAATATTTATAGCATCCAGTTGGTTAAGACAACAGAAAAATATTGCTCATAAAATTACACTTGGTGAAATTTCACCATATTTAAAAGCAATGGTTTATGAACATGATATCAATTTAAATCCATTTATTATTTTAAGTGAAGTTAAAATGCAATTAGATGATTGGTATTATTTTGAGATCATTATTGATTTACCATATATTCAAGGATTACAAAAACATAATAATAATTCTAATTCGTATAAAATCTCAATACAAATTGGTCCAGATGTTAATAATTCTCTTGATGTTGATCATATAAGATTCTGACCATTAAGTTCTGATTTCGAAGCATACGTATATACAATTATGAAATTAAACAAATAACTGATATAATTGGAATTAATGGATTAGTGAAAAAATTCATATATATGATCAATATTCTCAACAAATAGCTAATATACAAATGAATATGGTCAAATAGAAAATTTCAGACCTTATACAAAAACTAATGGAAATGCTGATAAACCACAAGTGTATAAAAATCAAATTCGAATTGAAACTGAATATGGATTTTATGAAAATTTTAGTCCATACGTATTCAATACTAGTCGTGTTGCCTTAATTAATACTAAAGCTTGGAAAATATCATCATATGAAATTCATCATTATTTTGACACAATTGATGACTTATATATTTTATTAAAATACATTAAAAAATCATCATATGCCATAAGATTTAATTATCGCATGATATCTGATAAATCTATGATTGAAATTAAAAATTTTTCAAAATTTGAATACAATCATGAATCTCAAAATAAATTGTTTCCATCATTACAAGGTGAAATTCTTTACATTAAAGAAAATAATACAATTATTATTTTTAATAATAGTCAATTATATGATGTTAAAGAAACAATGATATCTATTGAAGATGAAGAAGAAGGTTTTTCCATTATAGTAGCTGGTGAAGTAATCATAAGTGATTTAATGATTTTTAGTAATCCAATTATAAAAATTGATTATTTTAATCCATTTGGAGAGAAAGTACAAGAGCTAATATTAGAAAATGTAAATAATACAATAATAATTGAATATTTATATGATGAATTAGGTCGTCAAGTAATAACAACAAAACCAATAAGAATGAAAACATCACTTACATCTATTCTTGATTATCAATCAAAATTTATTTCGAATCGTAATCCTAAATTAGAAAATTCCATATGGAAAACTGGAGAATTAGAAGGCGAAATTATACAATTTGGTGGAAATAAATTTGATTTTACCCATATAAAATTTTATAATAATGCATTGGATCAGATTCGTGAAATCAGAATGCCTGGAAATAAATATTCAAGAAATTATACTACATATACAGAACATTGTCATGTACAATCTTTATATCCATTAATATTAGAAGATTACGTTTATCAAATTGAAAACCGACAAGATGGCGTTGAAGAAATAATAATTTATGATAATGAAAATAATAAAATTGCTGAATGTATTCATACACCAAACGATGAAAATATACTAATCACCTATGAATATGATACAAATAATAATTTAATCTTAAAATTACCACCTACATACTATGAAGAAATTTTATCACGAAAATATGAAACGAACAAATTAAAGTATTTCTTTGGTACACATATAAAATACGATAAAAATGGAAATATGATAACAAAAAAAAACACAAAATCGAACATATATATGATGATAGCAAATTATTGAGATTTATCGTGTACTATGATCATCAGGATTACGAGAAATCAGTAAATGTTATTTATTTTAAATACGATAAACGTGGAAGAATCAGAAGTACTGGAAGATTTACTAAAATTCCAAATCAAACAACATTAAAATCATATTTAAGTAAAAAGGATCAGAATTATTCGAATATAGAAGAATATCAAGAATTTTATTATAGTGATTATCAAACGGAACCAACACTTCGAGGAAGAACTAAACGAGTAATTACTTTTAATAATGATGAACCATTGATAGAGGAGCACATATTCAATGCTAATCAAGAAATGCTTAGCAAACGTTACATAATTCCAATTAAAATCAATTCAAATGAAATATCATTATCTGAAAAAAGCCCACTTGCGATTTCAATCAATGAACATTATAAAGGAGGTAAAGTTAAACAAATTGATTATCCATTTGAAATTGATAGTAAATCGTTAGTTGTATCATACGAATATAATAAATTAGGAAAAATTGAATTAATTGGCTTACCAAATAAGCCTGATCTGTTTGCAAGGTATCAATACAATTCAAATGGTCAATTTGAAATAGAATTACTTCAGTCAAAATCCGTTTATGCAATACATCGTACATACAGTTATGATGTATTAGGATTTTTGAATCATCTTAATACTTCAGAATATCTATCACAATTAATATATTATGATAAAGAAAATAGTTATGGTGGCTACGAATATAATGATGGAACTATAACAAAAACATATTTCATTGCAATGTGGCATCATAAAAAATCAAAACATAATAAAATTACTTTAAATGCAAAATCTTTTATGACCACAGATATTAATGAATCAGATTCTGAATTATGTTATGAAAGTTTAAAAGATATTGGATATATTGACGAATCGAACCATCAAATTAAAATATTGTATCCAAATGAAGAATACGGATTACCAATGAAATGCATTCGTGCAGGTTATCATATAGCACAAATATTAAGTAAACATGGTTTTCCCTTAAATTATGGTCATACATATGATTATGGTTATTCAAAAGAATTAACTAAAGCAAAGTATTTTGTTGGTTTAAATACGACCAAACCATTGCAACTATTAGATAATGATGAAAAACAATTAAAACGAACAGATTGTGATGTAGAGCTTCACGAAATAGATGTAAATGGTAATCAAAGAATTCATTATTATGGATATGAGAAATATGAATTAGAATATATACTACATATGTATATACAAATCAAATAAAATCTATGAAATTCACTTCGAAAATCAATCATCATAAAAATCGACAATATCTCTTTGATTACGATAATATGGGAAATGTTATTTTGAAAATTGAATATAATAAAGTTTCCAATCGTCCATCTGTTGTATACATGACAAATGGAATTATGGTAATGTTCTATTATGATGCTCAGGGTGAACGGGCTATGAAAAGAGTTTTAAACAACAATAATAAAAATGTTGTTAAAGAAATCCATTATATTCGTGATGAGAAAGGTCGCTGTTTGGTTGAAAGACAAATAACTTACAACACGTCTAAAAACAGTTTATCGAAAGACATGATATCAACCAGCTTACATTTACGGTCCTCGTGGTTTAATTGGATTTATACGTCGTGAAGAATATTACAATGTTGTAACTGATCATGATGGTTCAATAAGACTTGTCATCAATAACGGAGAAGTAGTTGCTGCTTATGATTACATGCCATATGGAAGCTTGATGCATGAATTCGTTAGTTATGGTGATGCAAATATTTCATATCGCTATATTGGACAAGAATGGGATGAAGAAATTGGTTTGTACAATTACCACGCACGTTTATATGACGGCCAATAATTGGACGTTTCTTTCAAGTCGATGCTTTAGAGCAATATGTGAGTCCATATAAATATGCTGGTAATTCACCAATTTCTGTTATCGATCTTGATGGTCAATTTGCTTTTCCCCTTTTTTTTCTTACGATGAGTATTAGTACACTAATAGGAGGATATTTGGGTGCAGCATCAGAAAATAACAATTGGAATCCAGCAAAATGGGATTTTTCAGATAAAAATACCTGGTTTAGCTTAATTTTGGGTGAAGTCACTGGTGCAATAGTGCCTTTAGCATTTGTTGGTGTTAAAGGAACGATTACATATTTCTTTACTTACCTCTGGACAAATTTCTGCTAGAGTTTGCCTCGGTATTGCAAGTATTTACTTGAATTCAGCTGCTACAACTGGCAGTTGGGATCCTAGTCAATCGGATTTTTCGTCACCTAAAATCATAAATGCTATGTTTAGTGGATTTGCTTCAGGTTCTGGCGCCCTACATGGATTCATTGGCGCTAAAGAATTCTATACAGAATTATCTGTGGCAGGCAAAAAAGCATTTGCATTTGGTTCAGCGACATCATTTGGAGTTATATTTACTCTTGGGGGTTATCAAGCCAAATGGGATTTTCAATCGCCAGCCATGTGGAATACCCTTGCTATTGCGTTAACTAGCGCTTGGGATATTCCTTATCTTTTTAAAGGTGGTGGAAAACTAGTAACACGTATTAAAAACGCAAAATCACTCTCCAGATTGAGTGAAGAATTTAATTTAAGAACAACATTAAACGTAATAAAAAATGGAATTTTTAATAGACAAACTCTTCGTTATACTTTACAATCAGCTTTAATTACTGTTATTCTTGCTTCTTCCGGATATAAAACAAATTGGGACTTGACTTCTATAGAAACATATTCAAATCTGATCAATGGATTTATCACAGGTGCAGGAATCTATGGAGAATATAAAGCATCTGTTAGAAAAGACCACGGTTTCATTGTAGATTCTCTTCCAGAAGCGTCTGAAAGCGTTGCTCGTACAAAGAAATTAATACACGAAACAATAGAAATGATGCCTGTTGATGGCAGTGGCAGCAAAAGCAGTACAAGCGATGGTAGTGGAAGTTTCGGTTCTCAGGAAACAGTGTATGAAATAAAAATTAATATCAAAGATTTAGGTATTACTGGAATATTCAAATCTTTAAATAATGCATTCGTTTTAACCTTCAAAAGACCAATGATGGGTGAAAAAGTTACAGTCTCTGGTTCACTTTCATCAATTAACACTCCAATGTTTAGTGCAAAAGATATGAAAAGTTTGTTTCATTTATTTGGAGGAGAATCATCAGGATCACATGAAAGTATCATATTAAATTCAAGATCAAGAAGCATTGCTTTAAGAACAGTTGATAAAATTGTTGAAAGCTGTAAAAGTGAATTTTCTAAAAGAACTAATTTAAAAGAAGCATTGTCTGATTTACAAATAGATGAGACTCATAGTCTTCAAATTTCTGAAAATATTAATGATGTCGTAAAAAGCGAAGGCAGTTTAGATCGTGTAACTATGGACAGTATACTTGAGGATGTATTAATTCGAAATGTGGAAGAATATCCAATAATTTCTGAATTAAATGATGACATCGCTAAGGCTTCAAATTCAAAAGTAAAACAAAATACAATAGCACATAATAAATTTTGACAAACAAATAATTCAACAGAGTCTTCAAACTGATGATATATTTACTATAAAAAAAATCTCTCAGAAAGTTTGGCAACTTGTTAAAAGAAACAAACAAATTGTATCAACTTGGAATCGAATTCAACGTCCTTCTGTAATTCAAATTTTAGAGAAACCAAAATTTGCTTACAGTATCTTGCCAAGATTACGTTATGGAACTGTTTTGCCACCTATAAGATTTAATATTTATCTTGAATTGAGATTACCATTATTTGATGTTTTTCAAAGTCACGTGAAAATTAATCCATCTTTCATAGCACAGGTGTGTTCTGATCCTGTATGGGCTTTACGTCTTCAAACTTTACAAACGACTAATACATATCAAATACCATTCTTAAGAGAAATATCTAATGTTCATGAAGCTATCGAATATAAATCAACATTAAATACTGAGACTAAAAGTACTACTACAAGATCAAAAAGATCATTAATTGAAAATAATTGGAATTCAACTTCAAATTCTTTATTTAGTTCTATTAAAGGTTACATTAATAAAGCATATTTCAATAATTCTAATGAAATTCCATTAAATGATAATGCTTTAACACAAATTGATTGTTCTGTTGACTTGAATGGTACATTAATGTTAATTGATTTATTTATACGAAAAATAACTGGAAAAAAATTCATTTCATTGGAAAATAATACAATTTCATTACAATATGCTCAAGCAAATGCATTAAATATTATTGAAAATTTTGAAATTGTTTTGAATGAAATCGCTATAAAATATAATTTAGCAATTGAAAATATGAATTATGATCCAATTGAAATGTTAAGTAAATTACAATATTATTTGATAAATGGATTATATTCAAAAATTCCTGAAATAATTTATAAAACAGTTATTGATTTATTTCCATCAGCAATTATGCAAGATTGCCAATTTTCGCATACTTTAATGACCATTTTAAATGAAATGTTGATAAAACACGAGAGTAAATTCATTCCAAATATCTGTAATAACACACAAAATGTAAGTGCAAGTGAAGATTTTAACCGAAATTTATCTTCAACATTAAACTCTTCTTTTGATCAATTTCAACAAAATTCATCAAATTTGTATCTTTGTTAAATCTAATATTTATTTTTTTTTTTTTATCTTAACCCTTACTCCTTAGTCCCATTTACTTGGGGTCGGCTTTTCTTGTTCTAAGTCACCATGTGTGTGTGTGTCTATCTTGTGTTGTTTTATAGTCACTTAAATCTAACTCGATCATGTTTTTTTTTTTTTTTTTTTTTTTTGACTTTCGTGGATTATGTTGCCTTCGGTCTTCCTATAGTCCTTGTCTAGATATTTCGATATCAAGAACTTTTCTTATCATATACGAGTAATCCTCTTCAAGTCTCATCACATGACCTTATTTGCGCAATCTGTTTTCGTTTAGTTTTTCTAACTGCAATTGGCCTAACTTTGAAACTTCCTCTAATGTGTTTATTTCTAATCTTATTTTTCATATAGTTATACCGACCGACTTCTCAGCAGTCTCATCTCTTTAAATAGCATTTTCACCTTTTTTAAATCTAATATCTACAAATTTTATTACTTCTTTTTTTTTTTTTTTTTTAAATTTTAATATCATGCTCTACTTTTGTATAGTATATAAAATTTACTTAGTCGATTATTTTCTTTATATTTTTTTTTTTAATTTATTTTCATGATAGCAAAATTTTTACTTTTAATCAATCTTAATACATTAATGAATAAAATTGAAATTGTCTAAATAAAATTATTAATGTAAAAAAAAAACAAAAAAAAAAAAAATAGATTATAACATTTTATTATATTCAATATATTGTTAAATTGTAATAAAAATTGAATTAATTTTTTTTTTTTTTTTTCAATTATTTGAATTCTTGCACAGAATGCAACAAAGAATTGTTGAGTATACAGTATTCTTGCCAATTTAGTAAGAAAATGAATTTTCTGTTCGTGATTTAAAATATCTATGTATATGCAGGTATGTGTAATAATACATATACATAGGTAATCGCCGTATAACACGTCATCTTCTATAGCATGAATGGTTACTCTAACACGGTTCGAGAATTGGGCAAAACCCTCGTAAAACATGAAATGTATGTCTTTAGCTGTGTTTAGCGAAAATAAAATATGTAGTTTATCTTAAAAGATATTTTATCTATCATTTGAAAACAAATACATACATATATCTATAATGAGATATCATCAAATCATTGAATCCAAATTAAAAGACAATACAATTATGAAAATATATAATGGCATGTTTTTAAATTTTTAGAACCTAAGCTTCCTTTTTCGTACTAGTTCTTTGTTTCGTATAACACGAATTCACATAAAATGGCAATTTTCTGGAATGTAACTCCCGTCCCTAGTAACCAAGCTGTCCAACATAGGACAGTTTCCAGCTTATGTCTGACTTAAATATCGGACTTTTTCTTTTTTTCGTCCAATATAGAGTTCATTTTATCTTTTTTTTTTTACAATTTGTTCTTACATCCGGATAAAGCATGGATAAAATCCAATCTCTAATCTAAAGTTTACATTTATATTGGACATATTACGGAAAATATCCAATGTTTGTCCCATCGACTTTTGTTTATCATATATGTAAATGTAAATATGGATTCTTTTTTGATTTTGTTCATTGTTTGTCCACATGCACACGGACAGAATATGGTAAATGTCCAGGTTTTTTCCTTCTGACGCTTATGAAGAACAAAGTATGCCATTCAGTATTTATACAATGTGGAGTGTGCATTAATTTTTAAAGTAAAGTTTACAATTTCATAATATAGAGTTTGAAAATTTAAATATACAATTTAAATACAAAATATAATTTTATAATAAAAGTGTTAGTTTTAAAACAATTTTAAGAAAGGAAAAAAGAGGTAAGTTATGGTATATTTAATAATGATTGCAATGTTATTTTGTGTTGTCTTTGGGTTTATAAATTATAATTTATTCTATAGAATGGCAAATAGAGTAAAAAGATTTCGACTTAGAAAACGTGAAACCGCACATTTTTTGCGCCGATTTTTTTATAATAATTCAGTACGTCCTCAAAATCCAGTTAATACGATAGATAGTTCTGATAGTGAGCTAGATGAGGAACGAATTGAATTCTTTGATTTATCACGAAATTATCAAAAATCGCAAAAAAATAATCCATCTAACTATGAAAATGAAATTGCAAGTACTCAAACAGAAAATAACCTTTTAAGTTCAAGTGAAATGGAACTGTGTGATCAATGGGTAGATTTTAATAAATCTTATTTTTATTCAAAAACAGAAAACCCACCAAAAGATATAACATTGGGCTATAATGTCTAAGTGCCCAGCAATTCATGTCAATAGTTTGCTTAAAATCTTGAAGCCAAAAATACAAGAATTACCCACAGATTATAGGCAGCTCGTGAACACTCCAAGAAAACACGGTATATATGATATGTTAGATGGCCAATATTTGCACATTGGTGTCGAAAAATCTCTTTTAAAATTATATAAACAATATTCAACACAAAGTACAATTTTTGTAGACATTGGTATTGATGGTGTTGGAACAAGTAACAGTTCAACAAATACTTTATGGCCAGTTCTAATAAGTTTAGCTGGTCAATCTGATGTTCATATATATATCGTTATACATCGTTACCTGTTCCACACAATGGTCCCATAAGGGATTCGCTTGATCATAATTTTCGTAGAATATCCTTATGTGTAATACCGTGTAATGCATATAGTAATACAAAACCTATTATATATGTATGTATAATAATTTATTAGTAAATAATGTCCTTCTCTATTAAAATGGAGATGGTTGGACATTATGCTCAGCCAACGCTAAGATGGCACTTAAGAATACAATCCACATGGGAACAAGAAGTAGAGGTCGTCCTAACAGGAAGAAGTGGAGAAGAACAGTAATGGCAGAATTAAGTCAAGTTCTGGATATACATACTTGGAATGATTAAAATACAATAGCCAGCAATAGAAAAAGTCTTACAGGGGCCGTATGGAATTAAACGGATAAAACAAACAAACAATAATACACCTTTTGAATTTTATTTGAATAGTTTGAGTAAATGTGCGTATGCAAATATACAAGAAATATCAATTGAACAAATGAATTTGATCATTTAATTGTCTTTAAAAAAAAACAAACAAAAATGTGTATTCAATTGTAACAAATATTACTGGCAATTGTAATTTATGTATTATATGGTTTTTTTTATATTTTTTTTTGTTTAATATTCTAAATTTTATTGATTTAATTTTTTAATTGACTCTATATTTTACTTATGTAAATCTGTTAGTTTCTTTTGTTATAAAATTGAATACATTCAGTGTACAAAGTACAAGCTTTTCAAATTTTATTTATGAATTTAAATACAATTGAAATATTGAAATACAAAATAATTTTGAATTCGGTATTTTAAATGCTTTTTAAAATACTTTTGAAAAAAAAAAAAAAAAAACATTTAAAATACTTTATACTTTATTTTTTAAGTATTTTCACTACTGGTCTTGTAGAAACTACCAAAAGTAGTACCAATTTACATCATTGTATACTGATAATTAAAAAGCTCACCTCACACTGCACAAGAACTTTAAAAAATTGTGGCAACGTAGCTTGTGAAATTCTCTTATGAGAAATGATGAGAAAAGGATAAAGACAAAACACATGCTTTTATAAGGCTTGTACTGAAAATATTTAAAGAATAAAGTACAAGTAATATTTGAGGTACTTTTATTTCTTATTTATTTATTTCTTTTTTAGCACTTTTTCAAAATCAATACTTTTACATCAACACTTTTATGGATGTGGCAATTATTTGGCCATTAAAAACATATTAAGGAGAAATGTATATGTAAGCCGTGAGTATAGAATAAAATTTGACAATACGAAGAAACATTGTTCATCGAATTCCTTTTAAAACCTCATCTATTTTTTTTTTTTGCCTCAAAATATAATTTTGTGAATTTAGAATTGCAACGATAAAACCAAAACTTTGCTTTACCATCTTATCGGTAACGTATTAAGTTGAATACTATTTCTTATAGACCCTATACAGTACATAAGCATGCATGCACAATCATACGAACCCGCTCTACACACTACGTTGAACACTACATGTTTCAACTCTAAAAATCTGGACGAAAATGATGATTTTGAGCAATATTAATATAGCGTGGAGCAGCTTCATATGATTGTGTATGCATGCTTGTGTAATGTATGTATGAGGCCTATTATTTGAAGGGAAAATATGTACACAAATTGTACACAAAAAATTGGTTACGTTAAAAGGATTACGTTAAAGGGTTGTTTTCTATGAACATGCATTTGAACAACAATCATGAGTAATCATGGTACATACTTTAAATTGAGATTTCGTTTCTTTTTTTTGTTTTTTTCTAATGTACACTAAATGATAAAATATTTTGAACAAATATTAAAACACTTGTCCACGTTTCATCTAAGTAATAATGATGTACAAACATGTTTGTTTACGTTTGATATTACGTTAAATTGTCGTAATTTTAAATTAAATTTAACAAACGAATGTACATAAATACTTCGTGTATACTTAATTAAAACAAATTAATCAATATTTATGAGCACAAATTTGAATATAAATCTCAATCATATAAATTGATTAAGGCTGCGATCACAATGGGTAGCAGCGCTAGCGTGATATAACGCTAGTTCACACTAAAGGTCTCATAGGAAGCATATTTTGTCATTTTTCTTCGCTTTCATAATTTCTAATAATAAGAGCATTTCACAAGCTATGTTGCCACAATTCTTAAAGTTCTTGTACTGTATGAGATGAGCTTTTTAAAATACACAATGATGTAAAATTTTACTACTTTTGGTAGTTTCTACAAGACCTGTAGCGAAAATACGTCTTAAAAAATAAAATATACCGAGTTTTAGCTATAGTTATTATAGTAGTCATTTGAGTTTCATGTAAATTGCGGGTATGAGAGTTTATCCTCATGGAAAGCCGACGTCTTTTTAAACGACGTCCAGTTAACATATTGCAAAAATAAACAAAAATGAAGAAGTTCACAATTTATATCAAAATTTTGAATTTTTGAGCTTTATTAATTTTTCACAAAAAATATAAAAATAATTGGACATATTGCAGCCAACTAAACTATAGTCGTATATAACTAGCTAACTCGCTAGTTTTCTTTAACTATAAGCGAGTAAAATTACGCTTGTCAATAAGCTTTGCTTGACCTCACGCTAGCATTAACTAGCTTTATCCTATAATTTCAACCTAATTATAAATCTATAATTGAGTATTAGGTGTATATGAAACCATTTGTGTAAATTTAATGCGTCATTTTGAAAAATAAACCAAAAAGAAAATAAATTATGGATAATGTTTATCACAGATTTGTTTTTATTTTTTTTTGGTTTTTCTGATATAAAAATGAAGACGATGAAAAGAATTTTTTATTAAATCAAATTTTTTTGGTCAGTTATATACAGATTTTTTTTTGGTTTTTTAAAATGAAAATTTTTATATTATCATTATTTGTTGGACTGCTTTTAGCTGATGATAAACGAGTATTAATCGATAATGATTTGAAATATTCAACAACTCCTGGTATCGAAACAAGAATTGTTGGCGGTAAACCAGCAAGACCAGCTCAATTTCCATATCAAGTTGGTTTACAAATAAATAATTTACCACCATATAATGTTCATAGTTGGTGTGGTGGTTCATTAATATCAAAAAATTTCGTTTTAACGGCAGCACATTGTGTTTACATGGCAAAATATGAACGATTATATAATGGCTCATTTATATATTATCCAAATTTATATGAAATTGTACCAAGTATTGATGTTATACTTGGCCTAACAAATAAACAAATAACTGAAAATAGCCGACAAATAATACATGTTGATCGTGGTAATATTATAAAACATTCTGCATACGATCGATATAACATTTACAATGATATTGCGCTATTACAACTTCAAACTCCAGCTAAACTTAATCGTAAGCTAATATTTTATATATTAATTTTTTTTTTTTTAATTGTAAAATAATTTAATATAAAAATTTATAATTTCAGAATATGTTCAAATTGTTAATTTACCAAAACGTTATTCTAGTAAAAATGCACTTTTAAGTCAAACAGTTATATCATCTGGTTGGGGATTATATAATGGTAAACGTGATTCAACTATACTTCGATATGCTAGCTTCCATGTAGTACCATATGATCAATGTGTACAATATTTTCAAAATGTTGATGATAATTCACAAATATGTATAAATGGTTATGGTAAAAGTGGATGCCAGGGTGATTCTGGTGGTCCAAATGTTATTACAGAATCGAATGGACAAAAAACTGTTGTCGGTATAACATCATATGTTTCGGGTTATGGATGTGAAGCTGGATCGCCAACAGTTATAACTCGTGTAAGTGCATACTTATATTGGATCCAACAAAATAGTGGTATTCCTATTCCAAAATGAATAAAAAATATAAAAAAAAAAACAGAATTTTTCACCCAATTTAAGAAAAATAAAAATAAAAATTAAATAAAATAAAATCTTATAAATACGATGCAATTTCTTTGTTTTTGTTTGATGTACGATTAATTTTAGTGCAAGCTATACATGAATAGACTGCTATTCAATTTTAGCCGCTATCTCAAATATCTTTCTTTTTCGTTTTCCTTTCTTAGCCTCAAAGACAAAGCACATATGACGATGAGCCATAATTTATCTAACAAATCGCCTCCATTCTGACATGAATCATGATCTATTGTTGTATACACTGTTTTTAATTTTCATTTTATTAAAATATCATTGTTTACCCTGTTTGATCATCTTTTCCTTGGTCATATTGGTCTTCTTGAATCTGAGAGATATTTACTACAAATATTTTCTTTTATATAAGTATTCTTATGACCACTTTAACCTTTAGGCCTTTTCGATTTTTTTTTGTCCTATCTACATTTCTGATTGGACCAAGTATTCGCATTAATTTGTTGGTAAGAGTTCCTTTTAGGACCCACCGCCGATTTTTTTGAAACTTTTCACACTCGTTCTACTCAATGAGTACAATCCAAAAAATATGGTCTCTACGCGCGAAAAAGGTCATTTCAAGGTCAAAAAATTAAAAGAAAATCTCAAAAATTGACAGAAAACTTTGAATAACTCACGATGTTATTGTCCAATTTTCATGAAATTTTCACAGTTTAAAAACCTTGATACACGACGACTTTTCGCATAATTAATACAAAACTTTTCGTATAAAATTTACACAGGGTGACTAAAAAATCATATTTTCTTCGAAAAACAATATTTTTGTACTTTGAACAGTAATAACTACAGACGTACTAATCCGATTGTAATGAGTTATGCTTTGTCAGAAACACCTATGTCTCACCTTTAATAATTGATAACATTCACTCGAATACATAACCTAGTTCAAGAGAAATAGCCCAATATACAATGTTGTGTATTTGAAAACTTACAAACAGACATACATATATTATGCATGCATATATACCTATAATTTATAGGTATATAATATATATATATGTACATTTAACATAGATATGTATTTATATATACATATACATATGTATATAATATACATTATACATATATATGCAAAAATACTCTAGCTTCTCTTCAGTGTCGAATAAATCTTTTGCCTTTTACTAAAGATTTCCAGGGAGAGGAGCATTCAACCTACCTATATATCCTTAAATTACTTTTATATAAGGTAAAAACGAAGATTCATTTACTAAAAAATATAATTATTTATTATAATCTTCTATTATTTACAAAAAAAGCTCAAAATTGTATTATTTACAATAGAAAATGTTATACTAGAAACTATGCAATTCTGGTTAATAATGAAAACTTAAACAAATAATTATATCAAATAATAACTAATACAGCTTTTAATATTAAACAAAAAAAACCCGTTACTTTTAAAAAACGTAAGTATGTCTCTATATACACCTGATACAACTATATATACAACAAACAACTATACAACAACAACTATAGAAACAATGTACAAAATTAAATGAATTTACTTGATAAATTTGCTTTGACTTATGCATTTTTAAAATTGAATAAAAAAAAACTGTAAGAGATAAAACTTTTGTGTAAAAAGAAATTTTCTAGAAAAATGTGCAGAGATTTTATTTCTGTTGGCATGTTATCAACTTTTCTAACAGCGTCTTCAAAAATCAACAAAATTACGAAAAAAATTGACAAATTTTCTCAAATTTTTCACTTTTAATTCGAATAACTCACGAACCATTAGACATAGGTTACAACTTTCACCAATACATCATTCGAAAGGACAAAAGGTCTTCTATCATTTCTCTGAACATACTAGTGACATTAGGCTGACTGTTCGGAAGCCAAAACGTATATGAAACAAAGCCACAATTTTTTAAGCGCCCTCTAGTAGCGAAATAAGCCCGATTCGCACCACGAGACTAGCACCATTCAACTAGACTCATCGAGTATAGTGTATGTACCAATTTTCATAAAAATCGGTGGTGGGTCCTAAAAGGAACTTCAGCCAATTTATTTCTTTTACAAGGTGTAAAACAGTAAAGTATTCATTCACAAGAGGTGCATTATCTTTCGTTTTTAGAATTCAATTTTCGGACCTATCGGTATAAGTACTGGTTTTAGTATGGTTTAGATTTTATTAATTGGATCGTGTGTAGCATGAAAATCGTTATGGTGGTAAAAATATGGCAATTATTAACAATAATTTCATTTTTGCCTCTGTGATGAGGAATATATCAATGACGATGAATGTACATACTCATCGTATGTAGTCAACAAATATTTTCGATAAATTTATCTAAAATGGGTACGTAATTAAATTTTGTAAATATTTATAGTATTTTTTTTCGTCAAAAATGCAATATCAAAACAAAAAAAAAACATTAAATTTGCATATTTAAATACACAAATAAACATCTGTTTAATCTGTTGATCAATTTATGACCAAATTAGTGATGATTATTTATTTTTAAATTTGAGTATAAAAGATGCAATATCATCTGAAATGAAATTCATTATAAATAAAAATTTCTTAATATCATCATAAACGTTTTTTATTTAAAATTTTCAATTCAAATACAAAAAAAAAATAAATAAATAAATAAAATGAATTTAATAATTTTTGTAATAACAACATTATTAGTTACATTTGTAACGGGTCAATTACAACAAGTGATTAACGAAGATTTACCAATTATAATTGAGAATATGCCAAAAATTGAACCAATTGATGGTAATAAAATTGGTAAATCAGATTCAAGAATAATTGGTGGTGTACCAGCTAAAGCAAAACAATTTCCATATCAAGTTGGTTTACAAATAAATAATTTACCATCATATAATGTACATAGTTGGTGTGGTGGTTCATTAATATCAAAAAATTTCGTTTTAACGGCTGCACATTGTGTTTATATGCAAAAAGTTGAACGTTTAATAAATGGTTCAATTATTGTTAATCCATATATATACGATATTGTACCAAGTATTGATGTTATACTTGGACTATATAATAAAGGTAATCCATATGAAGATGGTAAACAAGTGTTACAAGTAACTAAAATGAATATTATTAAACATGAATCATATAATCAATATATTTTTCATAATGATATTGCTTTATTAAAATTACCAAAGCCAGCTCAATTTAATGGTAAACATTTTCAAATTAAAATTATCTAAAAAATTTTTTTCAAATATTTTTTTTTAAATTTAATTTCATCATTTAATTACAGAACATGTTCAATTAGTTCATTTACCAACACGAAATTCTAATAATAATGATTTAATTGGCCGTACATTAATATCATCTGGTTGGGGTATCTATAGTGGGCAATCACCATCAATAATATTACGTTATGCTGATTTAAAAATTATATCATATAATCAATGTAGAGCATCATTCCCATTTATTGTTGATGATATTCATGTATGCATAAATGCAAATGGTAAAAGTGGTTGTCATGGTGATTCTGGTGGTCCAAATGTTTTAATTGAATCAAATGGTCAAAAAACAATTATTGGTATAACATCATTTGGTTCAATTTATGGATGTGAAACTGGCTCACCAACTGTATTAACTCGTGTTAGTGGCTATTTAGATTGGATTCAATCGCATACTGGCATTTATATTAATTAAAATATGTAAATAACTGAAAAATGAAACGTTTTTATTTTGAAAATGGTCTTATAGTCAATTTTCTTCTAAAACAATCAAATTAAGATAGCTATATTGTAACATTTTATGAAAATATAAATTTAATGCAATTTTAACACATAAATGATCTTAGGCCTAATTTCAAAATAAACGGCTCAAATGGTCCATTAAATGAATGAAATTAAAAATTATCCAAATAAAATAACCGAAGATATATGACTAAAAATAAATTTTCTTTTTTTTTCCCCTTCCCCCTCCTCCGTTACAAAGATTTGCAACGTCATTGAACATATTTATGTACATATGTGTAATCGCGGTGATAACGTTATGTTGCACATTTTTTCAACTATATCTCAAAACATGACAAATTACATAATACAAAATTTTGTTATCATTAAGTGCACTCTTCCGGAATGTTGTATTATCTATTTCATTTTTGAAATTAAAAAAAAAATTTTTTAAATAAAAAGGTAAATTCATTATTACGATCCGATAGATTGATCAGATCATCAAATAGATTTATCGATCACGATGTAAATCATAATTTTGAACAACAAGTAACAATTTCATGTGATTCTTTTATGTTCTATAATCTAACAAAGATACATTGAATAAAGGACAAATTTTACAAATGAATACTTAAATATATAGATCATGATCGGATTGCTCTAGATTGGTCATTTTGAAAGCAAATTTTCGAGCATTCCGATTTATCTGAACATAAAAATGAACTCAGCGGAATACATTGCAAAGCTAAAACCATCCGGTATGCCATGTACAGGCATCGTCCAAATTTATACAACGTCATGTACCAGGCAGGTGTACAAAACTTTTTAATCTTATTTATCTGTCTGTACCAAATTTTCAGTCTGAATGATTTGATTTTAAGAATGGCCAGTCATCTAGAACGATTGTTTGTTATGTGTGTGTAAGCTATAATGCACCAATTATGATTGTGACATCATGACCAAGCAAATTATTTATATATAAAAGATAGACGTCACTACCAAAGATAGACGTCTATGTATCTTTTACATGTAAATAATTTGGTTGATCATAACGTCACGATCATGGTTGGTGCATTGTAGCTCACACATCAGAAACACAGTAAATTCAAAAATGCATCACTGCTCAGCTCATTTGTTGCGATATCCAACGTATTATGATCTTAAGCTAAACTATCACATCAAATATGAAATGATGCATTTTTGAATTTACTATGTTTCTAATGCGTGACCCATTTTGTGTCATCGATATTGCTGAGACACCCTGCATAAACACTGAGGATCCGACAAAATGGAATCGAAATTTTAAATGTTATTTTGTTCTGAAAGGCAATTAAAAGGAAAAATCTAATATACATATTTATTAAGTACCAAGATTCGATACAAAACATGAAGAAATTAAAAAATATCTTATTTTTATTTAAAAGATAAGACCCTTTTTACTTAGATTACAATTTTTCCTTTTTTATGTACGATTATTATAGGCACTATATGAATTGGATGTTTTTTGTAAAATTCCTTTGATCCATGGTAAAAAATATCTAACACGTGTTGCTACTTGTGGTATATTTTGTGTACATGTAACAGCACCATACGATGTAATACCAATTAAAATTTTTGTACCATTATTATTAATAATTACATGTGGTCCACCAGAATCACCTTGGCATACACTTTTACCTAATGGTGAATTAATACAAATTTGTTGTTCATATATAAATGCATGACCAAATGCATTATAACATAAACGATTTGGATATATTTTTGTTTGAATATATTGTAAATTCGATGGTGATTGCATTTGACCAATTTTACCCCAACCAGATGATAATACATTTTTTCCGATATTCATGTCTATATCATTATTAATTGTTGGTAATTCTATTACTTGGATATATTCTATAAAAAAAAAAAAAAAAAATAGAAAATATTTAAATGAATAAGGAAAAACCAAAACGTATTTACTGCCTATTTCATGCAATGCCAATGCATATTATATGATTTTAAACTAAGGCAGCAATTCTGGATAAAAGTTAAGAGACTCTTAGCCTCTTATTCTATTAATTTGGTATTCTGGGTAAGTTAAGAATATGTCACTGATCAGCTGATCTCTTAACTTTTTGGAGACTTTACTTAATAGATTTTTGTATTCTGAATAAGAGGATAAGAGACGTTTCTAACCTCAAAAGTCTATTAACTTAGCAGGTCATTGTCAAGGACCTGCTAACCTCTTAACATTTATTTGACATATCTCTTATTCTCTTAAAACTTAAATTCTCCACATATCTGCTACCTAGAATACCAAATTTATTAAAAATTTTTAAAAGTTAAGAGTTAAGAGATCTCTTAACTTTTATCCAGAATTGCTGCCTAAATATCGCTTCATTTAGTACACGTTTATGCTATAGGAAATTAATGCGCATTAAGATGTTAAGTGTTTACAAGCTATTGCGTTATCAAAAGAAAGATACTTACGATTCAATTTAATTGAATATGGTAATCGAATAATTGCAATATCATTCATTATTATTGGTTTAGTACTAAAATTTGGATGTGGTATAAAATTATTATTTTGTGTAATTTCAATTCTTATTTGACCTGGTTCATATGGATTTTGACGATTCGTTGTACCAAGAAATGCAATCACTGATTCAGCTAAATGACGTCCAAATGTATATTCCATGTATAAACAATGTGCAGCAGTTAAAATATGTTGATTTGAAATTAATGAACCACCACACCATGCACCTGTTTGTGAACCTCGACGATATTGTAGAAATAAACCAACTTGATATGGTAATTGACCTAAACGAGCTGGTCTACCACCAAAAATTCTTGTTTCAAATGATGATGACGATGATGATGATGATGATGATTGAAAATTACTAACAATTGGTATACCATCGAATTCAATAAATTTATTTGGTAATTTGAAATCACTTAAATTTGTTAAAGCTACAGATGATATTCCATTTTGAAGGGAAATACCAATAATTAACGATAATAAGAATTTCATTTTTTTTTTTTTTTTTAACAACGAAAATGAAGCGTCTAAATACGATTCACTGATGATGTGCATCAAACAAACAACTGATGAACTAATCAAATAATTGTACCCTTTAAATAGTTGAAAATTATTTGTTTTAATTTCGATTTTATCATTGTGATAAACGTTTCCCCCTGCTAATAGAGGACTACGTGTATATGTAACGTATTTTGATTTTATAAAGTGCATCTTATCAAAGAATAGTTAATATTTTAACAAGAATTCTTATGGGGCTTCAAAAAATTTTTTAGCCGATAGAGCGGTTCGGGCGATGAAAGAGGGGACGGCATGAATGATGGAATGATTTAGTACATTTGTTGGTAGAAAAAGGGATGTCGTTTTTTCGTATAAGAATATTCAAAATAAACTCGATAAATTTTAAGCCATGTACTTATTATATACATATATGTATGTATACATATGTAATAATATATTACATACGAGTGTTTGTAAATATTTTCATACGAATTTGGTATCTTAACTATAAATACCGTCATCCTAAACAAACATAATTTTCTTTCATAAGAACATTAGAGCACAATTTTGTAATGGTTCGATCATATATATGAACGTGAATTAAAGATCAGAGACTAGGATAGTAGTAAAAAATGTGTAATTTCAGATTAACATACATACATACATATATCGTACAATATTTCATATATGTACATTACTTTTTTTTTTTGTTGATTTTTGTTCATATTTTACACTTTTCCTTTACTTTTTATATCAGACAAGAAAATATATACAAGTACGATCTATAAACCCATAAATTTGTATACGGTCGAAAGATGTGTACGGAATATTGCACGTATGTATGTATATAGTATATTGTATTTATAATTAACAAAATCAAGTCATTAAGTTTATGGTACAATTTTGTATAGGGACATATATGACTCCACGTGGAGTGTATACTTAAATTACATACTTACGTATACGATATATAATGCATTCATACGATCATATTTTTATTTATCATTACCTAAAAAGTATGAATTTTGAATACCCAAAAATTCAAAATTTAACATTAAACCGATCGTATTCAAAATATATTGTATTTCCCATACAATACATTACAATTTGAATTTACATTTTGTATTTCTATCCTCGTTTCTGATGTAATGAAATTTATGACCCATATGATCGTACAATTATGAAAAAATTATATTTGTTTAGGACGATAATTTGTTTGTTTAGGACAGAAGTTTTACACACGCATATATACGATAAATACGTACATTACAAAATATTCTTATAAATATTGCGCATAATATGTACACTTAAATTACATACGCACGTATGTGATAAATATGCATACATATTCACATTCTATGCTGCTTCATGGGTATTTTAGTGGGTATTGAATGATTTCTTCTGAAATAATATGTACACTTAAATTACATACGCACGTATGTGATAAATATGCATACATATTCACATTCTATACTGATTCATGGGTATTTTAGTGGGTACTGAATGATTTCTTCTGAAATAATATGTACACTTAAATTACATACGCACGTATGTGATAAATATGCATACATATTCACATTCTATGCTGATTCATGGGTATTTTAGTTTTTTTACATGGGTATTTTATTCTGAAAATTGCTTGCTTTTTTTTTACATTTCAATACATTTTCTTATTTTACACCTTATTTTTTGAATAAAACGGTAGCACTGGGTACTGATGTCAGTACCCAGGAAGAAAAATTTTTGAATGTCGAATTTGCACTGCTTGCAGTATCTCCTAGTTTTGGATTTCTGATCTTATCTAATAATTCAATTTTTTTTTTTTAAAACATAATTAAAGGTATGGTTTTTGTTGTTTTTTTGATTTGTTGATCATTTACAAACTTCTTAATAAATTCACATTAAACAGGGTGTTATAGGTAAATAAAATTTGTTTGTTTAAAAATAATAAAGAAAAAAAAATTAAAAAAAAAAAAAAAAATTGAACAGGACATTTCAATTGTGTTTACTATCCATAGGCCATGTTAGAGGGCCATCAATCTGTAACGTCTATTTTTTTTTTTTTTTTAATTTTTGCATGTGACTTGTTCCGAAAACAAAGAAAAAAAAAACCTCGGTTACGAGTATGTAAATTTGCGTTTAATCAGAAATCCAAAACTAGGAGATACTGCAAGCAGTGCAAATTCGACGTTTAAAAATTTTTCTTCCTGGGTACTGACATCAGTACCCAGTGCTACCGTTTTATTCAAAAAATAAGGTGAAAAATATGAAAATGTATTGAAATATATAAAAAAAGCAAGCAAATTTTCAGAATAAAATACCCATGTAAAAAAACTAAAATACCCATGAATCAGCATAGAATGTGAATATGTATGCATATTTATCACATACGTGCGTATGTAATTTAAGTGTACATATTATGCGCAATATTTATAAGAATATTTTGTAATGTACGTATTTATCGTATATATGCGTGTGTAAAACTTCTGTCCTAAACAAACAAATTATCGTCCTAAACAAATATAATTTTTTCATAATTGTACGATCATATGGGTCATAAATTTCATTACATCAGAAACGAGGATAGAAATACAAAATGTAAATTCAAATTGTAATGTATTGTATGGGAAATACAATATATTTTGAATACGATCGGTTTAATGTTAAATTTTGATTTTTTGGGTATTCAAAATTCATACTTTTTAGGTAATGATAAATAAAAATATGATCGTATGAATGCATTATATATCGTATACGTAAGTATGTAATTTAAGTATACACTCCACGTGGAGTCATATATGTCCCTATATAAAATTGTACCATAAACTTAATGACTTGATTTTGTTAATTATAAATACAATATATACATACATATGTACGTGCAATATTCCGTACACATCTTTCGACCGTATACAAATTTATGGGTTTATAGATCGTACTTGTATATATTTTCTTGTCTGATATAAAAAGTAAAGGAAAAGTGTAAAATATGAACAAAAATCAACAAAAAAAAAAGTAATGTACATATATGAAATATTGTACGATATATGTATGTATGTATGTTAATCTGAAATTACACATTTTTTACTACTATCCTAGTCTCTGATCTTTAATTCACGTTCATATATATGATCGAACCATTACAAAATTGTGCTCTAATGTTCTTATGAAAGAAAATTATGTTTGTTTAGGATGACGGTATTTATAGTTAACATACCAAATTCGTATGAAAATATTTACAAACACTCGTATGTAATATATTATTACATATGTATACACACATATATATAATAAGTACATGGCTTAAAATTTCTCGAGTTTATTTTGAATATTCTTATACGAAAAAACGACATCCCTTTTTCTACCAACAAATGTACTAAATCATTCCATCATTCATGCCGTCCCCTCTTTTATCGCCCGAACCGCTCTATCGGCTAAAAAATTTTTTGAAGCCCCATAAGAATTCTTGTTAAAATATTAATTATTCTTTGGTTTAATCCAAATTGAATAATTAATTTAAAAAATTATAATTTAAAATTTCTAACGAACTTTCTTTGTAACATTGGGTAAACTCAAAAATGCATCGCTGCATATTTAATGTGTTATATTCATCTTAAGAAATTTGTCAAATTTATCATAATCAGTATTGTGGCTCAATAGCATCTTTGGTCTGTTCCAAATTTTTCTATTCTTAAGTCTTTTTTTTTTGTTTTTTCTTTAAATCTTTAAGTTTTCTTATGCTCTATGCTTTGATTTAATACTCTTTGAAAAGCCGTCCAAACAAAAAGAAATGCTCACAATTAAATTCAATTTATATATGTACAATCAATTCAAAACGATAATGTTAAAATTCCATTATTTTTATTCATTTTTCATTGTCATATTTTTCCCATTTTTATTCACGTGCCATTTTTCTTATACTTATAATTTTTGCTTATACAGGATGTCACAGTGTCGATGTCATAAAATTGGTCTATCGTATAGTTCAAAGTGTTTGTAGCACAAAATCTATTTAGATGATCCATCAACACTTAGAAAGGTCTAAGTGTCAGCTTTAATTTTGCAATTAACGTAAGTGAAACACACACAGAGTAGCTCCTCAAGAGATACATATGTTTAATTATATGACGTCATCTATACTCAACGTGTCAGAAAGAAGATTTTCAATCTCTTGCATCTCAGAAGGGGTGAATTTTTAGCAACTATACTCCATTTTACGATGTCGACACTGGGACAACATATTTAAAGTACATTGTATATTGTATGTAAGTACATATTTTTCTTTCATTTACTTATGTACAATATATAATAGAGAATCTTGACATTAACTAATTACGAATATCTACTAAAATGAGGACAAAAAAGAAATACAAAAATTGAAGAAGAAAAAAAATAAAAATCGTTGACAGTTAGTTAATCAATCCTGTATTGTTTTGATATCTCAGATTTGTAGTCATTAATCTAAATTTTTTCACGTTGACATCTTTTTTTTTGTTTTAATAATTCGTTTTTTCTTGTTATAGATGTTTTTGAGCATATGTAACATACGATACATGGGTGTACGATTTCCATTTTTTTTTTTTTTTTTTTTGATGATAAATAATCGAATTTCAGATTTTCGTGAAACGGCAGTTGAACTATAGTTTGTTGTTTTAATAAAAAAAAAAAAAAAATGAGACAAAATTTTGATAAAACAAACATACATAATGTATGTCAGCGTCGGGTAAAATCTTTAGATTATTGGGTTATTATAGCCTGAGTCTAAACACAATTCCAATAAAATTACGAGCAAAACTATGAGATAAATTTCTGAGGGCAGAAATCTCGAAAATCTTACAAATCTAGACTACATAAAGTACGTTATTCTTCTTGCCAAAAAAGATTAATGCCTTTATCTAGACAAACAAAGGGTGAGGGAGGGATACAATAAGCTGTCTTAAGCTTCAGTGTCGAGGCAACCTAACCTCATTTCACCCTTGTGAACTAAACTAAACTAAATGAGATACATTTTCTAAATATCAGTACACGATATAGCGTACAATTATTGTACTACTTAAAAGTTCTTAATTGCATGGGATTAATAGACAGAGTATAATATTGGCAATTATTTTAAGACGTTTGAATTTGAAATGAATATAGAAACACGATGTGGTAGTCGAACAGAGTATACAACAGTGTAAATAAATCTATTTCAATTGCAAGATCAAGATGACGGTGACATTGGGGCGAGTACAAATGCCGTTTCATTTAATCTAATTTTGCTGTTGCAGTTGTTATTTTCGCTGTGCGCCAGGCCTAACTTGGCGCCAGGCCTCACTGGACTCCAGGCCTAATTACAACAGTATAAGTACAATCAATGAACAGCTCTAATGCACAATGATATAGACATAAACAAACATATTTTTACTCTTGGAAATTTGGTAATTTTAATTTGAAAAAAAAAATTCGTTACCATTTAAATTTTGCAAAAAAAAAAAAAACCAATCAAATGAAATTATACTGAAAATTGATATGAACTAACCTAATTTAAGTATTCTTACAATTGTTATCAGTATTTCATTGCTATTTAAAAAAAAATTTTTTTTTTCTTGGACATCTTAAAAATGTAAGACATGTACAAAGGGTCGGAATTAGATGAAAAGTGGCCCCAAAGCTATTTCATTCGCGAGAGCCCTCCATCCCTCATTTTAGTTTTATAGATAAATTTTTTCAATATATTTTATTCAGATAAATTTAATTCATACTAAAAAATATATTAAATCGAACCTAATTTAATACAAAATAGTAAATTAAAAGAAACTCCAACCAGCTGTGTAGCCTAGTTGTAGTGTGCTAGGTCTACGATCCCAACAGCCGTGGGTTCGAATCCCACCTCGGGTATGAGTCTGACACTACTTCCCCAAATAGCCGTAGACCTCTGTAGTCAGTGCTATTCCACCCCTGTTAGGATTGTAAATTCATTTACTATTCTAACCTTTATAAATAAATAAATAAAAATAAGAATTTCTTTCTAATATTCTTCACAGAAAATTTATTTATCTGAATGTCTCATTTGTTTGAATGTTTAATATTATGGGCATTTTTAAGCGTAAAAATTCCTAATTTCATTACCTCGAATATGTAGGCCCCTGTTGATACTGAAAGGGCCCTATAGGAGTTGGAGCGTATTTAGCCTTTAGGAAAATCCGGCGCTGTATGTACATATGTATTTAATCTCATTCTAAACAAAACAAAATTATGACAAAAAATTCAATTTATTTATTTATTTATTTACTTTTTTTTTCAATTGTAGAAACACGAGTGTTTGGCATTTTAATTAGGCGTACTAATTATTTTTTTTTTGCATGTGAGCTATAAAATAAAATTAATTAAAGTTTAATGATCAAGAAATTTTTTTGGGTAATTTGATAATTTTTTGAGATAATTTGATTTTTTAATTGGGACAGAACACAGTATAGACACACAGAAAAGGTATTGTAAATACTTCGTATGCCATGACGTCATAGCTGTAAACGAATTTAATCAAAAATTAATTTCAACTGTAAGAATTTCATTAAAAAAAAAATAATAATAATAATAAAACATAAAATTGACTTGATATGACTGAACTGTTAAATTCAGAGCATTTGTTCACTTGAATTACTCATTTAAACACCATATAAGACTTTCATCCGATTTGTATACGATTTTCATGCAATTTTGTAGATAAGGAGGTTAAAATATGTGGGTCATGTGAGTTTTAATTAGATTGCATCGCATGGTAATCATATGAAAATCTTATACTGCAAAATAGGCAATTCAAATCTACTCGCGATATCGATGACGTAGCCAAATACAAATGTAATTTAACTGACGATTAAGTACTTGCATTACCTTGTGTGTGTATGTCATGGGATTAGAAATTCGGTATACGAGTAATGTAGTAATTAAGAGAAAAAAAAAATTTTTTTTTTGAACCATTTTCTTCAGATAACCTTTAATTTTTTTTTTTTTTTTTTTAAATTTTCTTAAAAGAAATTCGATTTAAATTTTTATGGGAAATAAAAAATCCAAATAAAAGCAAATGAAACATATTCCGTAATTTTTATAAGTTGTGTTGCATTCATCGCATTCTTAACGGAATTAATTTTAAAAGATAATTTAAAAAAAATAAAAAATAAAATAAAATAAAATTCAAAAATATGAAAAATAAATTAATAAAAATTTTTGTGATTTTAAATTTTTTAACAATAACAATTGATCATGTGAAAAGTTTTAAAACGGATATAATATATGAAAATTTCATTAAAACAATTCACAATTATATGAATACTAAATTAAATCCATGTAATGATATTGATGAATATGTTTGTGGTAATATACAAATTGGTAAACGTGATGATGATTTAATGATGTTACGTTATAATCCAATTCATTCATTAATTACAACTGATAATTTACCATTAAAATTTGATAATATTGAAAATTTTATACAAGCTGTAATTAAACAAAATTTATCATTATGTGAAGGTGAAAAAAAACTTTTACGTTATTATGAATCATGTAAAAATAAAAATTATCATCAATTATTAATATCAAATGAATATAAACAATTATTTAATGGTTGGCCAATATTAACTGAAAATTGGCAACAATTAAATAATAATCTTACATGGAATATAATATTAAAACGTACACAAATGAAATTATTTGAATTATTTGATATTGATATTAATAATTTAACTGAATATGAATATATATATTCATCTAAACAAATTTATAAGACACGTTTAACAATACAACAAGTTAATGAAATTTTTATTAAATTAAAATTAAATTCAAAATTATATAAAAATGAAATAATTGATATTATTGAATTTGAAAATGATATAATACCAATGTTAAAAAGATTAGAAAAAAAATTTTCAAATTTACATCATCGTATTGATATATTACATGAGACTGGTTTTGATTTAATATTTCCAGAATTAATACCAATAATATCAATAAATAAAACCAATAATAATGATGATGATGATCAACAATTTGATAATTATTTTCATAATGTTTATATAAATCGTCGTTCATTAGATACATCAAAAATTGGTCTTAAAGAATTAATTAATTATTTATCAAAAATTGATTCAACAATATTAGTTAATTATATTATGATTAAATTTATTCAAAAATTAGATGAAGAATTTTGTTCATTTAATCATTTCCCAGATGTTGTTATTGCTAAATTAATAACACGTTTATGGACAAATAATAATCATTATAAATTAATTTCAATGGTTTTTAATCAACATTTAAATACAAGCAATCAATTAAATAATAATAATAATAATAATAATAATGATAATTTATATGAAATAACAAATTGGAATCATTTATTAAAACATTATATTGATAATGTTCATGTTTATTTAAATGATAATTCAGTTTATGAATCAATTGCTCATATATCGATAACATCAAATGATTACATAAGAAATTATTTAAATTTATTACATGGTAATAGAAAAATTAATACTTCAACAGATGCATATCGTACATCACAAATAATAAAAATTTTATATAAATACGATGGTCTACCAACATCTGCATATTTTGCATACATTGATTTTCGTTTATGGACAAATTTATTTACAACAATTGATATATCATGGAATCTATTTAAAAAAACGAAATCATTGTATCCATTAACAAATTTATGGAATGATTGTTTAAAATTAAAATTTGATAAAATCAATAACAGCAACAACAATAGCAACAATATAACATGGAATAATGATATTGGTAAAATTACATTAGCATTACAATTAACATTTAATGATTATGAAAAATTTTTATTAAATAATTTTAATACAACAATATCATTAGAAAATGATATTTTATCAAAATATCAATTAAATAATCGTAAATTATTTTTAATATTAATTAAACAAAATTTTTGTAATAAATATAATTATCCAAAATTTGATTTAATGCGTTATAATTATTTTAAAAATTATTTAAATGATTTATTTTATGATGAATATAAATGTTCAAATGATAAATTATTACTTGATTGTAGACAAATTCTACATAAATTACATATATAAAGGCAATATTTATATATAATACTCTGTTCATTAAGTTGAATGCCAGTTAACAAAGGATTTATGAAAGTACATTATGTGTATACCAGTGATGGGACCCAGAGAATTGAGAAATGCAGTAAAATTTGTGCAAAATCATAGTAAAATTTTAAAAGCTTATAAAGGCCTAAGTCCAATGATTGCGAGAATGCGAGAAATCGTACTACATAATTTGTCAAAACTTTTTTTAATACATGAAATTAGATGTTGTAATGTCCAACCAATGCGTTGCGAAAAAAAGTGATGCATCGTTTTTGAAAAATTAAAAAATCCTCGCAGCAAGAATACAAGAGTATGATTTACTATGACTTCTTGCTAACAAATTGTTTATGATGTTCAATGATGTCAGCAATATTTATCGCCAATCGTATCGCACGTATTAGACATTGAAATGCGAGATGTGAGACACAACGAGATCTTGCATTACTCTCGCATCGCATTCTCGCAATCACTGGACTTAGGCCTTAAGTTTATTTACTTCGAAACGACTAATATAGACAACACACTGAGTGTTTTACCATCAATGTTACTATCTCCAATGTTTTCATACAACAAAATGATGAATATTTTGAACATTGAAATTGCCTATTTTACACTCTAAGATTTTTATACGATTATCATACGATACACAATCCAATTAAAACCTATACGACACTCCATCAGATTTTTCACCCTTCTTACTAATAAAATTGCGTGAAAATCGTATGAAAGTCATATGGTGTAAAAATTTACAATACAATGACAATTTAATTGCATAGAATTAATGGACAGAGTATGAAAAAAGCATAACAATGAAAAATGATGAAAATTTTACTTTTACTTGACAAATGATAAATTTTGTGTATAAATTTCATTTTAATCAATATTCAAAATTTTTATTAAGAGCATATATGTATGTATAGTATGTACAAGAATTTATGTATCAAAAGAAATAAAAAATAATTAAAATTAAAAACAAAAAAATTTGTTAATAAAATAAAATTGTATGTAAATAGAAAAAATTAGTCAAAATCATTTTTATTTCCAACATTAGATAAATTTTCATGATGGTTATAGAAAAATTTATACTTCATTTTTAAAGTATTTTCACTACAGGCCTTATGGGAGCATATGCGTTTTTTTTTTTTTTTTTTTTTTCTCATAATTTCTAATTATCAAATTGTTCGTGAAATACGAAATGAATTTTTTGAATATCAATATACATCAATGATATGTATGATACAAAGTGGTACTATTTTATGCCTCTTTCATAAGCCGGTATCTTGCATCTTGTAGCTGTATTCAGTTTACACATAATTAATGGACAAAGTGTATAGATTTTAAAACTTCAAAGAAAATATATTTTTCAACACCTTTGACACCCTGTATGTATGCACGTATGCACGTAACAATCACAATCACTATGTCAACAGTGTCGGAAGCACGTATGAAAATATTTCGACACGTATATGCTATACAATATATGCCGTTGTTATGAGAAATAAATACCAACAAACGTTCATTTGTATAAACCAAAATTAAAATTAAAATAAAAAAACAAAAATGTTCAAATTTTGAGAATAAACAGGAAATTTAAGGAAAAATGAAATTTGAATATAATATCGTTCATTTTTTATGTAAATAAAAGGAAAATTCATTTGTCGTCATAGCTATTTATCTTGCTATTCTTCTGTTTACGTTGGTTTTGTGCGATGGTAACGTAAACAAAAAAGATTTTGTTTTTTTTTTTTTTTGTTTTTTGTATTCTCATCACGATTTTGTTGAAAACTTTTTTTGAAAAAAAAGGAAAAATCAATTTTTGATGTAGATTTATCAACATGTGTACCTTAAAAGAAGACATATTGTATGTTTTACAAACAAAAAGGAATAAAGGGTGTTTCAATCATGAATGCTAAACGCTTACTAGGCGAGAAATGAAAAAAAAAATACAAGCTTGCCTTCGAATATTAAATTTCACATTATTTGCCACAAAAATACAAGTTTGATGGTCCACAATCACACGTCTATATATTCACCTCCACATCCAGATCCATGTACATACGTTTAATTAAACCGTCGTGTCAAAATGGAGAAATGGATTTAGATAGGCCTCCTCATTGTTTACACCAAATATCTTTTTTCATGATACAAATTTACCCTACATACAATTCATACAATTATTTCTAAATGAAACGGAAAATTTGATGCAAAAACTTTAAAACTTTCTCATGATGACATTCATTTTTTTTTTTTCACAAATTGGTACAAATTTTTTTGATATAAACAAAAATTGTATGTACATATGTATATATATGCGATGACAAAACATTTTAATATTCTGTGAGAGTCGTTATTTTCAAACAGTATAGGCATAAAACTAATTTCTCTGTACCCGTTTACCCAGAAAACAGGTCTTCGTTGAAAAGTTCGCGTTAGTTTTAGGACCACATTTCCCTGATATTTCAGTTAAGACATAGATTGGAAAAATTGCTACGTTTGAAGATTAAATTGAATTTTAGTACCATTGAAGTTTAATTATCATGTAAAATGAAAACAAGTTCTAGTGATGATTTTCGAAATGTATTAATATAGTATAGGACCCACTTCTCAAATATCTAATTCTACAACAGACGCATTTTTTAAAAATTTCGTAATGCTTCAACACAGGTATCGGGTAGTAGATTCGAAATTTTGTAAACAACAACAACAATCACACGAAGGGACAACATAAATGATGTAATATCTTTATGCTCCATAAAAAAGTACGATCCTGTACATTAACAACGCGTTATAAATCGATATATTGGAAAAACCCAAATTTAAACCTACTCTTGAACTGTGCAACCTTGAATACGGACATTCAACATTATCCTACTGGAAACTACAAAAGGTCCATTATTCAATTTCAAGGTGAACTTTCGAAAAAAAAGTCCTCTAAAGTTTAATATAGCGATCAACATCTATCCATCTATACGATTTTTCTTAATCTTCATTCATCAGATTTATGTATTACCGCAGTTGACCATTTCAAAATTTGATCTCCCGTTTGTTTTTACATTATAAAAATGCTAAGCTACAAATATACAATAGAAAAGGATTTAATTATTTATTTCAACCATTTAATCACTATAGCAAACGTACGAAGATATTGTCAATTACTATACAAAAGACTATGCAATGAGAATCAAAATGTCCGTTACACTTCAAAATGTAAATCTGACGAAAATATCAATTGAAGGTTACTCTTAATTTTGTTGTACGTCCATCTTCCTGGTCGTATGGCATGGCATGAAAATTCGTTTTCATTTTTTGGTTTTTCCAATAATTTTCACACAATTTGAATGTGAACTTAAAAATTTAATCAAATATTGACTGAGAATATTTGGAAAAACAAAAATTTTATTGATGGACTCTGGAAAACCACATTTTGATGTCTTATCATTTTATCTTATGTCTCGTCTCTTATTGTTATTTTAACATTTTTATTATGCCAATGAAATGATTTTTATCATGTATGAATGGTTTGAGAAAATAGTCCAGAAGGAAAAAAACCCTGCCGGGAAGGCCAAGGAAATGTTGGTAGGATGATGCGTATTCAGTAATATACGGAGGCTGAAAGTAAAGAACTGGAGGCAAATGATAAAGAGGAATGGCGGCAGCTCCTTCAAAAAGGCGAGAGTCCTTCATGGACTGTAATGCCAACATGATGATGATGAATGGTCTGAGTTTCATTCATTTAAAAAATTGTGTTTACCAAATCACTTGTGTGTTATTTAGAAATTTGAAAGATTCGATATCCTTTTGTTATGCGAATGTGTATACAGGATGACTCAGTTAAGTACGTTACATATAATGAAGGATATAACAAGGAACAAATTTCATCCATCATTTAGGTGTATTTCTCCACCCATTATTGTTTGTATTGTAAAATTTGGCTTATTTAAGTAACTCTGAAGGTAACTAAAATTCAAGATGATACCATATAATGAATACAATTAGCGTAAAATTTTTGTTAACCCTGTATACATACAAGTGTATACTTAAAAATTCTTTTGAAATGAAAAATAAATTTTCCAAATCTAATTTAAAAAAAAAAAAAAATATATATAATTTTTTTTTTTTTTTTTTTTTTTTGGTTTTTTTTCTTTAAAGTGAAACATTGTAAAGATTTTCTACAATATTAATGTGTATACATATATAGCGTGTTACAGTGTAAATTGTACACTGTTCACTTTTGATGATATTAAAGATTTGATACAAATTTCTCTCCTTGTCACAATTACAAGAGAATAATAAAATGGTCATGCGTGTAACATTATCACGATTACGTATAAGTTATCCAGAAAATTTTTTTTTTATATAAAGCGGGGAGAAGAAGTATAACACAAAGGAACTGAAATCTCCAGGTACGAAACTCTGTTGGTGAAAATAATGGGAAATTTTTCTTTTTTTTAAATTTCCAATATATGGATGTATCCATTATGTTGGAATTCCTTAGTACATACATACAAAATTTCAATTTTCCTTTTAATAAAACATTCACAATCAATTCAAACAAATGGTCCATCTAAGCTCTATCATCCAAAAAAAAAAAAAAATTGACTAGACTCTACTTCAACAAACTCACTAGTTCGCAATCCATGTTAAAATATAGGTGCATGGATGAATGATAAAATTGTCTCTTGGGAAAATCATTTTCTTTTGTTATCCTTGGAAAATCTGGATTTCTGATGGAGATTTAAAAATTAAGCACATCAACGTTATTATATGGAATACACATCTATGAGTATTTGAAATTCTCATTCAAAATGTTTGTGTACCAAACAAAAAAAAAAAAAATTTAGTTTTAAATTTTACAATTCTAATTTTGTTTACAATTTTTCAGTTTACGTCTGTTCTGTTCTTATTTATTGATTATTAAACAGTAGGTATAAGTTGGTATAAGAATTTAATACAGTAATAGAAATTTATTTGAATTTCTTCATCTACCTAATTAATGTTGATTTTGTTTCACATTCATGGGTGTTTTTTTTTTTGTTTACTTCAATGGAGTCATACAGTTGAGTGTCAGTATTGCTAGGTTTAATGCAATAGTGTAAGTTTGGCTTAATTTTATTAGAAAAAACACTTCAAAATTTCTAAAATGCGACCAGCACCAATATAATAAGGCTACATTAATTTTCTTAGACGCTGTAAAAATAAAATTTTATCTAATTTAATCTGATTAATTTATTGCTTTTAATTTGTCTAACATGCAAAAATTGATTTAACCGCACTCTTTCACCTAACTCATCTAGACGGCCAGAACGACGTGCATCTTTCAGATTAAAATTTATATTTTTTTAACAAGACGAAGACATATCAATTTCAGTTATGGCACCTTCTTCATAGTCAGCTTTTACATTTAAAAGATAAAAACTTATGAAACACTTTCCACTACTTCCAGTGTAACGGGTGAAGGAAGTGAGGCGTGTATCAGGTAGCCCATAGGTACCGTGTAGTCTTATACGCGCCTCACTTTCTTCATCCGGTGTGTCTATCTTGTAGTTTAAAACTGCCTAATGCCTATACACCTTAGAACCTTGATTAAACCGTTTTAGAAAGTGCATAGCAAAATTCTACCTACAACTCTACATCCTAATTGGAAAGCCAGATTGTACAATTTGCTTAACAGTGTACCTACATATATGCCCCATAATATACCTAAGAATAAAGATTGATAATTGGTTGGCCAACAGTTTTGGATACTCCTCTGTAAGCCCATCCAATTGAATTAGTTTTCTCTGATTATATGACGTATATGTAGGTGGTATAGGTACATAGGTATTTAATTTTTTCTTTACTAGCAGGTATAGCTTCATTCTCACACACACATAATGTACATATACAAGTAGATCTATATTTCAACAAATTTTTTGTTTTGGATTATCCTGCGTACCTACATAATTTACAACGTTAAATACTATAAAATCTTGATACTTTGATTTGAACAAAAAATAAACAAAAGTAAACAAACAGGTAGGTAGCTAGCATATGATCGATAATCATCGTGCGTCGTGCGATAAATCATTAGCAAGCCATACACACACGTGTTTGCCTTAACGCAATCATCAAATGATTACGCGCATGCAATCACAAGGGATTGATGGTGGCGTGCCAATAAGCTCTTTGCGAAGAATTTCTTTGATTTAAAATGTTGCCAATATTTCGTAATTTACAAATAAAAAATAAAATACTAAATCTAGGTATTAATAAAATAATTTTACAACTCACCAATGTACATACATATGTACTATGTTTATGCAGATGTTTTTTTTTCAATTTAATAATGCAATCAAATGGAAATATTTTTAGATGATGATATTACCTGTCTAGGTATTAAATGTATTTTGCACATATTTTTTTTTATCGTTTCGTGTGTGTGTGACACCATTAACCAAAAATTGTTATAAATTTAGAAAAATTATATAAAACATCCGTCTGTCTATCTAAAAACAAAATAAAAAAAAAACAATTTTTTAAATATTTTAGTGAGTCGATTAATTAAATAAAATAAAAATTAACAATTTTCTTAGAAATCCATTACAAATAAAATTATCTCCTTAAGTTTAAATATGTAGTTTAATTCTTTAATATCCATAATATGTAAATTTGTGGATTATTCAAAATAGCGATTAAACATGGTCATTTTGAATATCGGTACCTATGCACTTCAAAACAAAATGACAAATTTAAATTATTTCTTATTTAGGTCAGTAATCGTTTATATTATATAACATATGCATTTGTGTTGTATTGTTTATATAAAATATTTTTCTCTTTTCGCGCCAATTTTATCAGATTTCTAATTTACTGTGTTTTATAAACGAAAACAACACAACCACAAAAATTGCCCAAGACCAAAACCAGACCAAGACCAAGACTAAAACCAACGCTAAGGTGTCTTGAGTATTTTAATTTATGATCTAGTTATGTCAAATTACAAAGAAGAAAAACGAAAATCTTTTCTTCTGAAATACTTCCAAGTACACGATCACTAAAATTTTTATATTGTCAATATCATAGGCCGTGTCCGATTTGAAAAATTTCATTACTTTTTCCCATATTTCCTTACTTTTCCCTTTGGTACTTTTTTTGTGGCGTCCGAGTTACATTTGTGTCAACTTTAAGTATACAGCTATCATTTACTTATTTGTTTACAAATATTTTTAATAATGGTCAGCTAGCGAATATTACAAAAGGTACCTATGTATGTATGTATGTGTGTTATTTTGAATTGTGTGTGTACATATTACTATAAAAATTACTTCTTAAGCGAAGTATGGTGAAGTAAGCAACTGTCAAGTACAAGTCTACTATTTTTCTTACTTCACTGTAAGTAATCGGTGAAGTAAGAAAATTTTGTAATCGGACACAGCCTAAATATATAGAAAAATGTAATAGATTTACTACATACTTAAGTACGAGAAGAACGGTAACGCAGGGAAAGACCCGAATTACAAGAGAACAAAGCAAAGCACTTCAAATCAAACCGAGGTGGGATTCGAACCCACGGCTGTTGGGATCGTAGTCCTAGCACACTACAACCAGAAATCCCTACAACTAGGATACACAGCTGGTGTGTTTAAAACTTGTTTTTTATGGTTATATTGCAAATTATTTATTTCGATTATCGCATTTATGTAGGCTGAAAGTTGCAATTAAATGAATTATTTTTGTTCACATTAATCATTGTATTATTATTATTTTTTTTTTTTTTGTGAAGAATTTCTTTGATTTAAAATGTTGCCAATATTTCGTAATTTACAAAAAAAAAAAAAAAAAAAAATGTAAACAAAAATGCTAATAATAAATTTTACAACATACATACATATCGATACATATGTTTATGCAGGGGTTTTTCAATTTATAATGCCATAGAATGGAGATATTCTTATACGATATTTTACCTAGTATTAAATATTTACATTTTATAGTAAATATTTTCATGTTTTGTTATCGTTTTGTGTGTGTGTGTGTGTGTGGGTGGACCAAGAATTGCTATAAATTTAGAAAATGATACAAAACATCTGTCTAAACATGTAGAGCAAAACAAAAAAAAAAGTTTTTTAGTATTAGTGAGTTGGTAAGTTAAAAAAAACCTAGTTTTCTTGGAAATCTGTTAGAAATAATAACATCTCCTAGTTTAATTGTTTATTTATGTGTAAATTTGTAGAATTGTTCAAAATGGCAATTAAACAAGATCATTTTGAATATACTTTAAAATATGGTTGGGCGCGTAAACTATTTACAGCGTTTACAACCACAATTTACACGTAAAAACAACGTACGTAAAGAGTTTTTCTGTTTACCGTAAAGACGTAAAGAGTGTAAACGTAAACAAATTTATTAAAAATTAAATTTTATTCATAAAAATAAAAAAACACAAAATATTTTGTTTAACATTAACTTCTATATTTATTTTGTGAATAAAAATTATAAAAACTGTACATAAGTTTGGTATTTTCAAAGATCAAAATCACTCGACTTATGTTTTTTTAATCTGTTAATTTTTAAAAGTGACAGACAATTTACACACAGCTGTTTTATTTTTATGTATTTACGTCTATTTACGCTATTTACGCAGTCTTTACGTTATTTACACTCTTTACTCTCTTTACCAAGTAAACGTAAACTCCGGCTGTTTACGCGTAAATGCCCAACCCTGAAACAAATGACAAATGTACGTATACATATTTCTTATACTTTGTTTTTATAACATTGGTACAGGTAAGGCACATGTTGTTTTTAGTGGTGCTTTTTTTTATTGCTTTGCTTTTAATTTGTGTTTAAATTCGTCTTTTTCTCTTTTATTAATTTTAGTAATCGAAAAAAAGCATGTACATACTACTCTGATCAAAAATAACCCGGACTCGTTCATGTACAACCCCCGCCAATATTTTAAGATGCATTTCTTTTAGTATTTATGTTTGTATACCTGTTTTTTACATTTCCTCCAAATTCGAGCTATATATGTCAATCAGTTGTTTTTTGACAGCACTTTGTTTAGGTCAAGTTTTTGCTTACTTTCGATTTTGCGATGGAAAAAATAATTGAACAAAGAATTTGTATTAAATTTTGCGTAAAAAATGAAATTAATGCTACTGAAACGCTAAAAATGTTGCAAAAATGTTATGGTGATAGTTCTCTATCGAAAACAACAACATTTGAATGGCATAGTCGTTTTAAAAATGGTCGTGAATCAGTGAAGGATGACATTCATCCTGGGCGTCCTTCAACATCAAAAACCAAAGAAAATGTTGATCTGATTAAATCAATGGTTTTGGAAAATAGAAGATTAACGATCAGAGAGATGGTTACTGAAACAGGAATTTCATTTGGTACAATTCAAAGCATTTTAAGTGATGATTTGGGCTTGACACGACTTGCAGCGAAATTGGTTCCTAAATCATTGAATTTTTTACAAAAACAAGAACGTGTTATTGTTGCTGAAGAGATGCTTTCCAGAGTAAATGCTGATCCTGCATTCATTCAACGGATCATTACTAGTGATGAGACGTGGGTGTACGAGTTTGATGCGTTAACAAAGCAACAATCAAGTGAATGGCGCGCTTCAGAAGAACCAAGACCCAGAAAAATTCGTCGTACTCAATCAAAGAAAAAGATTTTGCTTACCGTTTTCATCGATTATCGTGGTGTTGTGCATCATGAATTTTTACCAACAGGTCAAACAGTTAATAAGGATTATTATTTAAGCGTAATGAAGCGTTTACGAAAAGCAGTTCGTCTAAAAAGACCCGATTTGTGGCAAAATAATTCGTGGATTTTACACCACGATAACGCACCTTCTCACACAGCCGTGGTTATTCGTGAGTTTTTGACTAAAAACTCAACAAACACTATTCATCAACCACCATATTCACCGGATCTCGCACCGTGCGACTTTTTTTTGTTCAGTCGCTTAAAAAAACCACTTCGGGGAACCCGCTTTGACAGCATAGAAGCAATTAAAGACAAATCGAAGAAGGAACTTATGGCGATCCCAAAAAGTGAGTACGAAAAATGTTTCCAGGATTGGATTAAACGGTGGCACAAGTGCATTGCATCAGACGGAGAATACTTTGAAGGGGAAAAAATAAATATTAATGAATAGACTTGTACTTTGTGTTTTATTGACCAAGTCCGAATTATTTTTGATCCGGGGGTTATGTCTGGAAAAATTCGGAAAGTAAAATGCAAAAATATTCAAAGAACAAAAAAACAACCGAATGACATTGAGTTTCAGGTTTTAATTACAGTTAGCAGATGAACGTATACAAAAACCAACAAGATATTTTTATATAGAACAGATTTTATTAAATCTTCAAAAAAACAAAACTAATATGGGGTATGGATTGCATTTATTAAAAATTTGAAAAAATCCTTTTAATCATCGCATAATTATTGTCTCATATTTTCACGAATCCAAGGTAAGAAATAGGTGACTCGTGCTAAAACTTGTGGAACACCATTTGCACATTCTGGGTAACCATATGATGTAACACCAACTATTGTTCTCTTTCCATATGGTCCAGTAAGGATATGCGGACCACCAGAATCACCTTGGCAAACACTCTTACCAGGCGCATTAATGCAAACGTGCTGTTTATTATCGAATGATGAAGCAAACGCTCTTGCACACACTTTAGGCGGTTGAACTTGAGTTTTCATGTATTGCAATATAGATGGATGATCTTTGGTATTACCTAAACGTCCCCAACCTGATGATAAAAGATTATTTCCTACAAGAGATTCTGAATCATCTATCGGTTTTGGAAGGTCAACTGTTTGAATGGTTTCTGTTTGAAAAAAAAAAAAAATAGAAAATACGTTATGAATTTCGTCCTTTTTTAAATTATTATTGCAAATTATAAATACTTACTACTCAGTTGAACAGGTTGCGGTAATTCAATCAATGCAATATCATTTGAATAACGTGAATGTGAATACTTTGGATGTGGTTTTAAATATTCTCTTGGAACTTTTATTTGAATTCTACCCGGTTCATATGGATCAGCTAAATTTGTTGCTCCGAGTGTAACTGTTACTGAATTAGCATGTGAACCGTCAGGGCGATAAAGGCAATGAGCGGCTGTGAGAACATATTTTTCAGAGATTAAAGTTCCACCGCAAGTAAATCCATAATTTGGGTTATTATCCTTTGGGGCAAATAAATAAACTTGATATGGAAATTGACCCTTCCGAGCTGGTTTACCACCAAAAACTCTTGTTGTCAGTGATTGCAATGGCTTATATCCTTCAGCTAATGGTGGATAAATGTTGCTAACAGGAATTGATTCTCTCAGAGATACAAAACTGAGAAGTGTAATAATTAAGAAGAAAAACATTTTAGAATTTTCTTTGAAACTGACAAAAAAAAATTTGTTTTAAATGTAACTTATGTATAATTTAGTTAATTTGATAAGACACTGAAATATTCTGATTTTTAACCAGTTAGACAAGCTCCTTTTATATTCACATAATGTTGACACAAGAACTAATATTGTCCTCATACACTTACACAATTCAACAATTTTTGTAATTCAGGTGATAAAATACATTTGTTTAATATTTGTGTATTGATTGAGAACAATAATAGAAATATAAATATAAATTTGATTAGGTGTGCAAAATTCTTCGTATTTTGTAACAATTGCTGAACAATGTACTATATGTATGTATACATACGTGGATTTATATTTATAGCCATTTTTACACAGTTTTGAGACATGTATGGCCAGCATCAGTCTCACTTCCCACAAAAGTGCTATACATTATTATTAAACTTGTACAAATATTTGAAAAAAAATTTAGTTACATTGTTTAAAAACACATGTACACGCGTAGAATATTTTTATATCCAAAAATATTACATACATATTTGATTTAAATTGATATGTATGTAGTGGAATTTTTTAATTTAAGATTTTCTCTTCTTTTTTTTTTATTTCCAAAAAAATAATTATACGATCAACATTTTCTTCCAACAGATATATGCATTAATTGTGGACGAAATTATGGTCAAATAAATAATTTTCCTTACGTGAAATTATAATGTATAGGTACGTATTTTTGTTTCCTTGATATGTCCGGTAAAAAATACAAATCATCCGAATATTTTCAGTCCATATCAACAGATTCATTCAGCATAGGCTGGTCAATGTTTTCTCCTCCAGCGTCTTCAGATTTTTTTTTATAGCCTTCTACCTGTATGTATCTTCTGCTTTCACGTAAAGCTGTCCATTCCGTTTTACAGTTAGAAATTATAGAATAAATTAAAAATCGAAGCAAAAGAACATACGAAATACATTTCGAGCCAAAGTTATTGAATTTAAATTTGCACAACTTACCTGATTTACCCATATGTATGTTAACTTACTACCCTCGAAGCTCCATTCACTGCATTCAATTTTACAATCTAGCTCATTGCTCAAATCCCATTTGCTATAGGAAACTATGTAGGAAACTGAATTTCTTTTAAAGTGCGTACTAAGCTTTAACGGACAATTACCGGACCTTTTATTTTTATAGTTTTGACTTGAATTGATTTTGATTTCAATCAGCCGTCATAAGCTGGCCTTAAATATTACAAAAAATTCTCTTTAAATTTAAGTAATGAAATTTTAAATTATTATTGGTTACATATTTATCCAATTCAAACACACACACACACATCATTATCCTTAAAAATTATTGTAAAATGTTATTCTTCATATCATTGTAAAAATATTCAAAAAGAAAGAGAATGGCATTAAATTTTACTTCTGATTTAGTTTATGAACGTACACAAAAAAAAAAACAAAAACATTTTTATATAGAACAGATTTTATTAAATCTTCAGAAAACAAAACTAATATGGGGTATGGATGGCATTTATTAAAAATTTGTAAAAATCCTTTTTAATGAGATCGCATAACTTAATATTGTCTCATATTTTGTCGAATCCAAGGTAAGAAATAGGTGACTCGTGCTAAAACTTGTGGGACACCATTTGCGCATTCTGGGGAACCATATGATGTAACACCAACAATTGTTTTCTTTCCATTTGGTCCAGTAACGATATGCGGACCACCAGAATCACCTCTGCAAACACTTTTACCAGGAGTATTAATGCACACGTGCTGTTTATTATCGAATGATGAAGGAAATGTTCTTGCACACATATCAGCCGGTTGAACGTGTGTTGTTATATATTGCAATATAGATGCTGTTTGTTTTTCGTTATTACCTAAAAGTCCCCAACCTGATGATAAAAGTTTGCTTCCCACAAGAGATTCTGAATCATCTATCGGTTCTGGAAGGTCAACTGTTTGAATGGTTTCTGTTTGAAAAGAAAATAGAAAATACGTTATGAATTTCGTCTTTTTTAAAATTATTGAGCAAATGATAAATACTTACTACTCAGTTGAACAGGTTGCGGTAATTCAATCAATGCAATATCATTTGAATAACTTGAACGTGAATACCTTGGATGTGGTTTTAAATATTCTATTGGAACTTTTATTTGAATTCTACCAGGCTCATATGGATCAACTAAATTTGTTGCTCCGAGTGTAACTGTTACTGAATTAGCACGTGAACCATCAGTGCCATAAAGGCAATGAGCGGCTGTGAGAACATATTTTTCAGAGATTAAAGTTCCACCGCAAGTAGATCCATAATTTGGGTTATGTGCTTCTGGCGCGAATAGATAAACTTGATATGGGAATTGACCATGTCGAGCTGGTTTACCACCAAAAACTCTTGTTGTCAGTGATTGCAATAATGGATTATTGTTGCTAACAGGAATTGATTCTCTCAGAGATACAAAACTGAGAAGTGTAATAATTAAGAAGAAAAACATTTTAGAATTTTCTTTGAAACTGACAAAAAAAAAAATTGTTTTAAATGTAACTTATGTATAATTTAGTTAATTTGATAAGACACTGAAATATTCTGATTTTTAACCAGCTAGACAAGCTCTTTTTATACTCACATAATGTTGACACAAGAATTAATATTGTCCTCATACACTTGTAAATCTGAATTAGTGTGCAAATTGCAAATATTTTCGTTTTTAGACAATTGCTGAACAACATATGTACTAGATATACATTTATGTCTGTTTCTACACACTTTTGAGACACGTGTGAAAACTATCTTATGAGATATTTCCAGTGTCACGAGTGAAGGAACTGTACAACCAGGTTACCTGGTACAAATCTCACTTGCCTTAAAAGTGTTAAATCTACAAGTTTGTTAGCTACACGTTTATAATAAACTTGTACAAATATTTGACAAAAAATTTAATTAGATTGTTTAAATCACATATCAAAGAGCATATATATTTCTATTTGTATCTATTTTTTTCGCACATGTACACATGTACAAAGTAAACAGATTGATACATACATATGTGCACGCGTAGAATATTTTTATGTCCAAAAACAAAAATATTATGGATCTTACCAGTAACCGTTTACTAAGTCTTTACTAAGGACTTAGTCTTAGATTATCAAAAATTGCCTTACTAATAACGATTTTAATCACAGAATTTTAATTAGTCATGACAATAATCTTAGTTACACGAAACTCAAAACTAAGTTATAATTTAAAAATTTGATTTTCTTGTATGTACATATGTAGTTGCAGAATATTCGAGTAAATCGTGCTTTTTGTAATGAACTGCAAATTTTCGAAAGTATCCTTCAGACAATTTAAATTAAAACTGAAAAAAATTCCGCTCTCTAAATTATGTATCACAATAATTTGGATTTAAAAATGAAATCTCGATTTTAATTCATCTTAATTTAAATTCATTCCATTTATAATATACAGCCACAAATTAAATTCTACAATTAAAAATAAAAGTATTCAAAATCTTAAATAATACATGAAATTCTCTTAAATTTCCGTAATGATGTTATTTTGAATTTTTATGTAGGAATTGATAATTCTTTAATAACAGCTAGTAATATATCTGGAGTCTTATAACACCAATTAGCTATATTTTTGCTAACTTTACACCATAATTCACCATGTTTTGGTTCAGCTGCAATACATCTTTCAAGTATATCCTTTTGTTGTGTTTCATTACCATGTAATAATTCAAATTTATAAAAATATGCCCAAGCATCACCCAAATCTGGATCAATTTTTATCTAAAAAAACATACAGAAAAATTTCAAGTTAAATGAATTCCATGAGAATAATTTTGTTTTTTCATATTTACCGTCCTATTGAACCAATCCCGACATTTTGTAAATTTATGTTCAGACCAAAATAATTTCGATACAGCCAATAATACATGTGGATCATGTTCACATTTTTTTAATGCATCAACTGATTTCGTTTTACGTTGTGGCTTCATTTCCATAAATATCGCTTCAGCCCACAATTCACCAGAATTTGGACATTCTTGAAGTGCACGTGCCATTAAAGTATTTGCGATTTCTTTTAGACCAGCTCTTAATTCAATACGAATTGCAGCCAACCATAATTGTGATACCTTCGGATTTTTCAGACGGCCACGTTCCAATATTGATCTAGCTTTAGTTAAGGTACCTTTACGTTCTTCTAGACCAGCTGACAGCAACCACAATGGTATGGAATTTGGGCATTTTTTTAAGCCAGTCATGTAAGTGTTTGCAGCGTCTTCTAAACGATTTTGCTGTTCTTCAATTTGTCCTTTCATCATCCATAATTTAGCGTAATCTGGAAATACATTAACCGCCTCGTCGAGAAGTTTTAATGCCTCTGGGAGATTATTCAATGCCCATTCAAGTTTAGCTGATTTCATCATGACACGTGGTGTTGGTGCTGATGCACGAGCCTTGGCTAACAAGCGTCTAGCACGTTCATATTCGTTATTTTCACTCTCCAATTTAACAGCAGCCAACCAGATATCTTCAGAATTAGGATTTGCTTGAAATGCCAATGATAAAATGCCACGAGCAGCTGGTACATCACCAGCTAACCATTTTGATTTCGCACCCATCAGCCATAAGATTTCAGATTTTGGACAATGTGCCACAGCTCGCTGTAATAATGCTTCTAGACTTTCTCTAGTTCCATGATTTTTCTCAAAGTATGCTGCACGAAGCCAAATACTTTTCTTCGATGGGAATTCTTGTAAAGCATGTGCATAGACAGCACGAGCACATTCGAAAGCGTTCTCCTTGGCGCACTAAAAATACATTTAAATAAATTTGTTTGTGGTTAAAAAAAAACAAAAAAGAATGACTTACGTATTCGGCATCATCGATCCATGTCTGTTTACGGTCTTCTTCCTCGATTCCGATGCCAATCACAGCTCGAACTATTGCCTGACAACAATGCACTGCATTCGATTTTTCAGCTTCAATTGCCTCTTGGAACCATTGTTCACGATTTATTTCAACTCCGTTAGCTGCTAATGATGTTAAGGCACGATCAATAATTTTCTCTACCATATGAATGTTTCCATTAGCCTCCTCTAATTTTGCTGCTGTAGTCCAAATTTGCTTATCAGTTGGAATATTCTCTCTTGCTTTATTTAATACCTTTCGAGCATTTTCGTACGTTTCAAGTCGTGCCAATGCCAACCATAATTCAACACTAGTATTACAGCATTCAACAGCACGTGATAATAAAATCCTAGCATCATCTGGATTTTCTAGTTCGACAGCTGCTTTCCATAGACGAACCGAATTTGGTATATGCTCAAGTGCTTTCCGATAAACTCGTCTCTTTGCCTTTACTTCAGTTTCTAGATCGGCTGCTTTAATCCAAATTCGAACTGATGTCGGTATGTGTCTAGCTGCTTGTGCGATAACAGCTTTAGCTGTATCTGGTGGTTGTAAACGTGCGGCTTCTAACCATAAATCTTCACTTTGTGGATTTATTTCACAGCCACGCATTATTAAATTTCTAGCCATTTGTACTTTACCAGTTACTTCTTCTAATCGTGCACTAGCTATCCATGCCGGTGGATGATTTGGATTTGTTTCACGTACACTTTTAAGTAATAAACGAGCCTTTTTAATATCATTAATATCTCCACCATAAGTTGGTATCATACTTTGTAAATCGGTTAAATATCCCTTTGGATCAACAACCGTTTGACCTGTTACCGAATCAGATACTTGAGATAATTTTACATTCATTAATGTATTCCGGGCTTGACCGATTTTACGTAAATCTAAATCTCCAGTTGGTGTTAACATACCCGGTGTAGCAACACCAGGTACCATTGATGCTAGACCAGATCTTGGATCAATATTTGTTGCTGTTTCACCACCCAAATTTCTAGATAATACACTATCTGGTAATGGAGTAAATTTTTCAGCTCTCGGATTACGTTGCTTACGATTACGTGAATCACCAACCTCTGGTATATTAGCCCATTCTTCAGCTGTAACCATTGATAAATTACGTTTTAAATCAGAAAATTGTTGTTGAATTTTTGGTCTTTCTTGACGATATTTTTCTAAATCTTCTTTCATACGTTTTTCACGGTATTCTTTACGTTTTTCATCCATTCGTTTATCAATTGATTCATAAATAGCATCAGCTTCTTCATCATCTTTATCATATGGATCCTTTGAAAATAATGAACCACTGTAACCACTAAATTCATCATAATTTGAATCATTTAAATCTTCATCATCCTCCTCTTCTTCCTCCTTTTTTTTACGTTTGGCTGCCGGCGGTGCATGACGATCATCTGATACATCATTAGCATCACGTGCTGGACCAATATCTGATCGTGTAGTAAAACCAGTTGCACTATAATAAAATTGAAATTATTGAATTGTTTTTTTTTTTTTTTTTTGTTTTTTTATTCAAATCATTAATTTATGTTTGTAATTTATTTTATTACTTACCCTCTACCAACACCAGCTACATAACCTAATGGAGCTGGTACACCTAAAAAATGCTTTTTATTACGATTTGCAATTGCTGCTGCTGTTATATTTGCCATTATTTTTATTTTATTTTATCTTTTTTATTAATTTAAAAAAAAAATCAAATTTCTTAATAATTAATTATTATATTTATTATTACTTATCCCCTTTTATTTTGAACGTTTATAAACAAACTGTCAAATGTCAAACACTAGATATTAATCGTGTGCTAGATATTAGCAGATGCCAGCTTTTTTTCTTTTTTAACTAGTTGTTAATTGTCAACATCAAATACGAACAGTGCTATCGTTTTCCAAAAGTAAAAAGCAGTGTAACACTTGAAAAAAAAATTACTTTTTAGAATAAAATTTTTTGATTTTGAATTTTTTAAATTTCTTATTGAAAATAAACAATTTCTTTTTTAATTTTTAATTTTAAACATAATTCTTAAATAAATAGAAAAATTTATAATTTATAATTAATAAGAGTGTTTCACAAAATTCACAATCACTATATCACACCACCCGTCTTCTCTTACATTCAAAAGGCAAGTTGACTAGTGACGACTTGACTAGTGAGTGAGCAGTGAGTGACTACTACTATCTGAGAAGTGAACCAGTTTTATTGACCTTCAATCTTCATGTTTCATGTATACTAGTTTCTAGTCAGTGGCACGAGAGATGGTAGATGGTTCATAATGAATATTCAATTCAGTTTGCTTTTGAACGTTTAACAAGACGGTCGGTTCTGTACAGTGGCTCTTGAATTTATTAATAATTTTTTTTTGTGTTGTATTAAATTTAAAAATAAAAGTAAGACATATTAAATTAAGTGCATATAATTCTAAAAAGTGATTAAATCGAGATAACAGCATTGCAGTATCGGATATTAAAAAGTAAAACGATAGCACTGTCATGCCACTGAATATGATTTATATTGTGTTGTTGGAGTTGTGTGTTGTGTCGTTGTGTGTGTTAGTTCGGCGGTGTGTAAAAGTGTCATGTGGATATTTTTTTTTTTTCTTTAAAATATAAAAATAAATTTATAATTTCTTCCACATATTTTATTATTTTTACAAAATTTTTTAATTAAATAGAAAATTGCATTTATAAAATTAAAGGAAATAAATAAAAATCGTAAAAAGAAAAATTACAACGGGATGTGTTTTTTTTTTGTGTGTGCAATAATGCAATATGCAATATCGAGTTCAGCACTTCAGCGACAACATATGTACTTCAATTAGTACTTAATTCGGTAGTGTAGTGCTAGATTTCAATATGTATAGTTGCTTTTTTGTTGTGTAGCAGTAAGCAGTGTGTGTAGTGTGTATGTCAATTTGCCTGCCTACTTTCCATTTGCATTTTGCAATTTATTTTTTCATTTAAATTAGTGAAATTATTTTTTTTTTAAATTAATAAAATAAAATAAATGTGATGTGATTTAATAAAAGTGTCCTTAAAAGAAAAGTGAAATTAATTATCTACTCATTGTAATATTTAGTGCCTTAAATAAAAATATACAGTTTTGTTTTTCTTAAAAAAAACAAAAAAAAAAACATCAAAAAAGAGGGAAAAAGTCTTTTCGTGTTTTTTTTTTTACATCCGCATTTTTCAATTTTTATGGTTAATAAATTTTTTTTTGTGTGTGTGAAGTTTATCTGTGCAGTGTGCAGTAGTAGTGAAAATTAATATAAAAAAAAAAATTAAATTTATGTTTATAGAATAGTAAAAAGAAAAAAAAGAAAATGGAAAACAACATATTCTCTTTTTGAAAAAGTGCATAATCGGTTTACACGTACATTATTTTGATCGCGACTTTATATAAAAAATGTAGGCAGACGTCGTGTATTTATTGCTTTAAGTTTAAACGATCTTTTAATATATAAAACCAAACGTATCAAAGTGTTTGTATATGAATGTATAGCTGCGTGCTTGCATTTACTGTACGTGCAACGTTACATTCAAGAATTTTCACGGTTTTTCTTTTTTCGTTATTTATATTTTTTTTTAACTTCTTGTATATTTCGTAATGACAACGATTGCTCATAATAATAATTTAGAAAATTATGTTAAAATGATTTCCATGTGGCTAATGTATTTCATATGATGATGGTTTCTCAGTGTTCAACAAAAAAAGAATCAACAACGAAGTCATAAAGCAACAGCAGGGAAACAAAAATAAAAACAAAATTCTTTTTATTAAGGTAAGTTTTTAATGTATTTGATTGGGAGGAAATACAAATTTTTGTTTTTCCTCTATTTACATAAAATTAGAAAAACAACAAAAAAAAAATTATTTAAGTACGTTACTTTGCTTATTTGTCTGGTTCTCTTAAAAAAAAAAAAAAAAAAAAATGTAAATTTTCTTTTTAAAATTGTAAAATAAATTCCCATTCAATCCGGTTAGTAGGAATATACCTATGTATATGTGTAGGTTAGACAGATACAGCACATATTTACATATGTATATTTACATACACACTATCTGCATATTTTTATGATTTTATCACACATTGTTTTTGTACATATGGTAAAGATATTTAATATTATCTGTATTATTATTATTATTATTAATCTGCACGATATACGGTACATATTGTACATTATTTGTTCAACAAAATTATTCCAGTGTATGTGCTTTGCATGGTGTGCATGCATACCTGAATATATTCATATTAATCTGATTCCATTCTCTAATCTCTATATTTATACACCAACTGTTATCTATAGTACTTGTACCTATCATATTTGTGTAGGTAGATTACAGTGTATTTTAATAAAAACGGTACACCTAGTGATTAAGAGTTCGTTAGCATTACAGTTTGCAATAGATTTTTGGTTTCGTTAACAAAAGCTCACTAGAAATTTCGATTCTATCAAACGTCCATTCAATTAGGTAGGTATATCAAGTTTTCTGGTGTATCAAGTCTCCTAGTGTTGATCTATCTTGTTTTTCATCTTCCTTGATACAGTGGAAACGATGCAGTATAACAACAACAGTTGACTTGATATCTATACTTGATACAGTGAATTCTACAAATGTAAAGATCTAGTGGAAAGCTCTCAAAGGAGGTGTTAATTTTGAAAGGACGTATTCAAAATTTTTAAGTCGAACATCTTCTCAAGTCATCCATAAACAAAATATCGACGAAAAGTTACGTATTAATAAATCTTAATATTTTACATATTTTCGAAGTTCAAGATATTGAGTTTATAACTGTAAAAGAAACGACATATGATGAAGAAAATCAAGTCAAGAAAGATATTTGTTTGTAGATGGTTCGAATTTTGTTTTTTATGTTCATGTTTTCTTTCTTCGAAATTATACCAGCTTTTACGAAAAGTTTGTTAAAGCATGTTAAAGTTAATTGTTGCCGTGTTTGTTCTGTAGGCCGTGTCTGTAGTTCTTTGATATTTGATTGCAACAACAGGTTGTAACGGGCTTATACATCTAATTATATATAATGAAAACGAAGACAAGCCTTCATTCTTGAATTATGCACTATGTAGTACTTGGTAGTACCTACATACATACATTAATGATAGTTATAGATAGATGTCAGATTTTGTACCACAAATACGAACTGATGATTTACATTTCAATCGAATAAGATGAATATTTGCTCATGTATATGTGTGTGTGTGTTTTATTTTACAAAGCAAAACACATTTTAATGTTGTTAAACAATAATTTTAACGTTACATTGTGTGCATTAATTCTTCTGTAAAATGCATTCATTAACAGAAAGAAACATACACAAATACATACATAGATACCTACTTATATCAATTTAAAAAAATAAGTTAATCAAATTTACATTCATATTCTACACATATCAATCAAATTTCAAACAGTCAGGTTATTCATATTTCATACTATTGGCTGAAATAAAAAAAAGTGTCCTTTGTATGTATGATGTACGAGTATATTATGAATCTATGTAAATGTTAAGACTTGTCCAAAATAAAGAAATAACGTAAATTAAAGTGAAGTAAAAATCTTGATGAATGTACATACATAAATTGGGTATATATATAATCCCAGCACGAAATCTATTTTTGGGATTTTGTGTTTTGGTGATTTTAATTGTTAGAAATTTCATACCTTGTGGAATGTACATATTTTGCAAATGTTAAAAATAGTTTGTCGATCAATTTAGTTAAATCTGTTAACTACGACCCATGGTAAAATAAGCTCTTTAGAGCTTATAATACGTACGTGATAAGCGAACTCATTTGATTTGATTTGAACTGGGTTTAGATTTTACATTACATTACTTCATTTCTTTTATTCTAGTTCTAGCATTAAATGTTATTTTCATGTAAATCAAAAGAATAACTTTTTTAATGTTATTATGTATGTACTTTTGTTTGGTCTAATGGTCTGTAGCATACAGAGAAAAGCGTCTGTATCTCAACTTCATAACTCGGATACAAAAGCATTTTCTTTCATTTTTTTTTTTTAGATGATTTTATATTTTGCCTTTATTTGCTATTCATCATATTTTGTTCAATTTATGCTCATTAATGTCATGCTGTCTAGAATATGAAATTTTATGTGATTAAAATTAAAATAATGTAAACTGCATAATTTTATATTCAAGCATCATTTATATTTTTGTTGTTCACTGTTGTTTATTTTCCTATTTTGTTATACTTCGATGATAACTATAGCACGTATTGTAATGATGTGATGATGATGATGATCATCATCATCATACGCTGAGCATTAATAGCTTTGCTGTGCTGTGATGATAATAATGATCATGGCATTCTTCAATTTCATCGACCTCTTTTACATTTGATTGTAAAAAAAAGAGATAAAATTGAATACACAAGAAATCTATAAAATCTGAGCAGTGATATCTTAAATGGTGATCGACATAGTGATCGTAATGCATGCATGCATGTACATTTTTTTTTTTTTTAAAGAGGAAATCATAAATATGTATGTACACAAATGTATTGGAGGCAGTTTATAAAAGTACATTTTCCGTTTTAGAAAATATTTACAATGCATTTAATTGATTTAACTTCTCTTTCCACCTCCATTTTAAATGAAATTTTCTTTTTTTTGTTGTTTGTTTTCTTAATCTTTGAGATGATTCCGTATGATCCGTTTTGTCACATTTTCGAATACAATCATTCATTTTTCGTTATTAAATATCGATAATACATACATACGTATATGTGCATTCTGGGTAGATTATGACGTAGAATCACTTTTGTACTGTATATTCATGGCTTTAACGCTTATATGACGCACTAATCGATATTAAAATATCAATAATCTCATCAAAAAAATCATTTAGCGCATTATTGACATTGTTGGATAATTTTTGCAATGAGGTTTAATTTAAAATTGATTGATGCGCAAATGGGCTTTTAAAAGTCATGGTGTCATTAGTGGTAGTGGTGTCTGCCCGCTCGTTCTCAAGCAAGCACACTTAGGCCAAAAAGGCCCATTGTGATTAAGCAAAATACACATATGTACTTATGTGTATCTATGTAACTGCAAACGTACATATGTAATTATAATCTTATGTTATGTACATATTCGAATAAACAATTCGAATATACGTGAAAATTTGATATCGTTATTTAGATCATATCATAATTAGTTTAAACAAAAAGTAAAGTAAAAAAGTCGAGAAAATTACTATGAAAAACGTGTACACATACATTTTGACTATATCCACATATGTATCATGTTATATTTATGTCAATAAAAATTTCTTTTCTTTTTTTTTTTTTTTTGTTTTCATTTATTTTTTTCTTTATTTTTCCTGTTTTGCTTTTAAAAAGATCTCGTCTTGTGAGGTAAACTTTCTTTGACTATATATATACAAAACTATATACAATAATATCATATAAAAATGCATACATACATATGTGTAACATATCATATGCGGATGCAACTATAAATGCATTATAAAAACATATACCTACATACACTGTCTATGTATGGTATATGACATATGTAAGTATACATATAAAAAACCTAAACATTAAGTCATATGTGTTTCACTGTCGATATATACGTATTTTCTGAAATAATTATGTATGTGTGTATATACTATATATATCTATAAAATATTGTATAAAAATTTAAAAGAAAAACGCTTCAAACATGAATAGTAAAAGTTTTCATTTGTAAATGTAAACCAGTTTTATTCAATTTATTCGAAATAGTTTGGATATTTAATTAATACACGCTATTATTCATTTATTAGAAAATTCTTTAAATAAAATGACTGAGACATTTTCTTAAATGTGATATTTTTTTTTTGTAAATATGTAGATAACATACATATTTAATTGCAAATATTCAGGCCCGTATTCATTAACCATGATTACCCTTCAGATCGAGTTAAATCATATATGATCATCAACCTGTGTAAGATATTTCTGTGTAAACACAGAGCACTCGTAAAAATATCATACAAACATAGCCTTATTATTTGAAAATTAATTAATTTACTTTACATCAAAGTCGATTAACTACATAATCAAAACAGTTGTCGTGTTTGATATTTTCGAAAAACAAAAATTTGAAAATTTAATTTTTATCCTTTTTGATGAATACAATGAATACATTAGCAGGCGTAAAAATATTCAATGAATATTCTTGGTTGATGAATACGGGCACCAATGTTTGTATATAATCTAGAATTTCATTGATTTTATGAAAAACGAACAGAAAAGAATGTAATGTTCAAGATTTTCTTTAAATAACGTTTTTATAGTATATGCTGATGTTAAGAATTGAAATAAGGTCTTGCATTTTTCACTATGTGCTTCGTAGCACACTCATTATTTTACCCTTGATGTCACATTGAAACGTTCTCTTAGGCTTGTATTCATCAACCAAGATTATCCCTAGATCGAGATAAATTGTATTCACCAACCTGGATAAGATATTTTTTAGACAACCTTAGAGTAATTGTAAAAATATCCTACAAACATAACCTTAATATTTGAATTTTATTAATATACAGAAGCAAAAACTGATAAACTTATCAAAGTAACCTCATTATTTTTTTATAAATAACAATCAGCTGACGTGTTTGACATTTCGAAAATAAAGTTCAAAAATAATTTTTATCCACGTTCATGAATACGATGAAATTCTAGCCGTCGTAAAAATATCTAACGAATAATCTTGTTTGATGAATACAAGCATTAAAGTCAAACTAAATTGTCCTTTTAATGCTTTTATCTAACCTAAAAGTATCAAATCCAACTTTTATATCACGATATTGAACTGTCAATTAGTAGATACATTTAGAGTAGCCGTGCATCGTATACCGAAATGCCCATCTTTTGTAGATCGTGTAAATCAAATGCTTTCGATTGCAAATTCATGTGAAAATCTTCGGAACTCTCAAGTGTAACTTTTCTCATATATGCATTTTCATTCTATAGTCATTATAGTTTATGTAATAATAATAACAAAGCATATTAAATTCAGAATTCAAAAATTCATCAATGTGATATTCAGCTTAATAGATACTAATATCTAATACAGATACTAGATCTATTTGAAAATCACATCGAGTAGGTAGTTATGAATTTTTGAATTTCCTATCACTTTTTATTTTTCGTCTTGTATAATTTTCAAATTAAGAAACCTGTACATTGAGAAACGAGAAATTTTTCAATTCACTGCTACATGATTTCCTTTTTTTTTTTGTTTTTTTTTTTTCAATTTGTTTGTATTATTTTTATCAATTATTTTAAAAAATAAATAAATTTTATAAAACACTTAAATAAAATGTTAATTAAAATAATTACGTTTATTTTGTAATGATTACTGTGTAAATTTTATGATTATCTCAATTTTCTGTTTGCGCCTACAAATCATGATCATGTTGATGATGAATCTATACTTATACGAGAATTTATGTTTATCACAATTGTGATTAAATATTTTAACGAGAAATAAAAAATTTTCTCAAGTCTTTTGTATGTTTAATTTTTTTTTTACTTTAATTTGTTGCTAATTAGATATGACGAAAAAAAAAAGGTTTTTTCTTGAATTACAAGAAGTATGTGAAAAAAGTGTCGTGCGAAAAATACATATGTATATGTATGTAGATATACAAAGGTATATCGTTATCACAGTCACCACCTGACAATCACATACCGAACAATGGATAGCCATACTTACAGGGTATTTCAGTGCAATAGGGCATGTACATACATATGTATGTACTTTGTCAAACAAGTTGTACAATCTGGCTTGATAACTGAGTTGTACTTTTTGCTATACACGGTCAAGCGGTTTCTACAACCGCTTCGTACAAATTTCATTATTTCGTTACAATCGAATGAGTTAAGAACTAAATTAAAATTCGCTTATTGTTAACACTTTGACAATTTGATTGAAAATGTTCTCATAGAAATTTTTTTTCAAGTTTGTCAAACTTCACTTTAAACAGTATTTAACCAGTTTGTTAAATTCTGGTTCCGTTTACAAAAAATCAAAAATTTTTGATTTTCAGCAGTTTGTTGGTCAGCCGACCACGCTACACACAATACGATTTTTCATCCAATCGAGCCAGATTGTACGACGTGTTTGAGCGTGTATATTTAGCATACAAGTAATAAAATATTCGTTTCTTATATACATTTGTATGTAGTTTAAATTGTTTCTAGCTAAAAAGCGTCCCCATATCTCCCGTCTAAATTTCATCTTTTCTGAGATATACAAGGCATATTGAAAATTTTTGGACATTTGACGTACATGACAATACACAACAGTATAGGTATATTAGATAATATATTTTGAATCATTCTATATACTGATTAAAATTGAGATTTTGGCCTTTCTAACAAGGTGTAACTGGATTGGAATCGAAAAATATGATGATTTTGGTTAGCAAAAATTTTTCACAAATAATTATAAAAAAAAATTGTCTTCCATCAATGTTTTAAAACCATGAAAATTTCACAAAATTCAAAAGATACAATTCATTTTTGAGATTCATTTCAAGTTTTAAGTAGGTAAATTTTACTCTCTAAAATAGGTACACTGATATTTGGAACCGGATGAGACGAGCATTCATGGATAATTTTTCTATAATTTCTAGTATTTTTGAATAAACAAAATTTTAATAAGGATAAAAAAAAAAATGGACAACGCATACATTCGTGATTCAGCCAAATCCTAGTAATTTAAATACGTTAGTCATGTGCATTAGGGTTTCAAGTAAAATATTTTTATTTGATATAAAACATAAAATACTTAATGAAAATTATTGGTAGTGAATTGAAAGTAACATACAGGGTAACCCAGAACGAAGATTACGAAACATAAAGTGTAGCTATACCGATGTTCAAAAATTCATCACATAATAATTTACGATAAAATGTGATGATACACAGTCAAATTTTTATTTATCTTTTATTTATTTACTTTGCATTTCGATATTTGCATTTTGAATACCCTCGTAAACAATCTTAATTTATTATTTTGTATTTTTCTTGTGTAAAAAATGTATCTAAACATTTTACATTTAACGCTCATGAAATCATCGTACATCATCACTCATTGTATATAAATAAACATGAATGGTGTGTGTGTATCTCAAATTCTCATATTTTTGTTTTTTCATTTGAATTTTGAAAGCTTTTTGAGTGAATGTTTTGTTTGTTGTTTTTGTATGTATGTATTCATCCTATCCAAGCATTTTTATGTTATACTAAAGCAAGTTATAGCTAAGCATATTTTCCTCAAGAAATCACACTAGAGAGTGTGTTTTTGCTTTTTCCTTTATATTACATGCGTTATTATCGTTATCAGTAGTCACTATAGCATAATCACTAGTCAGTATAGTAAAAATATTGATGTATACATCATCATATGATTGATGATACGGAATTTTTGTGTAATAAATAAAAAACGAAAAAAAAAAAAAAAAACAAGAAAAATTCATTCAACTTCTGTTAAACGTTTTGTACTACCAAAGACGACCAAAGGTGTAATGAGATATACGGTATCATAGCGCAATAAAAAAAATAAATAAATAAAAATAAAACGGGATTTTTATTTTTTGCCAAAAATCGCATATAACTGGTGGCAAATTATTATATTATAAAGGTATTTAGCAGAAAAGTGTTGGTTTTTGTTTTTTTTTTTGCGTTCTTGTTTTTTTTGTCAATGCAATGCAGTATAAATTTTTTTTTTTGTTGTTAAATTTTAAAAAAAAAAAGTTTAATCAAAAGCCAAAAATGTATCACAGTGTATTTTACAAAAAATGGCAATAAAAAAAAAATTATGGAATACATGGACTGTTATTTAATATGTTTAATTCATGGGTTCATGTTTCAAAAGTGTGTTTACATTGCTTAGAATAAAAATTTAAAAAAAAAAAAAATTAAAAAACATTTTTTAATTCTGTTTATTTGATGAGAACTTGAACTTGAATGTTAGTGTGTTTCAGTGTCATCACAATTTTTTTTGGAAAATAAAATCACATATGAACAATTATTTCAATATCATGATAATTAAAATTTAAAAAATGTTTACGTTATCTAATTTACATCGTTATTGTGAATTTTATTAATTTTTTTTTTTTTGTTTTTTGTACACAAATGACAGAACGTGTTAATGGCAATTTGGCAAAATTTGTTAATTATAAAATTTGTAATTTCTTAAAGAAACCAAAAAAAAAAAAAAACAGAATGTTGTCTTTATTTTGCAGGGCTGTCTGTCTGGTACAATTCAAAAACGCATCAAAACACTTTGACGATCACATGATCATGTATACAGATTTTTTGACATATCAAAAATGCATAATTGCATTGACTTAAAAAACTGAATGCTTTATTGCTCGAATAAATATTTGCAATTAATTTTGACGTCAAAAAGTTTTTGAATTTATGATTTTCGTCAAAAGTGGTATACCTACCTCGTTTTTAATTTTTAATTAAAGTGAATTTGCTTTAAATTTAACATACATACATACGTGCATACGTGCATATGTTACTGTGATTTTTCCAAATGACGTACGTATACATAAGTATGTATGTGTCGTTATGGAAAATTTTTCTACTCCTTTTTTAAATTAATGCGTGATTTGAAAAAAAATGTTTCTAACAGATACAAAAAGTTAAAAAAGAAAATGATGTCACATCCACATCACTGAAAATATTTCTAAAAGCTGATAAAATTGTACTTTTGAAATGGCTCTAAATAAGGTTTAATATAAGGGGGTTTTAAACGATGAAGACACTTACAAGACACATATGAGAAATTGATGGGATATCGGGTGAAGATAGTGAGGTGTGTATGAGGTTGCACGGTAAACCTATGGGCTATCTGATACACGCCTCACTTCCTTAACCCGTTACACTGGAAGCAGTGGAAAGTGTTTCATAAGTTTGCAGACATACATATGTACATACATATTTTCTTTTGGCTTTAAATGTATATACTTTATATTTTCAATAACTATTCAGGATCGCCAGGAGATCATTTCCTTCACAGTTTGGTTTTCAGTAAATTATAGACTGAGACACATATTAAAAATAAAATTTTTATCATTCTTTAGCCATTTTGCCATTTTATTGTAATGACACCAAAGGGAGGGCTAAGTAAAAATTAAATCCTGGGATCGTGTCCTGTTTAGAAAGCAAAAATAAAAATAACAAAAAAACAGAAAAAAAAACAAGTTATCAGAAATTTTTTTTAAATAAAATCACATAAAATACATTTATAATTGTGATACATAATGGTATATCATGCAATAAAAATAAAAACTGAATTGCCTAGCATTTGTGATCTAAGTGGATAAATGTAGCACAATGACTAGTTATATACATAGGTACCTACATGTATGTGTATGCTTTCGTTTTGCTTCATTCATAATGACGACAATGTTGTTGCTAAAATTTTGTGTAATATGAAGGAATAACAATAAAACAATCAATAATTTGTTTTTATTATCGTTTGTCACGCAATATGATAAATTTCTTTCATTTTTTTTTAAATGTTTTGTTTTAGTCTTTTTATATTAATGACTGTATATATATATAACGGTTATATTATGTCCAAAATTGGCAATCGATTTTTTATTATGTTCATTCACATTCATTCACCTTTAAATAAAGTTGATTTATATGAATACAGAAGAAAAACATTTTTTAAACGCAATATAGGGCGATTTGGTATACATATACATAACTGTTTTAATGGGCTACCGATTGTACATGCAGCATTTCTTCAATACATGTAAATGAATGGTATATTGGATAGAGTTCAGCAACCTTAGCTACCCCGGTAGTTATATAGTTTGTGCTAAGCAAAGAAAACAAAATTATCGATCTTTTTAGTTTCTCATAGCATAATGCATGATCAAATTGGATTACTATACATAAATTTATGGCAAAAACAGGTCATTCTAAATTTGATGACTTTTTCTTATGGTAACGCAAAATTTTGTAGCTAGAATCAGAACCAAAATGAAGGAGTAACGTTAAGTATAAAGTGTTAACCCAGCTGTGTAATTAATTGAGTTCACTTGTCACGTATAATGTGTCCAAATTTAACAGCCCATTAAGGGCCGTAGCGTCAGCCAGTGTCCAAATTTCAATAAATTCAATTTCGTCGATTTTGTAGAGCTATTTTCAACTACAGTAATCTATCTTAAGAACCGTATAATTAAAGTGAAAATTTTAATTAATTATTTCAGAAATCCAGTAATTTTAACAGTATGACAGTAAATATTATTGAACTTGATTTTACGTTTACATTATTGTCAAAATGTCATTTTTGATATATATGTACGTAAATTACGTACGTTATAGTAAAGACAGACCAAAAGTTTCAACTGGTTTAGCTTAGCCAGTTAAAAAATGAGCTTTTAGTTAAAAATTATTCTTGACAGACCAAAAACTGGTTTAGTTTTTATTTTGTATTTCTGAATTTTAAGCTAAGAACGTTCTTAAATTTCAGTCTGTCGGCTTTATTAGGCGTTTTTATTTCATTTCATGTACGTTACTTTAATTTAACATCTTCATTTTGGCTTACCTCATGCTAACAAACAAACACAATTGCACACTACACAGAAGAATTCGATCCGATTTAAAAATACGTAATGTTCAAATTTTTATGAATTTTGTTAGATGTCAATCAATATTTTAACGAAATTCTCTAACTCAATCAGAATTGTCGCCCTGAATATATATACATGTGTGAATGACATAAGGTGGAGTATACAAAACATTGTTTTACATGACGTCTAGAACCAATTTATAAAATTTAGGTATGTATGTAGTATATATATACTCGTACATACCAAAAATCTAAAATAAAGAATCAAATTCAAATGTTCTTCGTCATTGCATTTTGATATAAAATAAAAAAAAAAAAAAACGAATGAAAATGGAAAATAGAAAAATAAATTGTTTAGAAATAATGTAAAAAAACAAAAAGGATAAAAGAAATAAAATTATTTCTTGTTTTTTTTTTTTTTTTTTTTACAAAGTTAACTTTCATTGTATTCAGAAAAGCATGAAAACTTTTATATCGTATGTATAATACGTGAAAATCCCAGACCTCAGCATACATTGTACGCTACAAACTAAGAATACATACATAAGTATTCATATATGTGTGTATGTAGCTATATGAAATAATAAAAATTAAATAAATGATATGTGATGACAATTCACAATATTACAAAGAAAAGGGGTAGAAAGTTTTGTTTTTTTTCCTGTTTATTTCATATTCATATTCATTGAAATAATAACAGAGAGAATAAAATTTAAAATTTATTTTAATATTTGTAATGACGTATGTGTACCTTTGTCATACGGGCAATGTATGTATGTAAATGTATATATGTATGTATGCTCTTATGACATAGAATGTTATATAAACCGATTTATTTAAATTTTTTGTGTTTTTGTATTTTTTGTACAACAACGCAAGTATGCATACAGCATCGTACCATTTACAAATAAATATGTATGATGTAATTTGCTCGCCCTTATCCTTTAGAAAAATTTTTATTCGAATTTTTTAAATTAAATTTTAAGAAAAAAGAAAAAAATAAAACGAATTCATTACATACATTAACACATCTTTTTTATAATTTTAATGGATTCTGGAAAATGAATTAAAAGAAATAACGGTATTTTTTTTTTTTACTTTATTGTCATTATCCTTAAGGATAATACACTGTCACTAACATTCATCATAAGTTTTGCAAATGACTTTCAGAAGCACACATATTGTGTCAAATGGGTGACAAATAGTATATATGTACATATGTAAACAAGGGAGCAATTAGTAATGTGTCATTAGAGGGTTTTAAACTATAAGACACTTACAAGACACATACATATGAAAAATTGTCTTTATGAGACACCGAATGAAGAAAGTGAGGCGTAAATGAGGTTGCACGGTATACCTATGGGCTACACTTCCTTCGACCGTTACACTGGAAGCAGTGGAAAGTGTTTCATAAGTTTTTATCTTTAATGTAAAGGCTGACATTTAGATATGATGATATGAATGCCTACATATGTACCTATACCTATATATAGCTTATTTTACATTATTAAACTTTCATACGATTTTTATACGATTTTAATGCAATTTTGTAGGTAAGAAGGGTGGAGTAAGGAATGGGCAAACGACTTATGTCTACTACGTAAACCGTAAACGTAAAGCTCTATGTTGTTAATGTACATACATACGTGCATACATACATGCGTAAGTGTATGAAAGTTGGAACAGTTTGGGTAAATTTAAACGTATAGAACGTAGAATACGTAAATAATTTACTATGTAAGATTATGCCCATTGTCCAAACAGAAGGACGTTAAAAGTAAAATTTTGTCGTACTTTTGACAATTCTACGTGAACGTTTACGTGTTTGCCCAATCTCCCTAGTGTTTTTTGAAATCATCACATGCGTACCTAATATACCTACACTTTGATTTTCATACTAAGGATTAGCATTATATTTTGAGTGTTGACAGAACATTTTATGCTCAAACAGGATCAAGTAAATTAATGCTATTTAAGTCTTTTCCTTCAAAATCTATTGGTATAATAATTATTTAATTAATTATAGATATTTTCCAATTTACACCATCAATTCTAAATTTATGTATGACACAAAAAAAAAATTTTTTCTCTCTTTTTCCGTGACTGTGAAACGCATTCAACTTGAGACATATTCAAAAAATCATTTCTTCAAATTGTTATTTGGCTCTGGTTGTCATAGGCTACAAATAAGACAAAATTTTCATTTTTTTTTTTTTCACAATTTAAATACAAAGGAGGACCTTTCCTTCCATTGAATTATTTACAAAAAAATGAATTTAATACAAAATTACATTTTTTATTCGAAAAAAAAAAAAAAAAAAATTCTTTTCATCGTTTTTTACGTGAAAGACATTGTTCAATTACACTTTAAATGTTTCTTATATGTATGTATGTGTGTGTGTACATAAAATTTAAATGAAAATTTTTTTCGTTGAACACGTGATATAAATATTCAAAAGTTATAGCATTAAAAAAAAAAAAAAAGCCTAAATAACAGAATACCAAGAAAATCTGAAATTGGAAATAAATTAAATTGTAATAAAAGTGTGGGAACAATAAAAAAAAGAAAGGATAAAAAGGAAGAAGGATGTTTTGTTTTGTTGTTGTTTTTTGTATTTTTTGTTAATCAAAATTGATGAATTATTTACGTACTAAAAAGTTAAAAGAGATAAAAAAACAAAAGATAAATGAGACAACATTAAATTTTGTAGTTCAAGTAATATAAATTGTATATTTGTAGTTAATTTGTGCACACACAATACACATGCGTACATATATGTACATACATTTATTATTTTAAGATATCTGTTTACATAAGTAAAGATACTTGTGTACGTATAATAAAAAGAATAAACAACAAAAGGAAATGAGAAAGAATTTTTTTTTTTTTTGCTTTTTGAAATGTCCTTCAGAAATGCGGATATAAATCTTCAGAAAAATTCATGGTAAGCAGCATCACCCACCAGTTAAGAAATAAAAGAAAAAAAAATTGTAACTTTGAAGATCTTTAAAAAAATGCTAGGCTTACACGATCTCTGATGAAAATTTCTGGTATGGTATCGTAATAGGCCTTTCTGGCATAATTGTATGCTTGGTTGGGATTCGGCGAGCGACCACCTCTGCTGTCTACCTATCTACCCAAGTATGTACATATACAAACACATGTACTTTAATCATCATAAAATACTACAGTATTTAATACAGAAGAATAATATTGACTATGTGCAAAATTGAATGATTTTCTGAGTGGGGTAAACGCATGACTTGGTTTTAGGCTCATCAATATTATAATCAATTGCTATTGCTTATTAATATTGCCTATTTTACACCATGAAAACTTGTACACGATCCAATTAAAAATTCACATGACACTCCACATACTCTACTCTCCTTACCAACAAAATAAGACCTTACCCTTACATAAAAATTGTGTGAAAATGAAATGATCAAATTTTAGAGTTCGACAACGACAATTATGTGCCATATTTTATCTTTGAGATGAAATGGGATAAGATATGTTGGATCGCTAAGAAGGCCGAAGTGCAGTTGCTTAGAATACAGTTTTCTTAGCTATACTGTAGCAAATCACAAATACTTATGTAGTTGTCATAAATCATGATAATTGTTGCGTTTTTGTAATTCCGCATTGGCAATAAAATTATTTCATTTTTTGACTAAATATGAAATTTTTGTCAAGGTTGAAATTATTTACAATTTTCATAAAATCAATACAATTGCAAAAAATAGAAAGAGTAATATGAATTTTTTTTTTTTCTTCTTCTCAAAATTATTCTTTCTTTCGGATAAGCTTAGCTTCGCTCATTTTAGCTCTGCTTTCTTCTGTCTGCGCGAGGCCTAAAACTGAACTGAAACAAATATATCAATACATTGTATCACAAAACTGGCTATATTGGAAATATACGTACTGGAAATATATATATGTACACGTTCAAAGTGCATAGATTATGTGTGAATAATATGTACTAGAATTAAAAAAAAAAAATCTTTTTTTTTTAAGATAATTTTTGTGACCATTTTACACTTGAAGGCACTCTGAATTGGAAATGAAAACAATAAACATTTCGAAATCTGTACGTATACGTACATAAGGATACACAAAAATATCTCCTTCAAGACATTGCATGCATGTTTCGAATTTACGCTTCGAATATTAATTAATTGTGAATGTAATATATAGTTTTTGCTAAATCACTTTGTACTATGGATTTTATTTAATTACACGTATGTGTATGTGGGATATAAGAAAATCCTTTTCCTTATTTTTCCTTTTTTTGCTTTTTACCTAATTCTATGTCCTTAATACACATATCCTTAACCTTCTTATTTAGTATCTATTTTTAGTCTAATTTATTAAATTGAATTTAAGATTCGTAAATGTTTACAAATTTGATTAAATACGTGCGCATATGTGTGTATGTATATGTACACATTGTTGTATCCTCTCTTCTTACCAAAAAAAAAAAAAAAAAAAAAAAAAAAAAAATGTAAAGGATATCTAAAAAGTAAAAAAAAAAAAACTATGCTGGTAATTAATTGCATATATTTAAAAGCGTTACTATGTCAAAAAGGATTTATCTATAGATGGGGGGATTTTACTTGTATGTATGTATATATACGGTATCCTTTAAATAAAATTTTTTTCTCTAATGATAACGAACTGTATACTTGTGGTTATACGAACTGTATGGGATGCTTGTACATGGCGTTGGTTTTTTTATTTTTTTTATTTTTTGGCCTAAATAAAATGAAATTACGAAATTGAGGTAAAATGTGAAATAAATTAAAATGTGTTCACATTAACACATAATTAAAAAAAAAAAGGTATGTGATAAAAGTTGGGCAAAAAGTACAAAAAAAAAAAAAAATTATAAAAACTTTTTTAAAAATTAATTCAAATGTGATTCATGAAGATTCTACCTTTTCATCTGGTCGCAATAGTTCGATGTATAAGGTAAGGCCTAATCACTGACATAATTTTCTCATGCATAACACGTCCACACCCGCTTCGTTTTTTTTTTTTTTTTTTTTTTTGGAACATTAAGTGATTGACTTGAGCTTCTACAAGAAATCAATTGTATATTCACGAATTTGTCAATTAAAATTACAGTCCCGTATAGCCTTAAAGCAAAGAGCGTCATCAACAGGAAATGTAGAAATTCAGCTTGTCAAGTGGTTTCATGCACAGCATTGTTGAAATACCAAACGAAGCTATTCTGCTTCTAAATTAAGTGTTGGACAGTCAGTCAGTAATGATGTGCTAGGGAGTTTATTTCTCTTCCAAACATAGCATGCCAGGGGGAATCCTCAATCTTGCCTGTTCTGTTCAATTATTTGGACAGTAACTATATAATTGCAATGAGCTAAACGTTAATATGGATTTCAAATCGATCAGAGTTGCTAACAGAGAAAAGACACAATTTGTGTGATAAACAATCAACAAAGTGATTAGATACATGAAAACCTTTCATGTATATCTCTGCTGTTTTCATTTTAAATTTTGGCTTTATTCCATGAATGTGTGTGTATGTGGGTATGATATGATGATGATAGAGTATTAAATTAAACATCCAACTACTCCCAAATGGAAAATTGATTTTACACGAAACGAATGTGTACATTTTACACGTATGCACGTATACATATGTGATGAGTGTTTCGTTAGGTAGATTATTTATAATGAGCCAGTAAAGATGAAGTAATTGATGATACTACCTCACGTTTCTAAAACCTTGCGTTTATGGTGAATTAGTGTTCCTTTTGTTCAAATGTAAAATGACGTTGCATATGCTACAGTTAAGTTTGTTCGATATTTTTTGCATGGGTATCAGTTTTTATCAATACATAAATATTTTATTTTATGTACATAAATGCATGATGCGAAGTTTTCAAATATTTATATACGCGAAATTATCCGTTGTTTTGTATATTAAAAATTTCAAAGGAAAATGAAACAAAAACATTGTTTTGTATTTTTACAAAATACCGTGAAAAATAGAGAATACATCGTCGTATTGTATTCATTCACTATTCTATTCTATTTTCATCATCATGTGTACATATGTACAGTATGTCAATTTCGTATTCGTACAGTTAAAAAAATTAAAAAAAAAAAAATTTGTTTATAATTATTAATTTGTTTTTAAATAAAAATAAATGAATTTTTTTTTTTTTTATTTTATTTAATATTACGCAATTTTTATTTACTTACACATTAATTTTTCCTTTGATAAATGCATTTTCCTACAAAAAACCCCAGGTGTACGAATACAAATTTGGCATACTGTATATATATATATATACGTTAAAAAAAATGATACAGTTTTATTTGGTACAATGGCCGGTATCAATAAACAACCACAACAAAAAAAAAAAATTCAAAAAAAAAACAGCAAAAAATTCATGAAAAGAATTATAAAGAAATTGAACAAATTAAAGTTGATTTTCATTTAGCAAGTATTTAATTTAATATTTTCTGTACACTGCATTACAAAAAAAATTGTTTGCTTTGATTTTCTCCATTGGTTATGTGAAAAGACAAAAACATAAATTATAGCAAATTATAAAACTTTGAAATTAAATTAAAAGAGATCAGAAGCAGCAAGCAAATAAAAAAAGGAATAATAATTTTATTTATTTATTTGACCATACACATTGTTGTATTTATGGAAAATGGAAAATCTCTAAATGTTTTCTTACAACAACAACATTGGTACGAACAGTTTTAAATATGCGTTCTTACACGGAATCATGGGAAATTTCATGAATTTTCATTTAAAAATTTTACCGCATGCCTTTACTGTGTATTCTGATAATAAATTAAAATTTCATTTTGTTTTTTTGCTTTTTATTCTTGTTGTCGTGTGTACATACATACATATGTATGGGTTGCACATTGTATGGGTGCATTCATTTTAGTATAGCGATATACATAGATCAAGGTACATTGATCGATCGATAACATTTTTATCCTTATATTCTTGATATCCTTTATCCTTTATAAATGTTTGAAAATATTTTGCATTTCTGTTGTCGATTCGTATAGAATAAATAGGGTGAATTCATAAACATCATCAATTTGATGATCAAATAATTTTTAGAAAACAAAATATGAATAAAAAACTTAAAATGTCAACGTTCATAATATATCGCATTTTTCAAAATACATCACTGTGCCTGTTTGATGCAATGTCCAACGTATTGTGACTTAAAGCTGAATATTGGCATCAAGCAAGCAATGATACGTTTTTGAAAACACGAACAATTTCAACATTTCAACATCAGTGATGGATCTCAGTTTGATGTGGGCGTCATGAAAATTTGAACTTGCAAAAACACTTCTTTACCTTGTTATGTGGTTGTGTTAGATTCAATCTTGACCTTGTTCAATTATCGTAACTTTGGTTTCCTAATTTAATACATACTCGTATGTCCAGTTCAAGTTCATATTTATCCAGAAAACTTTGGATATTAAAAGGAAAAGGAATACCATGTTGAAAGAAAGAGGTAGTAGAGAATGGGGGGAATGATTTCTCGCAATTGAATGTAAAGTTTCGTGTGAGAACAGAATTTTATCGTTCGTGTGAGAACAGAACTTTATCAGATTGTACAAAAAAGTTAGCCAAATACACTAGAGTATTCATGATGATGATGTAGAAACCAAGTAGAAACTATTTAAAAATTCTCTTTCATTTTCATTAAACATGTCTTATACGAACTTTGGGCAGCATTTTAACTTTTATCTAGTTTGCTCTAAATAACTAACTAAAACTGTTACAATTATGTTTAATTGTGTTGTTATATTTCGTACATGTGTATCTAATATTTAATTTTTTTTTTTTTTTTTTTTTTTTTTCAAATTTTTCTTCTTTTAATTTAATAAAATCTTTGTACATATTTCTTTGTGGTTTTCATCTTAATTTGAAATGTACACTAAATTCATTTGCTTATAATTAACACATTTTATTATGTAACAGAATGTAAAAAATACATAGACGTACATATGATGACATCTTTATTAAGGTAAACGATGTACACAACATAAACACTGAACACATCATGTAATGTAAAGTTGTTAATTTTAATTAGAAGAACTGTCTCATAGGAAACTTTTTATCTCTGATGTGTTAATTATAAATGTAAACATTTTTTTTTTCTTTTATTTTTTGTAAATCCCAATGTGTGTAATATGTTGTGTAATACGTTACGTAACATTAAATTTTAGTGTTTAAATAATTGAAATCATTTCAAGAATATGAAATGAAAATTCGAATTATCAACGGCTGTTGTAATATTTAAGAAAAATTTATCTGATTCATTTCCATGAGTTCAGAAAAGTCAAAAAATCATGTATTGATGCGGTATCAGATACAGCTTATTGACAGATTGTATCTAATGTGCATACTTATATTTTTTTTGACGTTTAGAAATGATATTTTATTGCAACAAATTTCAAAATCGTATTCAAAATAAAAATTGACAAAATCTAATTGTTAACTCATAGCCAATGTAGATTAACAAAGTTAACACGTTCATGCATTTACAAAATTTCGGATGCATTTTCTTGCTTAAAGTGAGTTTACACTGTTTGATTTGTCAAATATGATTTACGATTTGATAAAAGAATGATTGTTATATATATGATTTGCCACGACAAGCGTCATTTCTATTTGTTCGTATGTATTCACACTATTTGATTTGTCAAACAAAACATTGAATTTTATTTCACGTTATAATAAAGACAAATCAAACTGAAATAGAACAAGTTCTAATTTAAAATTGTCAAATTCGACACGGCTTGATATGTAAGATAGGATATGTCCACATGACTCCGCCCTATCTGACAGCATTTTTGACAAAAATCAAATCAAATCATATTTGACGAATCAAGTAGTCTAAACTCACTTGTAACCGATTCATAAAATTTACGTAACCGAAGCGTTTCGAAACATTTTTGAGAATCCATCCGTTTCAGTCTTAGACGTTTTAGAACTTGTTGCATTGTATGAATACGGTATTAATGCGTTTTTAAAATCACTGTTTATGTTTAATTTTTTGCTACGAAATTGTAAAATATTTTCAATTAACACATCTAATGTTCATCTACAATGAAATTAAATGAACGGTAAGGGAAAATTAAGATTGCACGAAAATTTAACTTAATTACGTTATAACGTTTCATAAATTCACGGATATTTACATAAATTTCTATGTCAATTTGAAAAGTATATACATAAATATGTACGTAGTTACGTTACGTTGAGTTTGCGTTACATTACATCACCAAGTGAAAATAAATCATTTTGAAGATATATTTGTCAAATCTGTTTAGATTTCGTGAAATTTTCAGTTTCAGTATCAGAGATAGCGTCCTCTAATTGGTAATAAGTTCAATGTGTTGTCCTGTTGATGTTGACGTGTCGTATCGGATCATTGGCAAAATTTTTTTTTTTAATTCGCTTTAAATCTAGCAAATATGACCACAGCAATGATTTTAAGAAGAAACTTATAAATAAAACGCATCTGTAGAATCATCCGATTTATACATCAACTTTCATATCGCAGGCATATTGATTTCAGCATAAGGTTTTCATATTCCTCTTTTTGTTTCAATAATTGAAAAACATTCTTTTTTTCTACGCTTCAAATCATCCAGTAACAAAAATCTCCGCATACAGAACAAGCATTTAGTACGTTTATGCTATAGGAAATCAATGTGCTTTCAGATAAAACTGCTTTAAGAACGTTAAATCGATATGAGAAAGTGTTTATCCGATGTAGGGTTATTCAACTCTTGTCTTCTTTATGTTACCATTTCATTACGTAATGAATTCTTTATTGTTTGAAAAGCGTCATGACTTACAACGGTAGTATAAGGCGTTTATGTTAAAATTTCATATCAGTATATCAGTCAATTCGATATGAAAATTGAAGTAAAGAAATCATATTGAAATCAGCTGATCAACTGTCATTTTACATTGGGTTTAGTGTTTACGATTCGTTTTCTTAACTGTAATGAAATTTCACACCGAATTGAAATCTGGAATTTTAATACTGAATTGAAAATTTTCATTACGGTTTTGAAACGTGTTTATGTATCCTTTCAAATCGGTATGAGACAAGTCGATATGACTCAATATGAAATGAAATGGTAGCATAAACAAGACTTCTACTTAAACTAAATCGAATTGAAAAGGTATTAACGCTATTTTTTATAATTAAAAAAAAAAAAAATTGTCAATATTGTTTTTGTAAACCATAAATTTACTTTCATCTAGTGTACGAATCAAGTGTTTTGTCTGTATTGCCTGAAATCGATTTATAACCGGATTAAATTAATCTTTAATCAGTTTTGAAATTTTTACAGTGAATTTGACATGTGTTTATGCGATATGTTGAAACCCTTTTAGGTTAAATCGCTTTATCTTTTATCTTTTCTGGTATAGCATAAACCTGTATTTAAACCTATACTAATGTCTAATGGCGACCCAGCCGATCTACGTATCTCCTATTTTTCTCATCTTCAGAATTGCTTGAATTTTTCTCTACTTTTTCACCTACTATAACAAAAATATCAATTTTAAAATCTTATTTAAAATCATAAAAAATTCCATGCAATTTTTTTTTTGTTTTTTTAAATCAGCAAAATAACAAATTGTGTGTACCCGTGTGTATACCTACGTATTCAGGTCTTTGAACATTAAATATGTATGTACAATCAACACAGAAAAATATTTTAAAATTAAATTTTGCGATTAGATAAGCATTTTTATATAATAAGATTTTGTATGATAATTTTTTATTTTGCTTTTAGCAAAATAATTTAAGTAGTTGAATAACACAAAACAAAAAAAAAAAAAAACATGAAAAAGATTTTTAGTGAATCTACGAAATAATGGTCAAAAAAAAAAAAAAAAAAAATTAATAATAATAATAAGAATTTTCCATTTAAATGTTAAATATCCTTTGACCATTTCTTATAATAACAGGATTTTGTCTTTTTCATTTTTGCAATAAGAAAATCTTCATGTAATTCATAATTAATTTGGAATTGCATGAAACATTGAATGAAATTTTAATGAAAAATTTCATTAATCATTTGCATTTACATATACATGTATGCCATGTATGTATATACAATGTACATTGAGGTAAATAAAAGTTAATCATTTATGTACATATACATACATTTCAAGGATAGCGAAATATACATAAACAAGACAAGCAATGGGGATGATAATCACACAATTTAGGTCAAATTTGTTATTATTATAAAGTACTTATTATGCATTAAATTTAAAGTACATACAAACAAACAAACATATATTGAGTATTGGATATCAGGGTGGGTGAGTATAGGGTGTTTGTGTGCTTTAATATAAAGCGAAAAGAAAGTTGAAAACAAGAAAGGAGAAAAAATTTTAAATTTCCAGCTGTGTAGCCTAGTTGTAGTGTGCTAGGTCTACGATCCCAACATCCGTGGGTTCGAATCCCACCTCGGGTATGAGTCTAACACTACTTCCCCAAATTAGCCGTAGACCTTTGTAGTCAGTGCTATTTCCCCCTGTTAGGATTGTAAATTCATTTACTATACTAACCTTTATAAAATAAAAATAAAATTTTTAATTAAAATCCAATGAAACTCTATTATACGTACACGTACATTCAAAGAGATGTTATTCAGTATTTTTTGTTCATGATCTTCGTCTTCTTAAGTCCAATTTTCTTGACTTCAAAATATCTTGAGGATAAGTTGATTATCTGGAAGATAAACTGAGATAAAGACAAAATCACAAATCTTCAAGATAAAATTATCAAAATTCGAGATATCTTTAAGTTAAGTGATATTTCAATAGCAGCGCTATTGTCGTGTTATTTAAATGAATTCTTTTGAAAATTTAATTTTGAACAATTGAAATTGTTTGTTATTATTGCATAAATTGTGATAATAATTATTTCAATTTTTTTTTTCTGTCATTATTGTCATATTGTCGAAATACACAAAACATACGTTAAATTCAGTGAAATTGATTTTTTGTCAGGATATTTTCAGGACAGGGTAAAAGTATTTAAATCCTGAAGTTAGTGAACTTGAAAGTTTTATAAAGACAAATATAGTCTAGAGGATGTCTGCCGTTTCATTTTATCCTCAAGATAGCTATCTATAGAAGATATAACTATTTAAAATTGGATGTAATGAGATTCAGGTTGGATATTAAAGCACAGATTTTATAAATTTTTATACATTATGTTTATTTGTTATGCCACAGAAAAAGGTCCGCATATTTGTCTATTTTCTACCACCTTAATTTCATTTATCGTTGTCATAATTTCGGGTTAGATTTGCCAAATGATTACGCTGGCTCGTGAACGTGCATACATATACATACATACGTGTGTGATCTGATCCTATGCAGACGCAAAATCATGAGTCCATTTTATCCATTCAAAAATACTATCTCATATTCAAATTGACACTGGTCAATTAATAATTAATTCGTGTACCCTACACCCTAAAGTTTTAAGTGAAACACCTTATTTATGTGTACATATACATGAAATGAAACAATTATTAACATTTTTTTTAAATTTGAAAATCAACATTTACATAATATTTGTTTAAACATTTTATCACAATACTGATAATACAAGATATGTATGAAAAGGGAAGGGAATAGAAGAGGGAGATCAACAGAATTGTATAAATCAAAATCATAGATTGAACTTTTTCTATGTTATGTACATTATTTTCCATATTATTAAATGTGATTTTATTATTTTCATTTGTTTATTTGTAATATTTCTGTTGTTGTTGTTGACATTTGTGGGAGAAAAAAAACAACAACAATAATGACAAAATAACATTTAATAATTTTTTATTTGTCATTTTATAGATTTTCATTCTATCGCATATGAACAAATGAACATTTGTGTATACATGAGACATTTTGAAATAAATTACATGTTAACGGATTTTCGCGTTTAACGTTTTTATTGTACATCAGATACTGAATAGAATAGAATAGAATAGAATAGAATAAAAAAATGAAAAAGAAAAAATGTGCAATTTGTTACATAACTGTAAAGGTTTGTAAGTCAAAGTCATATACATATGTAGGGCGGAGAAACGTACACTGCAATGCTTAGAGTCTGGAAAAAGTTATTAGCTCAATAACAAGAACTTCAATCTGTCTTCAGTAATATCAGAAATATTACGTTACGATACACCCGGTGTATTTCAAAATGTTTAAATGGTGACGGTGATTCGATACAAAATTTAAAGCTTTAAATCGTTAACTTTCAAAATAATAACATCGTCTAAAATTTCTATGTATTAGTTGGGTGTTGGTGGCATTGTAGAATTTATGTATCGAAATCATAATATTACCGCATCACAATAAGTTTGTGACGTTTTGAAACTCAATCACTATTTGCATATGTCGCCCTGTGAAGGACTTTTTTCTGATAATTTTTTTTTTTTTAAATATATTATCAATTGTGTTGCAATAAAATTTGTACAGCCCAGTAAAATGAAATAAAATAAAAATAATCCCCCTGACATGATTCCGAGAGTCAACGTGGTCAACGATCGATAATCGACTTTTAAGTCGAGACGATAAAAAATTCGTATTCTGTAAACCAATCATTTCGACTTAAAATCGATAGTCGATATATCAACTCAAATCGACTCTCGTGATCGCAATAATTGCCATAGAATCGATAGACGATCAAATCGACTCTTGAAATCAGGGCCATTAGGTTAGCTGCACGAAATACAAACAATGATTCATGTATTAATGAGTCTTTTGTTCGTATGTATAACACATACATTCATTCATACAATTGCATTACATTATTTTTATTTTACTTATATCCTTTTCGATATTTTTATTTGGAACGTAGCCAAAATTTAGTCAAATTCAATATAACCATTAACATTTGTATATGTATGTATGTACGAGTATATACATATACGTCGACCTAAATCACCTACAGATATTTATATACGTTAAGGTACATTACAACATGTGTTACAGTATTAAATCAAGTCTGTGTATTCCAAAACCATGCATATACATAAATGGTGTTTGTATTTGGATGTACATTTCCTATTATAATATGCTACGGACGGACACTATTTCATTGTCCTGCATTTCTGATTCGATTTACAATAATCCTTTATATGTAGGTACTTATCTCTTGTTACATGCACATTTTATAGTTGTTGTTTTATACACAATCAATGAATTTTTTCTCCCATGAACTATTGTGTTTCGTGTCATGTATTAAAGCAATATTCTTAAAATACCAATTCATGGTGGGTTTGGGTGGTTTGATTGAATTGATTGTGTACATCCTGTTAATTTTGGCAAAATAATAAAAATAAAAATAATAAAAATACACTCCGTGGGTGTAGATACGCTCCTTCACCTTTTCATTTTGATTACTTTTAAATACCCGTCCTATGTCCATGTCTTTAAAAGTTTTATTAGTACGTTACAAATATTTGCGTTTAACGTTTTTCTCTTCATTTTTATCGTAATTTTTAGGCTTGTTTCACGTTTTTGTAAGTATAGTAGAATAACTGAACCGTTTAACCGAAATAAATACACGCGTTTTAGGAGGGTATTCACGCTCTAATATTCACAAATGTTTAAACCATGTTTAACCATAAATGTCCTTGATAAAGTCTGGTTACTTTAATGAAACAGAATCAAAATACTTTGATACAAAAAAAAAGTTCTGGCCTTAAAAAATCATGGCAACATACATAATAAGGAAAATTCAATTTATCGTTTTGTTGTCTTGTATGTTGATGCACATTTGAACCATATCTGGATACAGTAGTTTGGATTTAACAAAAAACCGAAAAGAATAAAAAAACGTTGTAAGGATACAATCCATTGGGAAGAATGGACGGGAAAACAAAATTTCAAGGTGTTCAAGGCTTTTAAAAAATTTTTATTATTACTTTTGGATCTTCATTTTTTTATTAGTTTTGTGTAATATACAATGTGTTCCAATGTCATAAAATGGCTCAGTTGTGTATGTAATTCAGTTCAGAGTGTTTCTAGCTAAGAAACCGTCCTAGACCAATCAATTAAAATCCCCACCTTCAGAGATATAAGGGATTGAAAATTTTCGGACGTGTGCAATACATGACGTCATATAATTGGACATACATTTTAAACCACTCTACGCATTTGATTTGTGTCAATTGCTTATTAAAACTGACTCGTGGTCCTTTCCAATGAGCTATTGTTTGTTGAATTCGGAAAACAAACCGCAAAGTTTATAAAGTCCAAAATTCAAAAATGTTATTTTTTATGAAAAAAAAAAAACAAAAATTAGTTGTTTTTGGGTCATCCTGTATAATTTTATATCTGCAAATAATGCTAACTGCTAAGTCACAGTAGCACAGTAAAGAAATAAATTTTTCAATTAAATATGAATATCCTTTTTGTTAATTCACTTTTATATGAATTTCATTCTAAATTATAACACAATATTGTATACGTCCAAACGTAAACGTATTTGATAATCATTTGTACAAATAATTTTTTTGTATATCAATATTTTATTTAATTTCCGATTTTCTACATATTTGCATATGATAATTACACGTGTATCATATAGTTTTACTGCATCATACGCATACATATAAGAGTATGCATTAATTGTTTACTTAATACATGCATTTCAAATAAAATTTAATTTCCTTTTTTTTTTGTGTTTTGTTGTATTAAAATGAATTTATAATGGAGTTCTAATGGAAAGACATCATTTTCTAGTCAACAGTTTTTTAAATTCATTTTTATTCAAATACATACAAATTGTGGTTATCGAGATATGCATGTTGTTTGTTTGTATACGCATGTACATATACAATACAATGCATAATGCATAAGTACGTGTACATACTTGTACGTGTATATATAATGCATATATTTGAAATCTGGACTTGTTTACTTTGATGTTTATGTGCTTGGAGCGCATATATTTGATATCGCATTTTCGATTTGAATCTGAGTTTATATGAACATTTATTTAAACGATATTAGGTAAAGATTTATCAGAAAAATGTTTCAATTTCATAAAATGACATTTATATTTGTTTACTGATTGTTCTATTAGAAATGCTTTTTTAAATCATCTCTTATCAGAATTAAGTTAGAACCAAAATAAAGAAAATATTATGTAAAGTTAAGTAATGCAGTCTAAATTAGTGTTGATATTATTTAACTTCACTTTACTTTACCATGATAAAATCAATGTATCATTTTTAACATATGTAGATCAACTATGTAATTAGTAAATGTTTTGGTAAATGTCTAGATGTGCTGCCACATGGATGCTCAAGGGTGTAAGTGGGGTGGGTGTGATAGAGGGAGTCGTGTATAATAACATTTAAATACCTAAAAACACTTGATTACACTTGATCAGTGTTGTACACGACCCTCTCTATCCCCCCATCCACTCACACCCCTAAGCGACCGTGTGGCAGGACATCTAAACATTTACCAATGTTTTTATTTCGCTTTACTTTACATTACGTTATGTCTTCATTTACGGTTACGTCTTGACAAATTTTCCATTAAATATAAATCTTTGACCTAATTATGGTTTATACATAGTTTTAAATTTCGTTATTTCCAGCAATAAAATCAGAATTAATGTATCCTTAATTTCATAATTTTCAATCATTTTCATTCGTTATTATTTTTGTGCTTTATGTCAGTGAAATACAACATTGCATGAAAATATTCAAAATAGCGCAGTATGTTAAATTGTTAACCAAACTTGTTATACGCTATTATGTACATATGTACTGGTGAATGCTCCCTATATTATGCAAATTGATTTTTTAACCTTTTGTAAAAGAAAATGAAATTATCCTTATGCATATTTACATATAATGGATCCTTACTGCATTTATTATGTACATATACTGCATTTATTATGTAAATGTCCTATGTACCATCCAGAAAATAAAATAAATCAGCAGATTTTTATATGCTGTTATCTCTTTAAAGCACTTTTTCTGTAGCCTTTTATCATTGCAAATTATCACAGATTTTTTTATGTGATTCATGTACATACATACAAGTGTTATCAGCTTTTTTTTATTCAATTTTCTGTTTATCTGCATTTGCATTTAAAAGGATCAAACAAACAAGAGGGACAATTTTTTTGTTTGTAATGTCAGATTTTTCTTCTTTGAATGCTTATTGCCATTTTGTAAACAATTTTCTGATTTTGTTTTTTTTTTGTTTTTCTACACAATTTAAATACATTATACTACGGTGCTCATATCGTTCATTTTCATTTTTTGTTCGTTTTTATTTTGTCCTTTATTTTTTTTTTTTTGCCAGTTAAAAAGTAGGACAGAAAAAAAAAATAACATCAAAGTGATGACTTTTAATTGCTTACAGTCATATTATGTTGTGATGATTAAAATTATTTATCACTGGTATGTGTACATATGTAAAAAATACAATGTACAAATGCAATGCATACATTATACTTACACATAAAAGTGAGTTTAGACTACTTGATTTCTCAAATATGATTTGATTTGATTTTTGTCGAAAATGCTATCAGATAGGGTGAAATCATGTGGATATGTCCTTTATCTTGCATATCAAGCCATGTCAAATTTGACAATTTTAAATTAGAACTTGTTCTATTTCAGTTTGATTTGTCTTTGATCTAACGTGAAATAAAATTCAATGTTTTGTTTGACAAATCAAGTAGTGTGAATACATACAAACAAATAGAAATGACGGTTGTCGTAGCAAGTCATATATAACAATCATTCTTTTATCAAATCGTAAATCATATTTGACAAATAAAACAGTGTAAACTCACTTTAAGCATATAAACTCACTCATGTGATTTGATGTGTGTGTGTGTGTATGTGGTTATCCTCCCTATAAAAAAAATTGGGTACCCTAGTGAAAATATTTAAGGTACGAAGTATAGGCTTTCATTGATTACTAAATTCTATGTCCTATATGATATATGAACTGTCTATTCCTCGAGACAGCTTGTTGACGATCATTTAATTTGTACAGCTTTTAATTGAATGTATACGTATGCATTTTTAAATTTTCATTCTGTCTCAATTTTTCAAAGTTCGTTTAGTAATAATGACAACGTCAACTGTAAAATTAAATTCAATGAAATGACATTTGTACTTGCCTAATGATAATGTAATTTTGTTGTTGTAGTTCAAATATGGTTCAAATACATATGTAGTTGTCATTTGGATAAATACCACAACCGTGTACCACAACGACTAATCGTTGTCGTTGTCGTCGTCATTGTCGTTGCAATTGTCATTGGGCGAATAAATAATAATATCCTGGATTCGTGTACTTTATGTTAATTTGATGCCTGCTTAAGGTTTTTTTTTTTTTCATTTTGTTATTTTTTGTTTAAAATCAAGTAGACAATGTTTGCCTTTAACACTGCATTTCGTTTTGTTCTAAATTTTGTTGCACAATATTTCAAATGAATACTTTGTACGCTTTGTTTTTTTTGTTTTCTAATTAAATTTTTAATTTAAAATTTTCTCTTTTATATGTATGTCAATATTTTTTAATTAGTCAAATTAAAAAAATTAAAAAATTTTTTAAAAATGTTTTTCTTCTTTTCAGAATATAAAAACAAAAACAAAACATTAAAAGGGAATTTTTTGTCTAAATGACTGGTGCAATTTAATACAGTAAAATAAACGAAGAAAACAAAAAAAAAAAAAAAACACGACGAAGAAGAAAATTATACAGAACACGTTGTTGTAGTACAGACCATCTCAGCCATCAATAGTAGAGCGCATAAATTGTGCAAATTCTATAAAAGTGATTGTGTTGTCCTTAAATTAAAAAAAAAAATCAAAAACAATAAAATGATTTTCAATTACGTACACTTTGTGCAATTAAAAATTTGATACTGTTGGTAAAAACCAAGAAAATTCTTTGTGATTACATTTTTTTTTTTTTTTTTTTAAGTGTTGTAATTTTTTGTTGTATTCGATTTTTAGTTCGTTTTGTGATGAAATTTCGAGTTTTTTACGTAGTGCATTTTTTAGTAATAATCACCATCACAATTTCCTAAGATCATCGTTATCATTGCCATTGTCATCATTGTAATTAATTTACCGTTCTTATGGTGATAATTGTTTAAAATACAAAAGACCAAGTACCTAAATTTTCGCATTTTATACTTAACGTCATGTTTTATTCACAATTCACTTCATTACAACGCTAATTAGACTGAAGTCAATGTGTTAAAAAACATCAGGACATCAAAAAACAAAAAAAAAAAAACAATAAAGTTTAGAGCTTTTTGTGCTTTAAGGATATACTATCTCTGCATTTACGTACATACATGTGTACTGTAATGCAATCACCACACTACAAAATGTAATACATACATACGTCTATCACAATATATGTACGTATGTATCCGTTCACCAATGTATATGCTGATAATAATTAAAAGGCTAAAAAAGGAATCACATTAGAGTGATAGTAGTTCAACGTAATAATACGTTAAAAAAAAAGACAAAAAAAAAGTTGAGAACAAAAATAAAAAATGGACCATGCAGATTTAGTTGCCGAAATGCATACAGTAGAAAATTTACCAACACAAGATCGTTTACATTTAGCAAGAATGTGAGTATTAAAAACATTAACTTAAGCATTTAAATTAAATATTTAAAGAAACAGATCAGATAAAATAATGCTCCTAGTCCTAAATATAGATTTCATGTGTGTGTGTGTGTTCTTAGCACTTTTGTTTTGTTACTTAAAACAGAAATATGAAATTTCACATAAAATTCATTTTAAAAAAAATTTACCTATTTTGTTTATTTAAAAAACTTTTCTTCTTTCTATTTTTGGGATTTTGTCTTTTATAGGAGAAGAGCACAACAATTAAAAGTAGCTCGACAAAAAGAGAAAGAATGGCAAAAAATTCAAAATCGTCGTGATAAATTACAACATCAGCAACAACAACAACAGCATCATCATCATCATCATCATCATAATAATCAAAATTCACATTCCAATAAAAAGACACAACGTCATATCAGTTTTGAGAATAGTGTTGTATTATTAGAAGCAGCCGGACGTAATGATATCGATGAGGTAGCACAATTATTACAAAAAGGTATTACACCGGATGCATCTAATGAGGATGGCCTAACGGCATTACATCAATGTTGTATTGATAATAATGTTGAAATGTTAAAATTATTATTAAATTATGGTGCTAATGTTGATGCACAAGATAGTGATAAATGGACACCATTACATGCGGCAGCTACATGTGGTCATTTAAATCTTGTTAAAATCTTAATTAATCATGGTGCTAATTTATTAGCTGTTAATACAGATGGTAATATGCCATATGATTTATGTGATGACGAAGAGACATTAGATTATATTGAAGCTGAAATGTCAAAACGTGGTGTAACACAAGAATTAATTGATGATACAAGGGCATTAACTGAAAGGCAAATGTTAACTGATTTAATTGAATTATCAAATAATGGCGGTGATTTAGAGGAACCAGATAATCAAGGTGCTACACCGGTATGTACATACATATTTATAAGAGAATTCATCTCATTTTAATGTTTTAACTTTAATTATCTATCTCATTACAAAAACAAAATCGATAGTGATTGTATCAATGTCGTGATACATCTTGAATTTCTCTTTTATTCCCTATTGCGTTTATGTTATAAAATTTATGTCTTTGAATTTTCATTTTCAGCTTCATATAGCAGCCGCAAATGGTTATACAAGCGTTGTAGAATTTTTACTTGAACATCATGTTAATGTCGATGCTGTCGATAAGGATTTATGGTCACCAGTGCATGCAGCTGCATGTTGGGGACATGTAAGTACTGACATACACATATCTAAATTATTTTTTATTCGACAACAAACCATGAAGAGTCTTTCAAATCACATTTCACAGATTTATCTTCGAAAATTGTACATATCTTTAATTTCTAATGTTAATTTCAATTTTTTTCTTTTTTGCAGTTAGAAGTTCTTGAAATGCTAGCACAATATGGAGCTAATTTAGATGCTAAAAATAAAGATGATGAAACACCATCAGGTATGTTCGAGTAAATCAATAAATTCCATCACAAATATAAAAGCCAAAATTCCCAAATACTAAAATGATTGAAATTTCAAGGTAAACGAGATTCATATCTGGTTTACGAGAAATTTAAGGAATTGCAAAATACGTGTTTAATTTTTTTTTTTAACGGAAATCTTTTCGAATATCGATCGAAGAAAATCGCAATCATAATTTAGGTTTAAAAATTTTCTTTTCAATATTTTCATGTTTTTTATTTTTTTTTGTTTCAGATATTTGTGAAGATGCTGAAATACGTGAAAGGATTGAACAATTACGTAGCGAACAAGAAAGTAAAAGATTAGCTGAAGCACAAAGACGCAGAGTGAGAAGATCACAAAGTAATAATACAAGGTAATTAAAAGAACAAATATACACATATTTATATAGTGGCAAAAGAAAATTTAATCTACTTTAAAATGGTAGAAATACAACAACATTTCAAGGTCGTCTTGGAAGAGTCTTTGTGACAGTCCTTCAACATATATTCTAAAACAAAATAATACAAAATCATATTTAAAAGTTTAACCTGACGCAAGGTGCTTGAGAATGATTGTTAAATTTTTATTGATTGGAAATTGATTTCATTATGTCCAAAAATGTATTTTAATTTTTGTTAAAATTATAAATGACAACATTTAAAATAAATTGTTGTCGGAAATAAACAGAACGATAGCTTCCTCATTATATAATTTTCATATGCTAGACATTAAAGCTTATTTCATTGGGAATCCTTGTTTAGACTTTCCTTAAGGAAATCTGAAATGGTATATCATAACGCACATCTCCCATGATGTAGCCTCATATGTATGCGTTATACGAGAAAATAGTAAATACCATTATCCTTGATAAAAAAAAAAAAATTAAAAAAAAAAATGTTTATTTTTCCCTCTTCAAAAATTATTTGTTCATGTTTGCTCATATTATGGATGATGATCCAAAATTTGATGATATAAATTCAATCCTTTTTTGGGACGGAAAAACCTTTTATTTTTTTTTATTTTAAAGTGTACCCTATGTACATATTTGCCTTTTTTCAATTTATTTTTTATTTTATTTATTTTTTTTTTTTTTTTTGGTAAATGCTTGTTCTTGTTTTCCCTGGCTATTGTAAGAGAAAATAAAATTACAAAAAAAGGACAAAAATAACATCATAACGAAAATGTCATTCGAAAGTCCTTTAATATGTATCTACTATACGTACTAATATGATTTTATGCGTCGTTTGCTTTTTTATATATTTTTACTTTTATTTTTATTATTAAGGATAAGGACTATCCTTTTGTTATATTTCCGACATTGTCCTTATTATCGTTATTAGAAAAAAATTTAATGTTTGAATTCATTTTAAATATTCGAATGTATATAAGCACATAAAAAATTTCTTATTAAATTCTAATGTCTATGTACATAAAAAATGCGGATAATTGACGTGTCCTTGTATCCTTAAATATTTAAAAAGAAAATTATTATTTTAAACGTTTTCCTTATTTAAAGTTTCTCCAATCGATCAATCAATCAATCAATCAAGTAAAAACAAAAAAAAAAAACATTCAGATAATAAGAGGAATCAGTTAATTTAAGGACATAACGTAATAGAAAGGAATTTTGTTATGAGAATTAAAATTAGAACGAAATGTAAACATATAAAAGTGAACACTTAATGTTCAAAAGTATACCAGACCAACATTCATATAATCGTTTTAATACGATTTACAAATTATGATAAATTTTTGATTAAGATTGACTGTTATTATCGCTCTCATATTTTGTGTTCAATTGGACAAAGTAAACCACTTGATGAAAGTACTTGAATGGGAGTTGTGTATTATCATCTATCCTTACTCATTCGTGAAAATTTGACTATGTAGTTACGTTGAAAGCTTGTCTAAAAGAACTTTAGTTGTAAATGAATTTAAATTATTAAAAATTACAAGTATTATAAAGTAACTAAAAATAATCCAATGAAACATTGCAGTTTTATCTCTCTTTCTCTCTGTCCTACTTAGATGATTGATAAAAAATTAAATTTTTTTTTTCAATTTCTCACAAAAATGAAAACGATCACGTTATTTTGAATTAAAAACAGTTTTTTTTTTTTTTCCTTTTTGAATGAAATATTGAACTTTATGTTCAGATTTGGTGAAATTTTCTAACATATGCACTCAAAGTTTGCTGGAATTTTACATTGAAAAATATCCTGATCGAATCCCTAAAGTATATCGTATATGGTATTCTCCATCATGGAATCATAATCATTAAAGGCAACATTGAATCTTTAATTTAATTTATTTAACAGATTTTATTTAAGTTACAAAGTTGTACATACATTTTTATATTTCATCAATTATCCTTTTAACGTATTCAAATCAAATTTTTAATCATTACAATTTTATGAATGGGATTTTTGTGCAATGCTTATAATATCATTTGTTGTCATATTTTGTTTGATTTTTTTTTTTTTTTTTTTTTTGCCCAATAAACGAATCTAATATGGCCGACATACCGAAATTTAAGAACGATCTTAGCCTGTTCAAGTTGTCTGTGAAAATAGGACTATCTTTCAAACAAATCAAAAAACATTGAAAATGTGTAACGAATTGATTGCATAAAAATGTAATAACAATTTATTTGTTCTTTTGATTTTTGTTTTTTTTTTTTTTTTGTTTTTTTTTTGTTTTCTTGAATTTATTTTTATTTAACTTCTTATACTAAATAAGTCAACAATTTGTACACAATTTTACAAAAATTGAATCGAAAGGACAAAAAAAAAATGAAACCTGTTAGCTATAAACAAAATAAGCAAAAAAAGGATATTAATAAGCACAATACATGAAATAAGAAAAAAAAAGCAAACGGAAATTTTTTCCTCCTTTTCTGCTTTGCTTTTTGAAGCTATGTACATGCATGCATAAAATTTGAAATCGATTTTTCTCGGAATTGATTTAGTTATACGGAAAATTGTGGCTGGGGACTATAATATTAGAAGAGAACAGAGACGTAGCAGCATTTACATTATATTCTGTGTATCTTTCTTTAAATTGGATGTGATATCATTCAGCTGTTATTTATTTTTGATAATTTTTCTTTCTCTGTTGTTTTTTTGTTTTTTGTTTTTAATATAAAAAAATGTCGATTTTCATTTTTATTATTTTACTGTATGTATCTCAATTTCACTGAGATTGGTAATGTATATATATACACAAAAAATTTAACGTAAGGTACATAACAATTTTTATTCACATATTTGATACGTATACCGTATATGTAACATTTTAATTTTGTATCAATCATTTAAAATTTTTTATTTACATCGTTTAAATTCATACATGTTACGTATCTGTACATCTTTGTGTCTTTTTCTATCGATTGCCAATACATATTATACAAATTATTTAAATTTCTTTTTACGCTAAATTTCATTTTTTTTCATTTTTTTTTTATTGTTTGTTTTTGAATTTAACGTTGAAATTGTAGTAAATACAAGAAAAAAACGTTCTTATTTGAGGTAAGGATTCGAGTAAAATGCATGTTTTTGAGGGTAAGACCGAGGGCATTTTCAAAGGCGTTGTACATAATATTGTAAACATTACACAAGTATGCAAATTTTTAAATAAGAGTTTTGAGAAATACATGTGAAATTATCAGGCCAAATGTCGTCATCATCACTAATCCTATATGACTTCAACAGTTCTAAATCTAATTCTTATTATCATCCTCAATTGCCCTACTTTGTCAACAGCTTGATGTCCTCAGTCCTGTCCCTATTACATGTTTTTACCTACTTATGTTGCTATGTTTTGTAGTGAAATATCATTTATAAAAGTCAAAGGAAAAAGTATACGAATTGAATGATGCAATTCTCTCTCAATCACAATTATATCAGAAAAGTAGCGATATCGCATCGATACAGTATTTTTGAGTAACGATTAGTACAATTAAATGAACAATTGTGTGTTTGTTAAATGGTGATTGGTCTGCCGTTAAATGGGGACAATGGGTATCTTAACATAACAATATATAATTAATTCAATTTATTTCCATTTCACACAGGATCATTGATAACGTTTGTGTCATCCTGGACAAAGAGTTAGATTTAATAAATTGTCCTTTCTAAATAAAATAGAAAAGAAAATACATATATAAAAATATATAAAGTAATGCAACATGAAAATTTTCTGATAATTTAAAATTTTGATCACCCCACAACTTGACACTCTAGATAAATGTCTGACCTGTCTAGAATTTTATTTCTCAGTCTTTTTTTTTTTTTTTTATTGTCGTTCAAATCATGATTCAATGTTTAATATAATTTATGTAGTATTAGTGGACACTGTGATCCCTTTAAAAAACGTGTACAAACATATGATTTTGTGAACATTATGATTAAAATGTAATTAAAAAACGATTTATTATAGATGAAATTATCAATCAGAATTAATTACTTTCAATTTTCACATTTTTTTTTTTTTTTTTTTAAATTAATCCGATTTCATTTATAATAATTTTATCATCAAATTACTTTACCCCTATTTCGCCTCGAACCACTCCATTTCTTTATTTTTATTTTTTTTTTAAATTACTTTTCATGCTTATGTTTTATGTTAAAAAACAAAAAGCCCATTTCATTATTATTATGGATTATAATTAAATGATAAATCGATAAATCCATCAATAGGGTGATCCCCCTTACTTTGTGATATCATTTTATTCATTTAAAATTCATCATTTTTGGATTTTTCTTTAATAACTTTAGAGAACCAAAAAAAAAAAAAAAGTCTTTGTTATCAAATTATCTCCATTCTTCCATATCTTTTGATTCCGTTCCTTTTGGATTAATTGATCCAAATACACGCAGGAAGATTAAAACATTATCAATTGTATTATTCCCATGATATCTCAGAAATCTATGGGGATTTTTAGATCTCCAAGCAATAAAGTATGGTAAAATTTTTTACTACAAACGCTATTGGAAATGAAAAGAATGAAAATTTTGTGATTCTTAGGATGTAGTAGGATTGATTGTCGGCAGTTTCATGAAATAGACGAAGATCTTTTATGAACTGTAGTACCCAACATGATGATGATGATCATAATCGTTAGGACATCCTGTACGCGTTTATTACGTAATCAAAAAAAAAAAAAAAAAAAAAAATTAAATAGGATATTACTTAGTTGATTGTCATCTTCTGTTTCTGTCTCATTTGATTGTTGTATATCTCTTGTTTTATTTTCTTTTGCTGATGTAATCAATTTGATAAATTACTATACTCTAATTTTTTTTTTTTTTTTGCGAATCTTTAAGTACTTATGTTCTTCTTTCTTAATGAACATAAAATTGGATTCTTGTATTACTAAAATTTTTGTTTTGTTTATTTTTCAGAGCACAATCAGTTCGAAGAACATCATTAAGAGATAAAACATTGACAACTAAAAAGGATGCTGTCGAAGAGACAAGACTACGATTGCAAGCACAAGAGGTAAGAAGGCGTTTTTTTTTATTAAAAAAAAAAAAAAAAAAAAAAAAAAAAAAATCCAAAACAAAATGAACAAAATTAGATAATAAAATAACAAGGCAAATAATAACAACGATACGAAGGTCAGATCATTCATTAAATGTCATCAATTGTTTACCTTTCGCTTTTGTCTGTTCTGGACATCAAATTTGTGATTATCAGACTCCGTCTACCGCATCCTTCACTCTGTTATCACATCTCTTATCGTTAACAAATAATTTTCACAATCAATTTAAGAGGGGTGTAACACCTTACACCAGTCAGTGTCCCAGCCGTAAAATGTGTTATTACGCTATACATACTCTGTTCGCTAATTCTATGCAATTAAGGCCTTATAAAAACGACGTAAAGTAAGGCCATTTTGTACATCATTGTAATTCTGAATTGTATTCATGTTGTATGAGAAATTGAGAACTTCAAAGATTATGGTGTAATACAGCTCGTGAAATGCTCTTATGAGAAATTATGAGAGATGAAAACAGACAATATCGAACATACCTACATACATATGTATTTCTCACAAGGCCTTAACTGCTTATAATTGTTAGATAGAGTATAATAATAATTGTCACAGTAAGTCTGTTCCCGTCACACAGACAACGACCAGAAAAAAAAAAAAAACATAAAATTTGCAAAATTTTCTGTAGTAGGAAATAGTTAAGATTTTTGCAAGATTTTTACAGGAACACAAAGTCTGGAATTTTTCAGCATTTTACTGTGAATCACTGCATCAATTCTTAAGTAGTAAGAGAACAGACCAAATGTTTACATCGACAATGTAATGTCAAAGGAAGATTGTACACACGTACCTGCAAAATTCAGTTTTTTCATAACACATTTAAATAATTTACAATTTTCGTTGAACATAAAAACCAAAAAGACAAATCAAAACTGAAAATTGTATCATCGCAGTAATGAAATTGATGAAATTCATTTTAATTTTTTATTTCTATGCTTATGTACAATGTTTTTCCTGTTTATATGTACAAATTACATAAATTTACTAGAATGCATTATTACATCGCAAACAAAACCATAATTATCACGGTTGAATGAAATATGTATTTCGTTTTTAAATGAAATTTATCATTTACGAAATGAATGTACATGTATTTATAATTCCATTGCATTTCATTTAGTGGAAATTTACAACACACCACATACAAAGTAGATTACACACATATTTGAGTGAACCCAAAAGGAATATCCATAGCTGCTGGTGGTAATCTAACTTTGTATAATTTACACGAATCACTGCTTTAATATTCAGTTACTTCATCATTTTATTGAATTTTCAATTTAAATTGCATGTTCTCTAAGGTAATATTCTTTGTATTTGATTGTTGTTGTTCAATTGTAATATTAAGAAAGAAATAAAACAAAAATTTTAAGATATCTTTTAGTTTTGCTAATTGCACACGTATTAAATGCATTTTCGATGGTATCTCGAATTTGTGGATGTACCTTGTATTGGTGGTGTGTGCTTGCAAAATTCACAAAAAAAAAAAAAAAAAAAAAAAAAAAAGAAGAAATCGATTATTACCACTCAGAATGAAAGTAGCGTAAAAAACATTTATTAATTTCTGTAGTTCGAAATTATGAACTTTGATTAGGTAATAAAATTGTAACTTATTTCGCTCGTACAATATAACCTTGGGTAACTTTGATATCTGTTTAGTGAAAATTGGATTTTTATTTTTATTTATTTTTTTTATTTTTGGAAATATTCCTTCACAAAAATGTGTGAACCATTTTTCGAATAGAAGAGGACTAAAATTCTCGGAAAAAAGAAATTCCTGAATATAAAGAAAATTGAAAAAAAAAAAAAAATATATACATATATTTCGAGAAACAATTTTCCCGGGTCTGATCACAAACAGATAGCCCCCTTCTTTCCGCCCGCAATTAGATGTAATATATTTTCACCGGAACAAATAGTAAGCATTTATAATCGCTGATCTGGTTAATGTGTTCGGAATTAAAAATCCGAAAGCCCCAAATGAGCTCCAATCTTTTATGTTTTTTTTTTCTTTTAAATATCGCATTATTTCGCTCACATACTAACCTTATTTGGTCACAGCTAGTATATATGTATAAACAGTTTGTATGCGTTTTTGACAATGCAATTACAATTTTAGCATTTTCTTCACTCAGTTTTTCTTTTCGGACACTATAAATTTGTAACTGTTTCGCTTACATATACATACACACACATCATAACCAGATATCCCATTGCAAATGTACATACATACATGAGCTGTATTCAATGGCCAGTGGCCAGTGGCCAATGGAATTAAAATTTATGTACTCACAATTCTCATATATATGTAGGTACATTTGGCTACAGTTGAATGATCGCCCATTTCATTTAACAAAAAAATAAAAATTAAAAAAAATTAATTGAATAAATAAATAAAATGAAATCTCTTTTTTTTATTTCGTTTTTTGTTTTCTTCTTCACAATTGAATTTCCCCATGAATTTACGTAAATTTTTATAATTTTTTTAATATCATCATTATAAAATTTGTGTTGTTACAGAAAAATGATTTTTATTCGAATTTACTCGCTTTTATTTTTAAATTAACAAAGCAAAAAACAAAAAAAAAAAAAAAAAAAAAAATTTCAGTTTAATTTAATTAATCGAGTAATAAAAACGCATTTTAGAGAAAATAATCTGAATATTGTTTGTTGCAAGATTAACAGACGATTCGATTTTAAATTTTAAATCATATAATTATTGACGAAATTAGAAAGAAAATTGTGTGTGTGTGTGATTTAACAGATTAAATCTAATTAATGTGAAGTTTAACAAGTTACGGAAAATTACAGCAGATCGAGATAGATGGAGATCCTTCACTGATAGCCCATGTTCTTAGGGCAATTATTATTATTATTAATTAACAGTGTTAATTTTTTTTTTTTTTTTTTTTTAAATTCACTGTGTAATATGAAACCTAACCTAATTTTCTATGGAAATAAATCATTGTTGTAATTTTATACAGTTAAACCATGATGTGCTTTTTTTAAAATTAATGTTGCTACTATAAAATATTGAAATATTTTTTTTGTGATATGACCTATGCAGTCATTTAATAGTGGTCAATATTTTAATTTAGATGAATATTTTTTTTTTTTTTTAATTTATATCATCAATATTCTTAATTTATTCATATCAACAGAAGAAGATGCAAAAATAAAATGATCATTTCGAGAAAATTTTTTTTTATGTATATGATCCGAAATAGGAAATGAGTTTTATTCAAATTATGGACTGTATTTATAATATTTCAAATATTGAAATATTTATATTTTATTACGTAAAATTGGTTAAATCATAAAATAATTGACGTTGCATACATGTAGGGGTTTATACCAAAATTTGTTCTTTCCTTTGTGTAAATTATATAACAAAAATTTTAAAAAAGAATTTTTTTAAAAATAAAACCTGAAGTACATACGTATCACACTTTTCATTTTGGTAATGGATTACATAACCCCCGGATCAAAAATAATTCGGACTTGGTCAATAAAACACAAAGTACAAGTCTATTCATTAATATTTATTTTTTCCCCTTCAAAGTATTCTCCGTCTGATGCAATGCACTTGTGCCACCGTTTAATCCAATCCAGGAAACATTTTTCGTACTCACTTTTTGGGATCGCCATAAGTTCCTTCTTCGATTTGTCTTTAATTGCTTCTATGCTGTCAAAGCGGGTTCCCCGAAGTGGTTTTTTTAAGCGACTGAACAAAAAAAAGTCGCACGGTGCGAGATCCGGTGAATATGGTGGTTGATGAATAGTGTTTGTTGAGTTTTTAGTCAAAAACTCACGAATAACCACGGCTGTGTTAGAAGGTGCGTTATCGTGGTGTAAAATCCACGAATTATTTTGCCACAAATCGGGTCTTTTTAGACGAACTGCTTCTCGTAAACGCTTCATTACGCTTAAATAATAATCCTTATTAACTGTTTGACCTGTTGGTAAAAATTCATGATGCACAACACCACGATAATCGATGAAAACGGTAAGCAAAATCTTTTTCTTTGATTGAGTACGACGAATTTTTCTGGGTCTTGGTTCTTCTGAAGCGCGCCATTCACTTGATTGTTGCTTTGTTAACGCATCAAACTCGTACACCCACGTCTCATCACTAGTAATGATCCGTTGAATGAATGCAGGATCAGCATTTACTCTGGAAAGCATCTCTTCAGCAACAATAACACGTTCTTGTTTTTGTAAAAAATTCAATGATTTAGGAACCAATTTCGCTGCAAGTCGTGTCAAGCCCAAATCATCACTTAAAATGCTTTGAATTGTACCAAATGAAATTCCTGTTTCAGTAACCATCTCTCTGATCGTTAATCTTCTATTTTCCAAAACCATTGATTTAATCAGATCAACATTTTCTTTGGTTTTTGATGTTGAAGGACGCCCAGGATGAATGTCATCCTTCACTGATTCACGACCATTTTTAAAACGACTATGCCATTCAAATGTTGTTGTTTTCGATAGAGAACTATCACCATAACATTTTTGCAACATTTTTAGCGTTTCAGTAGCATTAATTTCATTTTTTGCGCAAAATTTAATACAAATTCTTTGTTCAATTATTTTTTCCATCGCAAAATCGAAAGTAAGCAAAAACTTGACCTAAACAAAGTGCTGTCAAAAAACAACTGATTGACATATATAGCTCGAATTTGGAGGAAATGTAAAAAACAGGTATACAAACATAAATACTAAAAGAAATGCATCTTAAAATATTGGCGGGGGTTGTACATGAACGAGTCCGGGTTATTTTTGATCAGAGAGTATGTTGATGGTTTTTATAAAATTTCATTTTTTGTACTAGATTACGACAAAGGCAAAGAATGATTCTATGTATTTAAGAGTTCAGCAGTGTGTGCCTTATATTGCCTGAATCATTGAGCCAAATTCAACAAAAATGAGATATCAGCTGAAGTTCCTTTTAGGACCCACCACTGATTTTTATGAAAATTGATACATACACTATACTCGATGAGTCTAGTTGAATGATGCTGGTTCTAAAAAGAACTTACCGAGATGTCTTTGGATTCATCCTAATTTTGGATATATTCTAAGCTATGTATACTAAGGTGCGTTTCATATTTATAACGCCACCCGAAAATTGCTGATATCTGGACTACCTTCAGTTCTAGGTAAGTACAATGTTTTACAAAAATAATAAGGGTTACAAGTACTATTCAAAAAAATATACCTGCTCCCTTTCTACCGACAAATATTTTTTAGAGCAATAAAAATAAGATTTTTGCCTGTTTCATAATTATAACGCCATTTTTATTTTTATAAGAAATCTAATTCAAATTATAATACATTCTAATCTTATGATTTCTAAAAGTAATTTTTATTAATCTAAAACTGCTCCCTTATTTAAAATCACATTAAAAATCCTTTTTTCATGCTTTTCATAAGGTTTGTGATAGTTTCGGCATCAATAGGATACTCCTCCCTGATTATAGCATTTTTAACTCCTCTGTGGTGTCGTATTATTTATATTATATCTGTATATTCGACGTACCATAATTCCCCAGAGATTTTCGGTGGAATTGAGATCAGGTGAACACGCTGGCCAGTTTAAAAGTTCAATCGAATTCGATTGAAACCATGTTTTTGTTTCACGACTTACGTGAATGGGGCCTTATCCTGCTGAAATGTCCACTGAATTTCAGGATTTTGCTGGATTTTGCTGAATTAGGCTCATTTCAAGAATATTTGTATAATTTTCACTGTTCATTCTTGATGATGTGAACTGTAATTTTAAACAACCAGATGCAGAAAACGCACCCCAAAGCATAACACTTCCACCACCGAAATACCTCTATGAGAAGTATAGTGGGATTCCTTCTCAAACCCCTCCATTATGCTCGAAAACCATCTGGTCCATCCAAATTCCATTTTTTTTTTCATCTGAAAATATTATCTAGTTTTTTTTTTTTGCTTTAAACTGTCTTGAACTTAACTCATGTTATAGAATTTATATTAGGTACTTACAGATTCCCAGTTTGTGTCCTATTTTGCCTTGCAAAATCCAACCTTTGCTTTTTATGAGTCTTAATCAAGCGAGGAGCACTTTTCATTCTTGCGTGCTGAATGTTTTCGGTGTGATTCAGCACTCTCCATATCGTCCATCGTGAAACATGTTCCAGTTAAACTCCTTATTTCATTCAAACTTTTGGTTGAATTGCTGGCTGCACGTGTTATTCTAGAAGCACTCCGGTTATCTAGTTTTGTTTTTCTTCCGGAAAGTTTTATTTGGCCATAACCCTCCGGATTCCTTAAAAAATTTCGGACCAACCTATGGCTTCGACCAATTTTTCTGGCGATTTCTCTAATGCCTATTTTTTCTTCCTTAAAGGTTAGAATTTTTCCTTTTTCTACATCTGAAAAACTTTTACCGCGCGGCATTATTTCACAGATATTAATTTTTCTCTTTTTCCGTTCAAAACCGAAACACTTTGAATACTAAACACTTTCACTTATTAGTTTTTATAAACTGGCGTTATAATTATGAAACAGGCAAAAATCTTATTTTTATTGCTCTAAAAAATATTTGTCGGTAGAAAGGAAGCAGGTATATTTTTTTGAATAGTACTTGTAACCCTTATTATTTTTGTAAAACATTGTACTTACCTAGAACTGAAGGTAGTCCAGATATCAGAAATTTTCGGGTGGCGTTATAAATATGAAACGCACCTTATGTCATAGAAAATTCAAATTCAACAGAATTTTTGGACCTAAAATGTACAGAATGTACATTTGAATATACTCAAATCATACGTACTACGTGTCCTCTCCAACGTAATCTAATTAAATTTAATAAATATGAAGTGTGGTGGTTCGTCATGTATTTGGTACAATTCCAGATTGTATTTTATTCTCCTCAGAATTCATATCTTCATTATTCGTTCCAATGATGTATATTTAAATACCTTCCTATCGAAGGTATATCTATAGTAAATTTCCCGTCTTTTAAGTTTACGCTCATAAATTTCATTGCTACAGTAGACCACCGACTGAATCAGTATTTTATATAATCTGAAATTTATTTTTCTGTGGAATGTGGACACTTTTTGATTTCAATATTTTTAACATTTTAAAATCTCTGTTAACCTGCTTCTAAAATTTGCAAGATCTCTGTAAGATAACACAAAATCTGTGCACTGTATACAAATCTTCAAGTACAGGAATAGAGAATTTGCAAGGTATCAATGTAAAATATTTTTATTTTCTATATATTTAAATGGGTTTTTATTTCATAATCTTTCCTTACCACGTATAATTTACTACATCATGTACGCTCATAATATAAGGATATGAAAAATCATAGAAAATTCTTAAAATTTCTTAAATTCAAGATGACATCAAAAATAAATTGTCGTGCCCTCTACGTATTTCCCTCTTCATTTAATTTATAATACAAAAAAAAAATTTTTTAAATATTTTTAATGACGCTCGTAATGTACCCAGAAAATGATTATGTAACATATACTGAAGTGAAGTGAAGTACATACGTTATGTTGTCGTAGGTATCAATATGTACCAGTAGTTAAGTACACACGTACTTAATGCATATAGTAATAAAATTCTTTGATATAATTTTTTTTTTTCTTCTTTTTCTTCCTTTTTTCTTTGGTTTTTCTTCTATTTTCGTCATCTTAAATTTTTTGTCGAATGTGCACATTTTCATTTAAAAAAAGAGGGAAAATCTCTTAAGCTCTTTATTAAAAAGAAAATGAAAAAAAAAAAAAAAATTATCGTCATTCACAGTACATAGCCATCACAATTCATTCCGCATGTATAATAGTAAATATCATATCCTAAATTAAATTCCTTTAAGGATACGTGATGATAACATTTTAACTGTAATTATTATTACTTTCATTTATTACTGGTTGGTGTCCTTTATTCTTGTGTTCCTGTTTGTTTTTTTTTTGTTTTTTTGTTTTTGGTTTTTCAGTAATAATGCAAACTTTTGTTGTGTGTAGGATGTGAAAGTTAAAGAGAGAAAGAAAAATTATATTGTATACGTTGCAACTATTAAAGAGTTATCACATGATATGATAAGATTGTATCTGATAGATTATTTTGATTTTAGTATGATTACACGAAACAATTAGAAGCTCGTGACATCAAAATATGGATTGTCGCCAAATGATTTAGACTCTGGTATAATGATAATTACGGCGTTAATCGTCCTAACATACGTATGTTACGTTTGTACGTCTGTATGTCCATGTATGTCAATTTTCAATTTTCTCATTTATTCATTTTGGTAACATTTTCCTTTAGAACCCACCTCCGATTTTGTTTTGAAACTTTACACACACTGATTCTACTCAATGAGTACAGCCCAAAATATATGGTCACATGAGGCTATAAACCATTCAACAAGACTCATCAAGTATAGCGTGTAAGTAAAGTTTCATCAAAATTGGAGATGGAATCCTAAAAGGAATTTCAAGTCTTCATTTTGTCTCACATTTTTTGTCGTTATTTGCTTAATGACTTTTGGACGTTAGGCAAAATACAAATTTTTGTTTTTTAGAAATGTTCATGTGAGCTTAATTGATATTCACTGCGTATTCTCACATGCAAATAATTTCAGAGTTCAACAGAACAAAAAACAGGAAAGATCTGTATTGGGAAAATATTGTGTAAGACAATTTGATCATTCTAATAACCAAAAAAGTAAAAATAAATTAAAATGGGAAGTTATAGTAAACTCAAACATCTGACCAAATGATCGTACGTAAATTAAATATTATTTTTCTTCTTTGTTGTCACTACAGCCCACAATGGGCTTTTGCTACCTTCAGTAACTGCCACCACTCATTCCTGTTTTGCGCTTTTGACCTGCAGTTGCTTTTGTAAAATAAGATTCAGTTCGTCCAATTTTACCAACTTCGAAATGTTATCTTTCGGTCAAGTAAGCTGGAATCAGAAAAGGGTCAAAATGAGGGTTAACAATGATGATGATGATGATGATGATGAATTTGCTGTGAGGACACAGCACATTTTGATAATCTAAACAGATACAATATTATATTTCTGAATTTCACTTCTTAATATTCTCATTATGATTAATACGCTAATTTTTGACAATCGCAAAAATACATTTGTCCATTAGGGTTCTTATATTTTTTACTTAACTTCATTTTTTTTTTTTTACTTCTTTATTACTTGACTCCTTGTGGTATTATAATGGGCCTTTTTGGCCTATGCTTGCTATGTGCTTGCTTGGGAATGAGCAGGCGACTACCTCTACCTACCTACCACCTACTTGACTCCTTTTTTTTTTTTTTTTTGAACATTTTATGTGGAAGATTAAAATATAATATGTATTTATTATGACAGTACATAATTCATTTTTTATGGTTATACCATATTTTTGCCATCTAATTTAATGAATGCCATCATAAGAATGGCTTTGCATGATATTTTGTCACTATAACTAAAAAATACTCGTATGTACTGTATTTGTGTGTGTGTATGAATGTAACTCTTGAAAAACACTTGCAAAGAACAAGATTAGAAGATGTTTTGTTGATAATGATGAGACAATGATGATGATGATGAAATGTTCATCTTCATATCAACAAAATATGAATGTTATGTACACTTATGGTATAAATATGTGATTATGCATTAATTTGAAATTCTTACCATACATACATAGATGAATTTTCTAGTAATTTTCCTTTATTGCAATATCTGTCATATACATACACATCGGTTGGTTTATATTTTATAAAAACAATTTCACATACTGTACTGTACCATAGGGAATTGAAAATTTTATAGTACATACGAGCATGTAAGTACATCTCTTAAGTTAATAACAATGAATGATGATGGCAATATACCAGCATGGTGTACATTTGTAAGCATTTTGTCAAAATTTTTTTTGTTGATACTTGCATTTTATATAAATGATGATGACTTTGCATTTATTATCTCGTATTTTTCTCTTTCCCTACCTCTCTCTCTCTCTCTCTCTCTCTCTCCTTTCCTCTCTCTTTTATAGAAAACAAAAATAGTTGATTACATTTTGGTTTAGATGACATTTTATAAACATCCATTTTTTGATAACATAAATTAAATTTAAAATTGTGGGTTAGACTAAAACAAAAAATGAGAAAATGTTGTTATTAATCTTGTTATAAAAATGTATAAAAATAATGTCAGAATTTAATGAACAGTAATTTTTTGTCATTTTCGTTGTCATTTTGCTGTTTTTGACAAAATGTTGCTTTTTGTGGATATGTGTGGTTAAGGAATTTATACAAAATGAAAGAGGAAAAGGATGAAAATTTTCCTGATGCTTATTAAGAAATTGTATCTTTAAATGGCAATGATAGCGAGGGAAATGGAATATAGTACATACATGATTTGATGAAATTTTATAGTCCATTTTTAAAGCATATAGTTGCGTACTTTTTTATGGAATATAAAAATGACTTATGTCATTTATGTTGCTCTCGTTTCGTGTCGTGTCAATTAAAATATGGCAACAAAACTGTTAATCAAAAAATGAGGACAAAAGGACGAATTTATTTAAAACTGATTGTAAAGAAATACAAAAAAGCCCCAGTACCGAATAACAGATGACTATACTTTATACTTTAAATATTTTCACTACAGGCCATGGTATAATAACTCTTATTAAGAGCTTTTTATACCATGAGTGAAAATATTTAAAGTACAAAGTATATGTTAAAAAAAAAAAATAAATAAATTATAGACGGGTGGTTTTGGTATGAATTTTTGTCTTATTACTGGCAACGCTTTCGTTATCGTTTTCTTTAAATAAAATTCAAAGCATTTACAATGTTAATTGATGTTTTAGGCCGTTTATAGTATCAATGTAAGACGTCCTATTCATCGCCATCTAATGACAAGATGTAGGATAAAAGATCTATTTGAATTTCAAAAATTAAAATGATCATTTAAAGAATTTCGATTTTTTTTTTTTTTTAGAATTCGAAATTTGTACAAATTCGACATCTGTTTTATATATAAACAAAGCAATTTCACAGACGACAATTGTATGAAACGTATTTAATTAAAATTTCATTTTCATTTCCATTCCATTAATATTATTAAAAAGTTAATTTAAAACTTCATCAAAATTTAATTTAATTTTTTGTTTTTTCTTTGTTTTTTTTCATCATCTCCAAAAATAAAGTGAGAATTTATTTAAGCAAAAAAACAAAAACAAAAAAAAAGCTCATTTATAAAAAGTTTAGTTAAATTACTTTTCATGTTTATATGTTTAAATGTATATGTACATGAATCATTTATACGCACGTACATGTTATTTACACATTGCATTATATTTAATCGCATCGTTGCATTTGCATACAGTGTAATTTAAAAATTGATGTACCACTTTTGACAGTTAGTTAAGTTAAGGTTATAAATGTTTGAAAGGCTATAAGAAGTATAGATATGCGGGTTCTGACAATGTCAATAACCTCTTAAACTTTAAACCGTTTTAAAACAGCTTTTAAGAGGTTATTGACCTTGTGACGTCAGAAGCAACCAGAGCCCCTGATCCAGAACTAGCATATCTATACTACTATATGCTGTAGAATTTGTGAGTTAGATGCAAAAGCAAATATCAAAATTTAAAATTTCAAAATTATTTCTTTTCAAATTCATATTTTAAGATTCAAAGGATTCAAAATTTTTAAAACTTTAAAAATTTCCGTCTAAGATGACGGTAGTAGCAGCATTTTAACTTTAAATTATGAAACGTTGATAGATCAATTTCGAGTTTGAATATGGAGTATAATAAATTTTAATTTCTAATTTCTAATAAATTCGTGATAATAGTCATGCTATTGAATTTGGTCTTTAAAAACAAGAAACTCAAAATTTTGTGAAGACTACAGGATAATGTATGCGATTATAAAGACGCATAGAATAGTGGAGAATAAGGACAAATTCGAAAATTCATCATTATCTACTTGATGCGATATTCAGCGTATTATGATCTTAAACTGAATATCGCATTATATATACATGTATAGATAGTGATGAATTTCTCGAATTTACTATAAAATCCCTACATTCATGTCCCTTTGATGTCCAGTCTAGTGATGACTAGTCCATGGCAACAGTTAATTAAAATGACATACTATACATACATATACGTGCTAAGAAAGACAAATAACAGGCAACAAACTTTGTAAAATGTATTCGTATGTAATTTTAAAAATTTTTTAAAGTAAGACTTTTCTCTGATCCTTTAAATTTTAAATTTTATAAAATTTTTATATCATCACTGTATGGATAGACTTTGTATGGTAATTGCATGAACACATATAACATATTAGCAGCATATACCGTCGTACTTCAATTTAATTTAAAAAAGAGGAAAAAGAAAAAAACAAAATTATTTTTCAATTTCCCTTCAAGTGCATAATATTAAATAGGATCAAAAACAGAACAACAACAACAACAACAAAAATGAAATGAAATAAAAAAACATTTCAAGGATTATAAAATATTTATGTGAACCAATTATTAAATCGGAGAGGATGAGAGAAAGAAAGAGAATCAACTGAATGACTTAATAAAATATTGTATGTGACACTTTCATATATTTTCATTTATTTTGTTTATTTGTGTTGTGAGTTGTAAAATTTAATAACGAACTTTTTTAAAAACAAAACAAAAACACACACACAGACATACGAATACATTTAATACGATTTCTGTTAATTATCATCATGAGGTGGAATTTTATTTTTAATCGTCGATTACATAGAAATCATTTCGATGATAATGATGATGATGATGATGGGATAATTGGTTTAAAATATGAATATAAGGTTGGTATCCTTCATCTATAAAAATCTACACATACATTCATACTTTGAATATGTAATATACGTGTGTATTTTGTTAATTTTAGTTCATTCGATTTTATTTGAATTGTGTGTCAATATCACTGATATAAACTCAAATACAAATTTAATATTTTTTTAAATACTTTTAATCATTATATTTTCATTTTATCTATTTTATTAGGTTTTTATAGCACCTGAAACAACAACAACAACAACAGATACAACAGCAATTAAATCGAATGGTAGTAGTGGTAATAATGAATTAACAACATTTTTACCAGCATCACATCGTAAAAATTCTGATCAATCATCAATAGTTGTACCAAATAATAATTCATCATCATCATCATTATCTGAACATGCTATTAAAAATATAAATCGTCGAAGTGCCTCTGTATCAGCAATATCATTTGGAGAATCAGCAACAATAGCAGCTACAACGATACCACCATCCACATCATCATCATCCCCATCAATAGCAGCAGGACAGACATTAGGAAGAAATACTAATTCTCGTTTGATTGGAACAACAACATCACAAAAATTACAAAAACAATTTTCTGATTCTGAATTGATATCTTCTAATGGTGGTAATAATACAACAACAACAACATCATCAACAGCATTACAATCAAATAATAATGTAAATGGAAGCATCACAAATAATCATTTGCATCATCATCGTAATATTGGCCATAATAATAATGCATCTGTTGTTGGTTCATACAATTATAATTTAATTGGCAATACCAGCAACAACAATGATAACAATAGTAATAGCAATAACATATGGATGAATGGGCCAACACGAAATGATGGCTATCATCCAATAAATTTTAATGTTGATACAAAATATCAACAATCTGATATTGAATTATCAGCATTAACATCATCGACTACTACATCTAAATTACCACCATCGAATCCTCGAAGGCCACCAGAAGGTAAAGATAGTGAAGAATTTGCTATTGCACGTGATAAATTAGTTAATGGGCACAATTCATATAGTAATTTAAGTAAATTAACAAATGATTCATCATCAGCTGAGGTATTTGCAACTAATTCAGCTGATTCAGCTAAAATAAATGTTCAAGTGACTGTTCTTGTTGGTAAGTACATACAAATTTTCTCGGTCTATGTACATGTGTACTATATATATTGTCTCAATTGTTTACTTCTTATCTTATCTTCTTTTAACATTAAGATACCCATAATTTGGATAATGGATTATCAGGTGCTACATTAGCTAGCTTAAAAAAACAACGATCATTATCACGTTCAAGTGGTATAACTGAGAATGGTTCTGTAATAACAGCAACATCACAACATAGTATTACACCACAATCATCGATTACATCAAGTGGACAAACGGCAGCAGCAACAGCAGCTACAACAGCATCATTACCATTACCAACTGGTCAATCAATTGAATTATCAGTTGGATCATTAAAAGATTCAACAATGCCATCACCAATATCTGCATCAACAACAACTGCTTTAGGTATATCACCGTCATCATCATCATTATTAGCAGTACAACAACAACAACAACAACAACAAGATCAATTACAAATAAAAAATCGTTTTAGCGGTAGAACAAGCGATGTTGTTGGTGATAGTACACGATCTAGAAAATGTTGTATGCTCATGTAGGTATTAACATTTTCTTTAGTTATTTACATTATTCTAATATTTTTATCAGTTATTTATATCATATTTCATTTATGTTATTTATTAGAAAAATGCTCGTAATGAAATGATTTATATTATTATTAAATTTTGTATATTAATCGTGTATGTATGTAATTTATCGATTCATTCAATTATCTTTTGAATTTTTGATTATTTTATATAAGATTATTTAATATAGCTGTATTTATTTGATTACGTTGTTGTCATATTTCATAGAAATTAAACATACCACGATTCACACTGACTGATACTTACTTACTTTACATAAACTGAACATTAATGAACAGATTACTAACATTCTATTCTCGTTATATTAACTAGAAATGAATTTAACGAACATTTCTTTTCATATCATTAATGATTGATGAGATCTGTAACAATGAATTCTCAATTATGATATTGCCTTTTTCTTTGCATTTTAAATGTGACATAAAATTGTTGCATCCTCATTCATTCTGAATTTTCCTAAACATATCCGTTGCGATCGCAAAAAATTTCATAAAGAACATTTTGATCTCATCAATTTCGTGATTGTAAATCATTTAAAATTTCTACTTTCTTGAAAAATTATTGATGTAGAACCGGAAATTTAAGCGAAACATAAATTACCTACTAAAGATCGTAGATTAAACACGTTTAAAATAGTTGATTTGCGAAAACTGAAAAATAAATAAACATCAGCTGTTGATTATCTGTAGTCCAGCTTTGTCTGTGTTTCATCATCACCATCATTAGCTCTACAGCCCTTGATGGGGGGTTGAGTTTTGGCTTTTGCTCCAAAATCTACTTCCATCTGGATTTGTCCAACGTGCTGGTTTTTCAAATTCACCACATTCACATGTGTTTCATAATATCATATCCATCGCAACATTTACTAAAAGTATCCATCCAGTAAGCTTTTTGCATTCATTTAGTTTGAAAAATATTTTTAAAAGCAATTATGTTTGCTGTTTTTGTCTTTTATCCCGGGATTGTCGGTTTGTTTTTGTTTTTGGTGGATAATGTGACACTTTAATGTGTTGACAATTTGACTACTTGATGACTTGACGAATTAACGTATTACTTGTTACAGCTCACATGTACGATCGCAATTAAAAATAATTAATTATGTAAATGAAAATGTGTATTTAGCTTTATAAGAAAAAATCAAAATCAAATTTATTGCACAAAAAAAAATTTAAAATTAAATTATAAAACCCAGATATTGAAACGAATGAAAAATGAAATTCTCAATCTCTTTTTTTTTTTTTTATAAAATCAGTATAGCGTGTAATGGTAATTTAAGAAATGGATAATAAACAAAAAAAATATCCAACTTAAAATGTAAATAAATTAAAATTAAAAAAAAAAAAAAAAATTGTGAAATTTACGTAACTACATAAACTGCCTATTTAATGATGTATAAAAAAAAAAAATTTATAAGAAAAAAAGAGAAAAAAAAAATCAAAGAAAATTAAAGTATTTTTGTTAAACTGAAAATTCAATTCATATATGTAAGTCTAAGATGCATGAATAAAACAAAAAGAAAAAATAATTCTCTTAAAACGGCGCAAACTATTTGCATCCATGGTATTAAAAGCTCTTTATAAGGGTAGATTTAATTGTGAGCTTTGTGACGTAAGCATTTGATGAGTTTGCGCAATTGTATGGAAGTTACTATTAATGGTTATCTATGTTTTTAATTGTATTTTAAAAACCGTTTTTCTCTATATAAATTTATTTATACAAACAAAAAAATCTATCAAACGACTACGTAAAAAGACCTTTCAATAGCGACTATGAAAAATAATTAAATTTACCTGTAAGAGTTTATTTTACCATAGCACCCATGCATCTCATGGGTTAAATAAAATTTCAAATGCGAAAAAAAAAAGAAAACAACACGTGATAATGAATTTGAGATTTTATTTACAAAACATTACGATCGCAAAAATATTTTTGCTTTCCATGTAAATGCTTCCGATATAGAGTGAACATGAACATTTTGGAAATTTCCTTTGATTTTTCCTTAATTTAAATGAAAATAAGAAAAAACAAAAAAATTTTTATTCATGATTTAAAAGCATTTTTTATAAATCATATAAGTATAAACGCTCGGCTGTGTATGGTAGAATTCTTTAAAAAAAATAAAAATAATAAATTAAATGATTGTCAATTGAAAATCTTTAGCTATACATCTCTTATCTTATTATTTTTAGCTTTATAGTACGGAATCTTTAGTCTTCAACACTATGAACATTCAATTTGTACTATCCTCTGTAATCAGTTACTGCAATTGTAAAGCCCGCTACATATCTTAATACGCTGCAGATTAATTCAATTTAACAATCATTTAATATTTATTTTAATTCTACCAGAATTTTTCAATAAAACAAAAAGAATTCATTAACTTCCAGAAAATGATTTTCGTTTTTTTTTTGTTTTTTTTTTTAATTTTTCCCTAGCAAAAATGTATTAAAAAAAAAAATTTTTTTTGTTTTTTGTTTTTTGTTCAAAATATTTTTCTGTACTTAATAAAAAAAAAAAAAATAATAATAATAATTTATGTAACCTGTGTAAATTTAAATTGTAATAGAATAAGAATAAGGGTAAATTCGAAAATGCATTACTACCTTTTTTTGATGCAATTAATATCATTTTATGATGACAATGGTATCACATTAAATAGACGATGGTGATACATTTATTTGAATTTATTGTAGCTTTTAAGGTATACAAAAAAAAAATAATAATAAAATAAAATAAAATAAATAAATAATAAAAATAAGAAAAGAAGAGAATTAAAAAGATCATTTATTTACTGTCCAATTTGTTATCATATTATTATTGTTTAGTATGTAAATAAAATTATTGTAAATAAAAAAAGGAAAAAAAAATTTTATATAAAAATGTATATATAAATTAGTTACAAAAAAAAAAAAAACAAAAACAATTTATAGATAAGAATAAATAAATTATATTTAAATTATAAAATGATATTAAATTTAAAATACAAGAAGAAAAATTTAAATACAATATAAATAAAACGAATGTTAAACGTATTTGCTTGTATGTATGTATTGTAAAAAAGAAAATCGAAAATAAAAAAAACAAAATTTTTCTATAATAATATATTAAGTAAAAGAAAACAAAAAAAAACTAAAAATAATTTATTAAGAATTTGTAAAAATCAAAACAAAATTAATAGGATAAATACAAGATGAAATTGTAAAATTTTTTTTTTTTTTTTTTTTTTTTTTTTTGGAAAACAGCTATACTCTGTCTACTAATATTATGCCATTTCAGGTCTTATGGTGATTACTTAAATTGGTTACCATTTTACATCACTATGACGTATTGATATTCAAAAGTAAATTCATCTGATATACGTAATAAAAGCTTTTGGGATTGTGGTAATACTGCTCATGAAATAGTCTAATTAGAAATTATGAGAGAAAAAAGGGCATACGTACTCTTATAAGACCCTAAGTGCATTATATTTAATAGACAGTGTAAGTATATAGGCTGTTCATTTCTAAAGTGAAATGAATTGAAACATTTTTATAGTCAAGATTTTCATATAATTCAAATTTATGTTATACTCAGCCTTATTCCGACTTTCGATCGAATCGAATCGAACACGAATTTCATTCGTTCGATCGAACGGATAAAAGGTATTCCAAGATTCGATCGAATGCAATGTGAAACATTTTTACGGAACACAACGAAATAGAACAAAAATAAAATTTTTCAATATGTCAAAATTCTGGTTTTAATGCAAAGATATCTGTGTTTTGAATAAAACATGAAAATTTACACTGATTCGTAACACAAACTTCAACGAACTGAATATCGAAAAATTTACGATTCGATCGAAAGTCATAATACAAATTTTCTGTTGAGAATTCATGAAAACGAATGAAACTGAAACAAAATCGAAACTTGGAATATGAATTTTCCGATATTGAACAGGTTTTCTTTTCACATCGAAACAAATCGAAACTCGGAATGACCCTGACTATTAATATCTCAACACAAAGTCTACATTTTGATACTAAAAATCATCAAAATCATTTACTTATATTGACTCTATCCACTAATTCTATGCACTTAATTCCTTATATGTACGTTAAATAAATACAATTTTCCATCAATGATATCCAAAAATTTCATTTGATATTGTTTGACAATTTTTAAATTATTATGAAACATTTTAATGAGAAATAATGCGAAAAGAAAAAAATACATGTATGTGTACTCCCATGAGATCTTAACTGCATTGCATTAGTGAACAGAGTATAAGAGTACTACATGGTATTATAAATGTGCCAGCTAAAAGTTATCTTCAATTCTCACAATATTAATAAGTATTTATGAGGATCTTGTGATTTCTTCAAAATAGCTAAAGTTACGTAACATTTATATACCACAGATGAATAACAAAACAGTCAAAATTACAGGATCAATGGAAATTGTAGATTTTAATTTTAATTTTAATAGAGACAAATTGCAAATACTTACAAAGCCTTAAGTACTTATTTTATGCGAATCGAAAATAGGAAATGTTTTGATCAACTACGAAAATTTTTAAATAAATTTGACCCATCAGAAATTGTTTGATCATTGGAGTATTTTGGTCATGCCCAAAGAACATTTATAGTAATTAATAACGATATGTCGGGTGTAATTTGGAAAATGTCGAATGAACGATTTTATAAATAAAAGCAGGGTTGTGCATTTACGCGTAAACAGCCGGAGTTTACGTTAACTTGGTAAAGAGAGTAAAGAGTGTAAATAACGTAAAGACTGCGTAAATAGCGTAAATAGACGTAAATACATAAAAATAAAACAGCTGTGTGTAAATTGTCTGTCACTTTTAAAAATTAACAGATTAAAAAAACATAAGTCGGGTGATTTTGATCTTTGAAAGTACCAAACTTATGTACAGTTTTTATAATTTTTATTCACAAAATAAATATTGAAGTTAATGTTAAACAAAATATTTTGTGTTTTTATTTTTATGAATAAAATTTAATTTTTAATAAATTTGTTTACGTTTACACTCTTTACGTCTTTACGGTAAACTGAAAAACTCTTTACGTACGTTGTTTTTACGTGTAAATTGTGGTTGTAAACGCTGTAAATAGTTTACGCGCAAACCATGATTAAAAGTCATGAATTCTATCAAGAACCATAAAAATACTCAGATGTCCATTTTGAAGTGAACAAAGACGGTTCATTAAATAACAAATGATTTCAATAAAATTCACAATTATACAATACAAAATGTAAATTTATTTTTTTATTTTTTATTTTATTTAAGATTATTAAGAATGATACAAAATAGGAAAAATATTTTAAAAAAAAAAAAAATTTTTTTAAATTGAAAACATAGCTCTAATGTTGGTGTTCACTTCTCGTTCAATTAAACTGGTGTTACATAATGTCAAATTAGTTAGATCATATGTTTGCAAATAATGTGCATCATTATTTCGACTAAATATAAAAATTTTATTATTTATAACACATGTCCTAGGGAAATGTGAATATTTTTGTTCATATTGAATTTTCTCATCTAACCATTTATTAGTTCTTATATCAAATTTAGCTATTATCTCGCATGTAAAACCATAAATGTAATTATCATATGATTGTGTTGACCAAATATCTTTATCTAATACATTAGTAGAGATCGTTTGCCAATTTTGTTCTCTTGGATCTAATCTTTGAATACAATCACCAGTTACAAAATAAATAAAATTATTTAATGTTGTTACATCATATAATCCATTATCTTTTATACGATCATCATTTAAATCATTTAATTTCATCCATTTTAAATTTGGTATATCAAAAATTTCATTTGATCGAATAAATGTTTTATAACCAGATACTGTACCAGAACAAACATAAATTTTATTATTTAATGTTACAATTTTTGGACAATATCTAGCAATATTCATTGATGGTAAATCATTCCATTTATATTCATCCATTGAAAAATATTGACATGTATTAACGATTTGTGAATTTATTTCACCACCACATAACATAAAATTTTTTTTATTAAATATTGTATAACCAAATACAGAACGATTATTTGGAATTTTTGTAATTATTTGATTTATTTCATTATTATGATAATCAAATAATCTCATATCATCTGTTATAATTACATATAATTTTTTTATCTGATCAATATCTGAAATTGATCCTATACATTCCCATTTAGTATCTAATAATTTGAATAATTTTTGACTAAAACCTTGTGTTCGTAATAATGGATTATCATCGAATATATTTAATTTAGCAAATTTTGAACTAAAATATTCTAATTTAATTTCAGACATTAAAATTTCAATATATTTTTCACGATTATTCATATCATATGTTATCCATTTACGTATTGCTAAATATAATGATTCTTCAGTATAATTAATACGTTCTTGTTCAACTAACATTTTAATTGTATCTGATGTTAATTGATAAAAATCTGTTAAATTAATAAAATAATCAAAATTTTTTGTAATAATTTGTAATGATTTTTTTGTTAATTCAATACCATAACATAAACATGTTTCTGAATATTTTAATAAATCTAAACAATTATTTTCATTTAATGTATCTATTAAAATTTTTATACATTTATTAATTAATTTAAACATACAAAAAAACATTGCTGTATCAATTATATCTTTTGCATCATTCGATGTAATTACAATTTTTCCAGTATACATGTAATTAATGATTTTCTCTAAAATATTTGATTTAATTCGTTGTAAAACAATTGAATTTGTATTACGTTCACGTAATTCTGTATTAAATAATTTAACAAAAAATGGACTAGCCGTTGATAATACCCATTTATGAACTTTAAATGTACCACCATCTTCGGTTTTTAATTCATAATCACAATTTTCACCAGATTTTTGTAATTCATGTAATTTTTTAATTAAATTCTCAATAATCTCATTTTCGAAATGATTTTCAGTGATGATAGCTGCTAAAATTTAAAAAAAAAAAAAAAAAATAGAAATCAATAGTATTAGGTTTATTCTTTAAAATGTTTTAATTGTATAATAAGGAAAAGGTTAAAAGTTCTTTTAAGGATCCATCTCCGATTTTTATGAAACTTCATATTTACACTATATTCGATTAGTCTTAGCTATACTCTGTCCATTAATGTTATCCACTTAAGGTCTTATGGGAGTACATCAAATATGGATGTATTTTTTCTTCTCTCATAATTTCTAATTAGATTGTCTCACCAGCCAGTATTGATTGTCTCACGATCCACAAAGCTTTTATTATTTATAAATGGTAACAACTTTAAGTAAATCTTCATAAGACTTGACGTGGCATAATATTAGTGGACAGAGTATAGATAAAATCAAATCAAGCATATTTGATCACTTAGAAGTCATTCAAGTTATAGCAAACCATTGTTTGTAGTCAATATCCTTCGTTTAATGGCTCAAGAGCTACTAAGAACTCAAATTAAAATAAAAAATTAGCAAAAATTTGACATTATTATACCAATTGCGAAAAAAGGTTGTCTATCAAGGTCTTTAAACTCTGAAAATTTCATGAAAGCCAGAGAACAATATCCTGAAATACTCGATATTTTTTCTCAATTTTTGCTTCTTTGATATTTTGACCATGTAATGAACATTTTTTTTGCATATTGACATCATGTTTTTTGAATTGTACTCTTTGAGTAGAATTAGTGTGCAAAGTTTCAAAAAAATCAGTAGCGGGTAGCGGATATTAAAAGAAAAAGAAGCTTGTACCAATACAGTGACTTTTTAAAAAGTAATTATTGGATTTTTATTTACTTGGCATGATCGCGTTTTTTATCAACAAAATTCATTTATAGATAATTCGTTTGATGTAACAACCAGTAATTAACCATACTACATCACTTGCATTTTTTGATTTGACATTTTACAAGTGTCCCAATACTTTTTGTAAATCACTGTATTTTCTTTTATACGAAAAAAAATTCTTTTATTTCAATACAAATACTTACACATTTCGATGTGTGTTTTTGGTTTGTTTGCTTTGTTTATCGTTGTATATCCGGTCACTTTACCAAAAAAAAAAAAACTCCAGCGTATAAAAGACAGTTTTTTGTATTTAATTACTTTATTTGATTTATTTTTTATTTTTTTAATTGATTTTACAATTTTTTTAACCACGTATTAATCGAATTTTACATAAAATTTGAATTTCAAAAAATTTATTTGCAAAAAAACTACAATAAAAAAAAATATCAAATTTTAATGAAAAAAAATCCAAAGAAAAACTCAAAAATATTTCCAAAAATATGGCACATTAAATTAAATGTTGAATAAATTCTGTTTAAAATTGCAAATGAGCTTTTCAATTTCATTTATAAATGAATCAGCCTCAGACAGAAACAGAATATACACTTCATTTTTTCCATACATTTTTCATTTTTTGATAAAAGTTCTTTATTTTTTTTGCGGAGGGAGCAAGAGGGGAACGATGGTTTATAATTGTGTTTATCTCACAAATTCAAGTGTGTGACTGTGTGACTGTAGTAGTAGAATTATCAATATCAGTCACTTGAAATGTTTAAATTGATAAATTGATAAAGTACAGCAGAATGCAAAAGTTCATCAAAAAGAAATGTTCCCGTTTATTTACTGATTAATAAAGGACCACCCCCCCCCCCCCCCCCCTCAATTCCTCCTCCTACAATACAACAATAGATCGACATTCATTCATATATGGATCATGATCATGATTGAGTGTTGAGAAGAAAACGGAATGGATAACTTCAAAAATGTATCATTGTATATTTAATGCAATATATGTTCTGTTTATTATGATTTTAGGCTGTTATATACATTATACAGGGTGTCCCAGAGTCAATGTCAGAAAGCGGGTCCATAGATTATAGTGTGGTTTTTCTTTAAGAGTGTTTCAAGCAAAAAATCAAGCAATTTTATTTATTTATCATTTTTTATTTGCCATTATCCGGTATTCGCGTGTCATTGAAGTATAAAAAGCCAAAAATAAGCACCGGTATACATGGAAATATACAACAACAACAGCAACTAAAATGGTTTAAAAAAAAAATGAAAAAATGAAAAAATTGAACAATTAAACGTGTAATTGAATTTGCGGTTTATTTTGGTTTATTTTGTTATAAACATGCAGAGAACCTTAATAATTTAAATTTTATAACGTGAACACATGCCATATGATGTATACCAGCGTACACAATTTTTAATCAATGGTGCAATTATATACACGAATTGGATACGTACGTATAAATGAAAACAACACATTGTACACAATGTTTGTTGTATACAAATTAAAATTTTTGTCCTAATTTTTTTTTTTTTTTTTTTTTTTTTTTTTTTTTTTTTTTTTTTTTTTTTTGCTTTCAACAATGACTGTGTATATGAAGTTAATATGGGTCGGTGAATTAATTTGAAATTTTCATTTCAATATGCAAAAAAAAAAAAAATTATGTATTTTAAAATATTCCATTTTGTATACTTGTAACGATCAATTTTTGAATATTTTATAATTTTTTTTCTAATACTCCTAATTATATGCAAAATTATTCGTTTTTGTTTTTTCAAATTCCAAACAGAATAAATTATGAAAAAAAAAATGTTTGTATTGTAATTGTTAATTTTTTTTTTTTTTTTGTTATTTAAATAACCTGATGATTTGTTATATTGTAATTATGATGGAGGAGGTATGAAGAAGAAGAATTTTGTATTCATTTGAAAAAATTTGATTTATTGAATTCTCAATATGAAACGAAATAATTGGTACTTATTTGTATGCAGAATACGTAAATACTGTTCTCATTTTATACAACAGGTCATGGGCGTATTTTATAAAATTCTGTTTGTTCACCGTTTTTTACGAAAACATGAACCTGTCTGTATGTACACGAATTTGATTGCCATGAAAATATTTCGATAACTGAGAATGGCAATAACTAACCCAGAAGGAAAAATGAAAATAATTTAATAATGGAATTTAAAAGGTATCTTCGTACCTTTTGTCTCAATTACTGATGATATCTGATCGCCTCAAGTATTCTGTGAAATTTAGACGAGAGAGAGAGAAAGGGAGAAGCAAAGTTCAAGGAATTTGGACTCTTAGGTATAACATTGAACGCTACAGACTTACAATTGACGTCACTGAAACATTTAAACATTTAAAAACCAATGAGAGGCAAAGATTTGGTTATATCGACCAAACCATACTCAACCATACAGAATGAGAAAGGAGGAAAGAAAAATAAATGATATGCAAGTTGCTATATATTAGGAGTTCTTTCATAAATGCGTCGTCGACGCTGACTGCAAAAAAATCAACTTCATAAATTTCTTTCCAGTGCAATCGTGGAAATGTATCAGCTTCATTAATTCAAGCAGTCTGTAATGTTTACACAAATTACTCAATCGTTTTCAAACAACTGCAGTATTGATTTTCAAGAAGAAGAATTATCTGACATTTCACTCTCACGTTTTATTTGCTCACGTTTTGTTTTGCTCACAATTAAGTTACACTATAAAAACAAATATGGCGTTTACTTAAAAATGGTGAATTGTCTTCATTTATTTTAATAAAAGCGTGTATGGAAAGTTGACAATTCCGATTACAATTCCAGCGCATTCGGGTCGTTGACACACGTCGACGACGCATTCATGAAATTACCCTAGGTAGATAGAGGAGGTTGCTCGCCAAATTCTCAAGCAAGCTCACTTACGCCAGAAAAGCCCGTTGTGATACCACCACACCAGACATTTTTTAGAGATCAAACCATCTCGAGAACTTCAAAAAACCCAAAAGCTTCTTAACCGAAATCTCTCCTAAATCAGAGAGATCTTGAAAGAAGGACGGTAGTTGCTATGGATTAGTGAAAACTATTTTCATTTTGGTTTTGATCATACTGACCAAATGGCTAAAAAAAAAAAGTTAACGAAATTGACGAAAAAATACGGAAAAAATTGGCGAAATTTAATATTTAAAAATAAAATAAAAATTCATATATTTAAAATGTCCTGATTTCAATTATTTATAATCAATAATAAAAATATAAATTGGGGTAACCCAGTACATAATATCTGGATATTTCAGATATATTAGCCATCATAGCAGCCACATATACAGACTCCTTATTTAATCGATTTTCCAAAGATTGAATTTAAAAAAAACAACAAAAAAAAGAAAAATATTAAACTATAAAAAAATTTCTTATATTCGTCACAATTTCAAAAAAAAATGTAAAAGAATCAATTACCTGGAAAACTTTCCCAAATGATGAAAATTGTTAGGAACAAGAAAAAAAACGTTTTCCTATACGTAATGAAAGGAAAAAAAAAGGAAACCAAGTGTATAATGATGAGATTTAAGTGAGATAAAATTTTTATGATGGAAATGTTGACACCTTTCTGAATTTCTTCCTTTTTGTTTTCCTGTTTTCATTTTGTATTGTATAGTCAATGTATAGTCAATCATAATAATTAGAAAATTGTCATATAAAATTCAATTAAATAACGAACAAGATTTGATAAATGATGTGTGACTTACTGGTAATAAACATTTGATATAATCACGTGTCCAAAAAGAGAAGACAAAACGTAAAATGATGGAATCCTGGATTCACGTAAATGATGGAAAGCTGGAATCCCAAAGAAAAATTAACAAAAGAACCGAATTATGAGCAATTTGAAAATTAATTTTATTATTTAAAAAAAAAAAGGACAAATGAAACTAATTGGATAGGCCGAAAAGGATACAAAGGATTTCGTTAAGATAAATTGCTTGAAAATAGAAAGGAAATTAAACAGGACAGCTGTGGACAAATGGAATGTAGGACACATAGAAGAATCGGGGGGTCAGTGTCACTGATGATCCGATGGATTGAAAATAACGTCGACCATTGAGGGGTAGGGTAGACTAAAATCACCAAATGATAGATCTACAACGAACATGAATAATATCATCTTTCTGTTTACATTTTTTGTTTTATCTACCCATAATGCTGTTGCTTGCTCTGTTGGATAATCAAACACTGTGAAAGGTAAGAGAATGAAAGAAATGAAAATCTATCTTGGTGGAGATAGTGGGGGGAAGGGGGGGGGGGGAGACTGTATAATAGTTCCTATGAAACAAGCACAAATTAGCAGGCAGATACAGTGATAGAGTCTAAATCCCCTTTAAGGTCATAGCACTGTAGAAAAAGAAAAAGAAGAAAAATCAATCCAGGTCGTATATAACGAGACTAAAACAAGTCTGTATAGCCTTAGGTTTCTTATACACTCTTGAGATCTATTTTCTAAACATAAAAAAATTTTCATGTTTTTTTTTTATTTCCATAATTGATTTATGAAAATTCAAGAAAAGTGAAATTTTAAAATTATAAAAATTCAATTTACATTACATTTTGTCTCAGAAAGTACATGATGTACAGGGTGATAAGTGTGTGAATAAGTAAACATCAAGGTAAAGATTCTGGTAAGCTAATTCAATACACTAAGCCTCTTCCCTCCCTTTTTTCCCCCCATTTCCAAAACTAATGCCATCTAATGATCTAAAATATGTGCACACTTAACTGAATCGCCCTGTATGTACGCATACAGGATTCCGATGTTACATCGCTATACTTGAGACTTAAAAAATTTTTAGATTATCTATCTATGTATCTAGTATGTATGTTTTATATCTTTTCAAAAATAAAATTTATTTTTTCATTTTTAACAAGATATGACGTACATACACAGACACACATCAAAACTTTATGAATAAATCAAAACTTTTCAAAATGAAAAAATAATAAAAAAAATTACAATACAGAGCAAACAAACAAAAAAAAATTTAAAACAAAAAAATTAAATAAAATTTCAGTTTCGAAACTCTGAGTACGCCAAATCATAAAAATAAATACAAATACAAACAAAATTTCAAAAAAAAAGCAATAAAAAAACAAAAATAAAAAATTTCGTAACATTTTTTTGTTTTTGGCATTTTGATATTCGTATCAATGTTGAAAATTTGTACTCATAAGTCCTTGGGTTGAAACCAAAACGTAGGGGCTAAGTTAGGATAGGTTACGTGATTGGTTCTGCTTAGACAGGCGAGGCTAAGTATAGAACGTGCTGAGTCCATATAGCTTGTCATTGTGATGTGAATGAGAGAAACCCTCTTTCGAGAAATGTGATCCTCTCTCGACAGCCAAAACGAAATTAGCTATTCTGTTTAGATTAATGCATTAAATGTACTTTAAGTCAATAATTTTGTAATCAATCAAGTTCACTTATTTATAACGTACAGTACGTTCAGTTCCATTTACTTTTATACGTAATTTTTACATCGTAAGGACAAGAAGGATCAATGAAAGACTACACTACGAATATGTCAATGAAATGTAAGAAACCTTCGATGCAATTAAAGTGAAAGAATAGTAAAAATCATGGACAGAGTTAAAACAGCTGGCCGTTAAACAAAATTAGATGGAAAGTGTTCGTAGAGGCACTATGCTCTTTCGTGGGGTAAAAGTAAAATAAAAAGAAAAAGAAATAGAAAAAAAGGACAAGGAGGGTAAGTAAAGTAAAATTTTTAATTTATTATTCCAGACTACTCCAGTTAAAGTCATTATTCCAGTGAATTATTAACAGAGCGAAAGATTTTACTTAATGAACTTCACTTTATGTTTACTTCTATTGCGGTCAATATGCCATTTTTAATATCTTTAAACCCACATTGGTTAGGTTTCTTAAGTATGTACTTCATTCTATGTATATATGTTACTTTGCTTTATCTATTTATTTCAGGTAGGACTTTACTTCTTAAAAAACCCAAATTGTTGAAAATGCAATACAAAAAAACTAGAAGATAAAATTTTGATTAAAGTAAAAAAAATAAATCTAAGAAACAAAAGAAAAAAAAAAAACAACGAAAAATCTTTTATATGAATCTGATTACCCTAAAGTTATGCAAACATTTAAAAAATAGGCATTTTGTAAAAAATGCAAATGTTTGACTGTGTAAAATTACCAAATAAGAAACTTTAATTAAGTGCCATTTTTTTAAAAAATTTGTTCATGATCTAATTAAATTCTCATTTTGAATTCATACACAAATGTAATAACAGGAATAACAACAGATTACTTTGATTGTGATGATTACGTACAATTTGTATCGTACACGGTAAGTACACGTACGTTAATCAAAAAAATAGGATTTCTATGAAAATATGAATTATGAACAAATAATTTCAGAATGAAATATTGTTGCAGGCATCGAAAAAGGCATGGAAAGAATGAGAGAATTTTGGGGTAGTGCTAGTGAGTAGTATCTGAATATGTGGGTGATTGTGTGAGTGAAATAACATTTTATTCCAGATTCAATGATAACTTATTTAATTTACACATTTAATTAGCATGAAAATTTTGTTATCCAGAATTTAAATTGAATTAATATTATTTGTTGTATATAATGTTTTTCTATGTAAATATCGGTACGTATAGTATCACACGTACACATTAACATACACACATAAAACAATGCCTATGAGTGTGTAATACTCGTCGTATGTATGTGCGGTATGTATGAATATTAAATTTAAATAATTCATTTTGAAATTTTCCAGTAAAATGATTATTTTGCTTATACATATATGTACAGCAGTACACATACACTAATACATAGGCAAATGCATAAAATTAAACAAAAATTATTACGGGGTGATAAACAATTAATTTCAGGATAATGTAACATATTTAAAGGACTTCTAATCACCTACAAAAGCTATATAGACATCAATATCTTGACTGTATTTTAGACTTCACCAAAGAAGATACATCTCAACACATATCCTAGAAGAGAAGGATTACTACAGCCAAAGTAGTAATCTGGAATATCTTTGATAAAACTGACTACATACACATTGTAGGATATATAGTTAAAAGAATACATGCTATTATGTAGAGATACCGATGAGATGAGGGTTCAATAAACTTTCAATTAATAAAACTGCAATGTCATGGCCGTTAAACTTTATCTATGTACATTATCCTTAGTGTACACAAAAAAAAAAAATTATCGTTAAACTCTGGGAATTGAATATATAAACGAATCGAACACTTTGTAAAAGAAATCATGTTACGTTTAATATTGGATCCTAATCTCATAGAAAAAAAAAGGAAAATATAAAATTCGGTTCATTAACTGGAGGTTAACAGTAAGCGATGGATTTCTTGGAAATTTGAAAACTTGAAGATTAGAACTCAGACATCAAAGATATCTATTCTAGAATTTAGATTTTTTTTGTATTGAAAATATTGCATACTTGTAGGATTTTTTTTACGTCTATTTACGCTATTTACGCAGTCTTTACGGTATTTACACTCTTTACTCTCTTTACCAAGTAAACGTAAACTCCGGATGTTTACGCGTAAATGCCCAACCGTGATTTAAACGAATAAAGGGATAAATTCAATATGGGAATCCCCTATTTAAAAAAAAAAAATTTTTTTTTGGTTTTTCAAAATTCAACATCGATCGTTTTCTCATGTTTGGCATGGAGCTTTATAGGCTTTGAAATTTGATTTTATGTTACTTCATTTGAACGCTCAATGTGGTTTGATATCTAAACAATATCTGGTGAGGTATCGCAATGGGCGTTTCTGGTTTAAGTGTGCCTGCTAACTAACCTACCTAATTCATTTGAAAAATGTATATAGTATGTTTGAACACTAGACAAGGTTTAAAAAAAGCCCTAAAACCCTTTTTGTATTTATCCGACAGATCATGCGTGCTAGGTAAATGTTCTCTTACCTACTATTACAGATAGATTATTTTTATTTAATGATATCCTGTGTGATCTGCATTATACAGTCTTTAGGTATATATTGATTTCAAAACAAAATAATTAAATTAGAAATTGGTCATGTACTCTCATATCCATATCATTGGATGATTTGTAATATTATTGTAAACAAAATTCACATATGTTATGCAAAAAAAAATTAAATTTAAATTTTCAATTTTCAATTTTTTAATATACATAGCATGCATTCATATGTATCATACACGTGTGTACACGTATGTATGTACATACCTGTATGCATGGGTGTAGATTTCTATATTTAAGGAGATTATACCTATCATGAGAGAGATAACAAAATTTTCCTCAAATCCTGTACGAATGAATTTTTATTTATAATGTGTATTTACTGTGTGCTTTGTGTGAGTGTCCTGTGTAGAGAATACAGGATACGGCAGGCAAAATAAAATGAATTTTTAATCTCTAATACGAATTTAAAAAGTTTTCGCAATAAAAAAAAAAAAATCTCATTTAATTTGTCGCACTCTCTTTTTTCGTCTTTTTTCAAATTTGCATTTTGAATTTTATATTCAAAACGCATATCTTCCATAGTCTGTTTATTAACTTATGTTATTCTCACATTTCAAATAAAATGATTTGTAGACGTGATATATGTATAACACTTAAAATTCTATGTAAAGAATTTCAACTATACGTTATATGTATTTGAAAAATTTAATTTACAGTGATGTACAAAAGTAGTAGGACACGGACAAGATAGGAGTAACTGATGATAAAAAAAAAACCATTACTAACCAGAAAATTTTAAGGTTTTTGTCTACCGATGGCAACTGAAGGAGTACATCTTGGACATTGTCATGCAAGATTGCTTGCGCGTCTATGTGTGCATGTGTGCGACGAAAGATTTGATGAATAATAAAGCGATGAACAGAATATTTCATTCATTTTTGTTCTGTCAAAATTGTCAAAATTAAAATAATGTTAATTAAATATGAGACAGAATTAAATGGAAAATAAAAATTCATTTTGAACGGAAGACATAACCTCTTAAGAACTTGTGTGATAGTGTGAATAACAAACACAAATCTATGAATGTGAATGTGTGAATCAAATGGAACGGAGTATTTTGTTTAGCACTTCATTTGAACTGGAACGGAATGGACCGGAGTGTTGTGTTCAATAGAATGAACTTATGCAAATGTGTAATGCTGTTACTTTACATCCAAGCATGACGTATACAATGAATATGAGAAATTGTTGTGTTATATTAAAATATGTGTACACGACAGGCACTTTAATTATATTATTTATCTAAACTAAACTGTTCACCTTCTTGTGTGGTAAATCCATAGAAGATATACAACATTACCTAGACTGAATGTAACCATGCCAATTGCCAACCACCAATCAACCACATAAGCCAACCTACCTATGATTTGTTGTGATCTTATACGTTTGCTCTTTAATGTTTGTGGTATGATTTCATATTTAATACAACAAATTGTTATTGTCATTGTGGTAAAGTCATAAGTTCAATGGGTTTCAGACATTCGTAAATATGGGTTTCATGAGTTATGTATACGTGTACGCTTGTATACGTGTGCAACACGCTTTCATATATAAAGTTCAAGAAGTCATGAAATCGTTTTTATTTTTCATGACTACAATTATTCAAAAATAAAGAAAATCAATTTTTGTTTTCTTTCAAGAGATTCATTTTTCATGAATGTTTTCATTCAATTTTTCTAAAATATTCGAATAACTTAATGCGAAAATCTGATTTATACATACATACATATATGCTTGAGAACTATTGGTATCTGGCTTCTAGGTATCTTCAGTAAAATTGTAGCAGACCTTATATGATCTCAACAAAGTTCAAAACCAAGTTCAAACGTATCTTTTGAATGGAACGGATTTCGTGAATGCAAACCCCCTTTTTACCCTTTAAATTCAATTTTTATCAATGGGAAGATCAACCATTCATCGCTTTTTTTTTTGTATCATTATAGTTTTTGAGCCAAAACAAGGGAACAAAAATCTAATTCGCCATTTTATCGGGCTCTGTAAATTTGATGTTATTAACGTATCCTACAAGTATGCAAAATCTAAAGCAATTTTTGATTTTCTATTCAAAGGAAATAAATTTTTATTTCAAAAGCAAAATAACAGCATAAACAAAAACAAATAAATTAAAAACAATTTTTTGGTTGTTGTTTGTTTTTAGTACATCCCATTGAGATTTAGCATAGAAAATGCAAAGCATTTTTAACATCGCATACATGTACATGCCTGTGTCCCTGTGTGTAATATTTAAGTGTTAAATTTTGTACATATTCATATGACATATGGAGTGTTAGATATGTATTTTTCATAAAATCAACAAATTTATAAATAACACACACACACACACACAAACACATCAAAATAATCCTTTGAGATTTTATTTGAACAATATTGTCTCAAAGTACCGTAGCACTACTATATATTGGGTTTGTGGATTTGTTCCTGTTACTGTTGTTGGTTGTTGTTGTTGTTGTTGTTTCTCCATTTGCGTTTTTCATAACTTTGTATATGTATTACTCAACAAAATTCTTTTTTTCATAATTTTAGTACTCTATTGAGAATTTCATTAAATAAACAAAAAAAAATATTTTATGATGTGTACGAGAACATTTCAAGTACATGAAAAAATATTTTTTGTCTAGAAAATTTTACATTTTAGCTCTCATAAATGAAAAATTCAGAAAAAACAAAAAAAAAAGCAGAGAATGTGAAATTTTACAACAGAGGAAAAAAATTTTTTTTTTTTTTTTTTTTCAAAAATGCACATTATTTTGTTATTTTGTGAGATTGCATCGTTTCGTTACCTTATAAAATTTTGATGTACATACACACATTAACCATGTTGTGTTGAAGTTTTCTAATTATTCTTAATTACATAACATATTAAAAGGATGCTTTTTTGTATATAAATTCATAACTTAAATTTATACAGACAGGGTGATATTCAGTTAAAAATCATCACACATCACTGTAAGAGATGATAAATCTGGTGGATGATATAAGCAAAAAGGTCGTATGGAAGAGAATGGAAGGGATGAAGGTTTAACTGATTGGCTGTTAAAGAGAAAATTTGAGCCTTATTCAAAGCATATTGCATAAACTCATGATCCGTTGAGCCTATACATCATTTTCATCAAAATAAATAACGGACAATTAATGGCGGAGAGATAGATTCTTTGTCTAAAAGGGAGACTCGCAGAGAATGAATTATGAAAATTTTGTATTTTTCGTTTTCACATGAAGGTATCTCTTATCGTATTACCAAAATTTATGAAAAATTTTTTTAAATTTTTCCCATTTTTTATGATTTTCAATTCGAATATCACTAAAAGGCCCTGGCGAATCGTGGCGGAGACGAAAGGGTGTTAGTTTACTGGTCATTCCTTCTTTTTAAATAAATAAATAAATCAATTCGAATAATTCTTGGACCGTTGGAGATGTGAAATTTTGACTAAAAACTCGTTGGAAAGGACAAAATATTGGCTAAATAGCTTTTTTTTTTTAGGACGACAATGATCTAATGGTTCGGCGAGTTGTGAAATGTTTTATAAAAAGAGATACAATTTTCTAGTGGCACTCCTTTCTCTCCGCTCTCTCGTATGAATTTTTGCTTGTCTCATCCAAGTTTCTTAAGTATGTGCAGAGCAGACTTTACTTAATTACCCTGTGTATATACATATTTATACATGCTTTCGTTTGTAGTAAAACAAAAATATTACGTACAAACTTTAAATGGTAAATTCTAAGTATTTTCGTAAGGATATGCCATTATTTTCTTGGATTTGAAGTTGTTAAAATTGTTGAAAATCTTAAACAAAAACACATAATTTTGTAAAATGTTTAAAATTTGTTTTTTTTATGTATGCTTTTATTGTACTGCTTATAAACTTATAGAACAAAGTATACAAAACTGTTTCATATTCTGATGTGGGGCATTATTGGGGTTATTATAATGACTATAACTAAAAATTTCAAATTTTGAATGATTTTGAGTATTAAACAGATTGGAATGAGTATTTCAGTATCTTTTGTTTCGACGAAAGAAATACATTCACATAGTATATAAAATTCTAGTCACTCCAATTTTATGAACCAAATTCGAATAGAACGATAGATCATATCTGTAGGAATAAATGTAAGCACGGACAGGACATGATCATGTCGAATGTAAGAGTCCATCCATGTCAATGACATGATTGCCTGCTGTACACTGAGATTTAAATGTTAGAAATGAGAGGTTTTTAAAAAAGTCATTGATTTGACTTTAAAATGTTATTTAATTCTTGTTATTTATTTTTGTTGTCTACAGCTGAGTAGCTATACATGTTTTTCACATTAAGTTCGTTTTTTTAGGAAAAAAGGAGATTTGTCTTTTTAAAAAACTAAAATTCATCCTCTTGAAAATCTATCGACTTTCGTGATTTGAAGACGTAAATAAGGTATACGAAAATCATGCGTTTTGATATGTTGAATGTTAGTCTTTCCTGTAGTTTACACCTGACTTTACATCATCAGATAAGCTTTGTTATAGAAAGGATCTAAGTCTCAGCTTTTGATGAATCGAATGTTCATATAGAGGGATAATGGCCATCAATATGTAACGTTATATACCTCATTTATTGAAAAAATTTCTCCTGTATATTCTATGTAAAATCTCCTATATCTTAGAAGGAGTGAATTTTAACGTGAATTAATGAAAAAGGATACGAATTCTAAAATACTCGGTGTAAAAACCTAGATGTCAGACATTCTGCACATTATGATGTCATCAAGGTACAATGGACGCAGATCATCATGCGAAAATCGATTATGAATGCATTTATAGTCTGTCTACTAATTCGATGCAGTTAAGGTATCATGGGAGTATACTATGTGTCTTTTTTCTTCTCTCATAATTTCTAATAAGATCATCTCACTAGCCGTGTTACCACAATCTTTAGAGCTATCATATAATACGAAATGAATATTTTTAAATATCAATATACAGCGACGTAAGGTGGCACTATTTTATGTCATTTCCATAATACCTTAACTGAATCGATTTAATAAGACAGAATATAGCATGTTAATTGCTACAAAAAAATGAGCCTGCATTGTACTTATGATATCAAAATCCTGGAGCCATTCTGATACAATGATGCTTCTCAATATCTGAACTGCTTTTTGGTTGGTCTATAATTTCAAGATTTTTTTTTTTTTTTTTTTTTTTTTTTGTCATAGTAAATAAGTTTAGCCAGTTATTGATGTATCCGAATCGAAATCGTAAAAGTCTGTGTGTCATTAAGTGATTTCGTTAAAGGTGATTTTGTGAAATTTTAACTGATTTCAATTTCGATCTGTCTATCGCTTAAAACTGATGGCACACATGTATTTGTACGTATACGTATATGTAGGACATTATTTAAATTTATTTAAAATTTCGAATTTAAATGCAGACCATGTACACATCTCTACACATATGTATTTGTAATCATAATAAATCTTTACAAGAAAAAAAAATCAACCTTCCTCCTTAAACAAGTAAAATGATTGAGAGTGAATGATGTTATGACCTTTCTTTCTGTATATCACATCACAAAACATATTGCATACTTGTAGGTATCCAAAAAGTCTTAAATACAAAAGCTTATGCTAACAATCCCATAAATTAATGTGTTGTAAAATACCACCCCGTTACCTTTTGGGTAAAAAAAAAATTTTACAACATTTATTTTTAAAGGACATAGATGAGGAAGAAGAGAGAAAGAGAGAGAGAGAGAGAGATAAAAATATAAAAAGGAAATAAATGAAATGAAAATAAAATTAAGAAAATATTTATTTTCCTTTAATGCCGTTTTTCTTTTTTTTTTCATTTTTTGTATATCGCATGTTTACGCATACATATACAAAATTAAGAAGACAAGATAAAAGGACTTAAGGCGTTTTAATTAAAAATCTATTGAGAAAATTATGTAGCAAAAGACTTTTAGAAGATTAACAAAAAAAAAAAAAAAAAATTTTTTTTTCTTCTTATTTTGAAAATACTTGAATAAGTGAAAAATTGTCAATTTTAAAAAATGTTTAACGGAAATTACACTTTTGCCCCATCATCTTGTAATTTGTTGTTGTTGTTGTTATTTTATTTAATTTTGTAACAAAAATTTTCATAGTAATAAAACAAAAAATTTTTTTTAGAGTAATAATTTCCGTATTTAGAAAAATTTTTGAAAAATGTTCATTTTTACATATTAAAGCATTAATTGAACCATGTTAAAGGGCTTAGCTGCATGATGACAACGAAAAGATGAGCTTAAATGTTAATGAAAGTCATGTGACCTACGTGTCCGACCTACATATGTGATGGACAAAAGGCTTACAAACTATGAAATTGAATGGAAACAATATAGTTAAATACAATATGATGAGAATGATAACAGAATGTCATTTCAAGGCTTCCTTGAAGTCTTGTCAAACTTTTCTAACAGACCTTTTTCAAATAAATTAACATAAAACCGGGTTTTCAAAGTCTAGCCCAATGCCAAGCTAGAGGAAATGATCGATGCTGAATGTTAGTTTCGTCATGGAATGGAAGAAATGTAATTAGTTTTTGTTAAAATGACAAATCACGATATTAAAACTGAATTGTCAGCCATGGCCGTGTCTGTCTTCCTTGTTATGATTTTTTTTTTTTTTTTTTGTAGATTGGCATTGAAGCTTAATTCATGGCCTGAATCCTTATATTCAGGCTTTATCATATATTGGTTTTATTACGAATTTTGTTAAGTTGACTTGTTTAGAATTTGTTGCATTGGGTCATGTAACGGATTGGAATTTGAGAACGCCAGGGACAATGCTAATGAACCCTTCTAGCATCCTTACTAAAAAAAAAAAAATTAAAGGGAAATATGAAGAAAAATGTTCGCATTTGAAAGTTATCACAATGACTTTGCTCTCCAATTCCTCTGTTCTACCTACCTACTTACATCCGACATACACGTACATTAGAAAACTTGTCCAGCATGAAATGGATTTTTTTTTGTTTTTTTCGTTTTTTTTTTTCTGTGTAATGGTTTGTAAATCCATTAAACATGGGTAAAGAAACATCATCGATTTTAATTCGAATAAATATACTTTTTTTAAACGATTTGAAAATAAAAAAAATATCACAACGGTTGAGAAATTCAAAAATAATTTCAAAATATCATAAAAATTGAAAATAAAACTTAAGATGTGTAATAAAAATGTGAGACAAAGGAAAGAAAACTGAGAAACAGAAGAAAAAAAAAAACGAAATCAAATAACCAATAAAAAGGACAAAGAAATAAAATACATAAAAACTTTTCTTTTTCGGTTTTGTCAATTTTTTATTAGTTTTTAAACAAATTAATTTAAAATAGCTGAACACATACACACATGTTCACGTACCGATGCTCTGTTATTTTAATATGGTGTGTTATTGTCCATTTTTGTATTCAATAGGGGAATCTTAAAAACGAAAAACGAAAAAAATAGATGTGAAAAAAAGGACAAAAAAAAAAAAAAACAAATTGAAAAGTTTTTGCCCTTTTATACTTTTTATGTGTTCATCTTTAGGCCTCTCGTGCAGATAGAAAGCGGAGAATTGAGATGACCGAAACCGAGCAGCTGATAAGCGCTCATCTACAGCGCTTATCCAATCCACTTTTATTACTTGCCATCTGTTAGCTGTATGTTTACTTCAGCGTTGATAAATTCAGCTCCTCTCATCTTAGCTCCGCTTTCTATCTGCACAAGGCTTTAGTGTTATGTTCAGTGTGTACTGTATAGGGTAGGGTATAGTCAATGGATGCTATATGGACTCATTTTTTGTTTTTATTCTTCTTATTGTCATTTACTTATAGTGATCCATCTTTGAAAATTTAGAAAATTTCTGATTTAATTTTCATTTTTGCATACAATGAGAAGCCTTATTTTGACTCTCAACATGAATAACTTTATCATTCAAGGTAAATGAGGGGGAGTAGACAAAACGAATGGAGCCGGCTGGGTTAATGGATCCAAAAAGTGGGTACTTGGATTTCCATTGCAATTCAATTAAGGAACACACTTTCATTGCTTATTTATATCCAGAACTTAATATACAAAACACAACATTTTCTCAAGATTATTATTGTTGTAATAAATAATACAAAAGACCTTAAAAACACTGGCATATTCAGAAAGCACTGAATATTTTTAGAAAATAAACAAAACAAAAGATGAAAAATATAAAAATAATAAAAATGTGAATATAAAATGAACAAAAAGTTTCAATTTTTAGCTTAGAAAGTTAGAAATGTACAAATTAGAAAATTTTAATTTCTTTTGCCTTTTAGCTTCTTTTCATGTTTCTGTTTTCTTTTGTCTGTTTTCTTGTTTTTTTTTTTGTGATGGGTGGTGAGGGTGGTAGAAATGGAGGGAAGTGAGTGCAATTTCAGTTCCTTTGTGAACTATTCAAGAAAATTTATTTTTGGTACTAATTCAGTTGTTTTTTCTTTTCCTTTTTCGTTTTATAGACAAAACAAAGGCACTTATAAAGAAGCGTAAAACTGCTGGAAAATTAAAAGTAAAAACAAAAAACAAAAAAAAACAAATTTTTATTGCCTTTTGTATTTTTTTTTTTTGTTCATTTTTTTTTATTTTTGCTTTGACTTAATTTAAAATTCAAACAAATTGGACGTACATATTTAAATATACGTTAATAATTCACTTCTTTTAGGACGAAGTTTTTTGGTTTTTTGGTTTTTTTTTTTCAAAGTTAATTTAAAGTACTCGACAAAATTATTTGGACAACTCTGTTAATATCTAATTTTGAATGATGTTAACAGGTACATACTAGTATGTGATCATGAAAACGTTGCGGGGTATAGACATTACAATTTAGTTCAAAGCCTTGAAAATCACAAAATTTGAATTTTTTATTTTTTTCATTTTCTATCTAACCAAAAATTTTCGGATGCATTATAAATTAGGGGCCAGAAAGATAGGCATTTTTTAAGAATTGATCCTTGTTGCAATGAAAAGAGGGGAAAAGAGCTAAGTCCTTTCCACATCTTTTTTCAAGGATACAATTGCCTATATGCTGAACGAACATGTAATATAATATGAATAAAATTTTCACAAAAACCCAAATTAAAAAGGCATTCGTTGTTAAATTAACAAAAATTACCTTTTAGTATACATATATAACGTACAAATGTCCCATTGAAAATATCCAAGAATTTTTTCTCTTAGACCTCATCTAAACGACCAAAATCTTAAAATTATATAAATATGTAACAGAGATTTTTATTTTCAGAAAAATCTAAAAATTCGATATATGCAAAAATCTTATGGAAAAGAACAAAAGCAGTCAACATGTACAAATATAACGACGAGTCATTTTTCCTGCTTAAACAATTGAGCCACAACAAATATTCTACAATTTTTGGTTAACACCCTAACCTAACATTTGGTTAACACAAATTCTGAGTTTTGTTTATCATATAAAAAAATGCTGAGTTTGTTTATGGTGTAAAGAGAAACTCATTTTTTGTTAAATAAAAATTTCTATGTAATATCTATGAATTTTTAACTTAGTATGATTGCCTGGTGTTTTGTTTTCCTACTTCTATTGGACCAATTTTGATGAAATGGCTATCATTTGAAAGAATGTTTATTTATGACATAGTGGTATACAAATTATTTTGTCCATCACTGTCAATATTCTGTAGTTAAACGAATAATACATAGATCTACAATTTTGTATAAAAAAAAAAAAAAATTTGCTTTCTTTAGGAACATAAAAATTTGCCAATGCATTCTTTCACAGAATAAATATCAAACCTGTTCAGGGGACATCATCCTGATAATCCTGAATCTGCTTTAATTCTTCATTTTGGTTACAATTCAAAGCTTTACCAGTTTTAGCTTCAGCAAAATGTTGTACATTTTATTATTATGGCGAACAAATATGCGAATGTCAACGTTGGCGAATAATCCAATTTTGATTTAAATTTTCAATTCCCATTTAATGAACTATCATCATTTGCTTACATTTTGACTACCATTTTGACTATTCACATTACACATTTTCTTGTGCCAAAATTTTCATCATTTGTTTTTTATGACTCCCGCAGTGGTCATTGATTTGGAAATCAGTGTATGTATACAGCCATTTGTACTAATTTAATTTGTACAAAATTTTTAATCTAAATTTGTTGTACCCATTCCTACTAAAATTTTCCTTTAGATTCCTTCTTAATGAAAAAAAAAAAAAAAAATTTTTTTTTTAATGTCTTATCATCATTAACATTGACGGAAAGCACCAGATATTGGCTGCAGGATACCTTCCTTACCCTTACTATATTTGTTTTCTTGACGTCATTATTACTAATTTTATGCCAAAAAATTTTCTCATTTCCATTGTGTTTTACTTTTCCTTCTATGTATCAGATAGAAATTATCGTTTGATTTTACATTAAATTCAAAATGATTATTATTACCAAGATGTTCAATACATGAAATCGTTTTTTTTTTTTTTTGTTTTTTTTTGTAGATTCACAAATAATTGAAACATCTGTAATCGTGATCATCTGCATTTTTGTGTACATTTGGCTATGGAGGTGGGGATGGAATGCATGGAGTTTTTGTTTGTATTTTGTAATTTCATCCTTGCATGTACACATGAGAAAATCTAAAAAGCAAGAAGGGATGAAGAACCACTTCATTATTTTGCCCTTCCTGTGCAAGGAAAATGGAAAATATTTTAAAAAAAAAATTTTTTTTTTTAAAATTACACTTTGATGTATGCGAGTATATTTAAATGGAAAATAATTTTAATTCAAATTATTTTCTAAGAAAATTTCAGTTATTTTTGAAATTTTCATTACTATAATTGCGGTAATTTTGTAAAATGGTCTCTGTTTATCGATTCATCATTACCATCATCATAGTCATCATGGACATTACAATCTGATTCTTGACAATACGATCTGAGTCTTGGCTTGCTCTAGAGTACTGCCTTATAGATGTTTGTTTTCATATAACCTCATCTGGACACGTCTCATTTGGGTCTTCCGCAATCATTTATGCGCTTCATCGTGACAGAATATGGCCTTTCAGTTGTTTTATGTCTCTATTATACAAGTTGAATTTGATTCTGTTACGTATGTATATTAACAGATTTCAGTAATTCGCAAATTTTCGAATTTTCCATAAAAAAAATCACGTAAAATTTATTAAAATCTAAAAAAGAAAAAGAAGATGTTCATTTAAAGCTGATAAATGCATGTGACAATGATTGAATACGGGCCTGTTGTACTGTTAAGTCCCCCAATAACCTTTAATAGTTTGTACCTGTGTATATATTTGGCTTATGTAATCCTGTAACGTAGAAAAAAAATCTTCTAATTTTTGTTGCTTAAAATGTTGCAACATTTCATGGTTCTTTATTTTTAGAAGATACAATTCTCATAAAAATCAATTTATTTCCTAATTAGATTTCTTATAATCCATTTTATCTTTCATCGTCTCTAAAAATCATCGTAATGATGATTAGACCCTGGCTTACATCGAGCTGTTGAGCCAAAAGGAAAAGAAAGGATTTTATCTTTCATGCATGTTTCGCTCTTGCATGATACCTGGCCTAGCTTTTATAGCTCTATGACGTAACACAATGGTGACATAATTTATTGTGCAATCGCATTCAATTTAATCTCAATTACATTTAATTTCAATTTATTTCTGTTTAATAAAATGCTGCAATTCTAATGAAAATTTTTTAAATTAAAATATAGATTTTCTTGTTTCTACCTGATGTCCTTGATCATTTTACTATATATCGCATTGCATGTAACAACGATTATGTGGCAATATAGCAGCATAGAGAAAAACAGAGCATAACATATGAATTTATTGTTTTATTATGAAATTTTCTTTTTTATTTTCTTTTTGTTTTCCATTTTTTTCCTATTCATATAATTTTTCTTCTTTTAATGTTCTAGATTCTTTATGAGTTCATTTGCTTTCCGCTTTCATTTTCTTTTATTTTTCTTCATTTTTATTTTTTTTTTGTTTTTTTATATTTATTTTCTATATCCATACAAGAACGTATAGTAATGTGCCAATGTACCCATATAGGGCCATAACCGTTTATGCATACATGCATATACATGTGTGTGTGTATACACTTGTGCTATGTACACTTGTAGTTAAAGTTCCATATTTCACCTTCAACATAACAGATTCATACGTATGTACTATAAAATCCACTTTGATTACAATCAATGATACAAAAACTAGTACACTACATACAAAATCATAATAACAACAACAAAAACAACAACAAAAACCACAACAACAACAAAAACATTTAAAATAAAATAATTTTCAATATATATATGTAGTACCAGAGCATATAACAAATTATATCAATAAAATTCTCAATAATTGACCCTAATTTATTTAATATTGGTTCACCTTGAAATCATTTTATTATATGGATTACAAAAAATATGTATTTATGACTGTGACTGTATATTATGCGGTCATATATGAAAAATTTGAATTTATATAAATTTCAATTACACATTTTATTGTGGTTTATTTTGTGAATTTTGAACGTTACAAACATATAAGAATGTGCAATTTTCCTAATAAGGATTTTCATTATAATTTTTTTTTTTTTTTTTTTTTTTGTAAAAACAGGTAAAATAGAATCTGTGGGAGCTTCAGTATAGCTCAATAGATAGAGTATTGACTTCTGAAGTACATACAAGGTCCCAGGTTGGATTCCTTGCGCAGACAAATGAAAAAAAAAAAATAGTAAAGAGTCATCAGTAATGATAATTAGGCCCTGGCTTACCAAGCTAACAGCTGTTGCACCATTGTAGATAAAAATAAAATCTGTACTTAGATCTGGATGAGAAAATGGATTTGATCACAGATTACAGTAATTTATCTTTCTGTTTTTTATTCTACGGTCAAACGGTTCTGAGAAGAATCTTTGCTTTTGTATGTAGATTGGAGTAACCATCACTTCTTTCTCTCTCTATCTCTCTGCCCAAAGATATCCTTTTCTAGTCTCAATTAACCAATTTGACTCTGCGGTTCATCCAAATAAGAAAACTAATTATTTCCGAATTTAAATCTTTGATTCTGTCTCATTCTTCTGTCTTTAATACGAATTCCATCATAATCCTTGATCTTTCTATTCAAATTTAATTCAAGAATGAATTTAAGTGAAAAATGGATTTTTGTTTTGTTTTTTGTTTTTCACATTGATTTTTATTTCTTTGTTCCGAACGTACATAGAAATGAAAATGGACAAAAATTCCAAAAATGTTTTCTTTTATTTAAACGGAAATGTTTTAATACATGATCAAAAGAAAAAGAAAAAAAAATCTCATGTATGTTAGATACATGCACGGATGCCATTGCATCGTATATGCGTATTTTTTTTATGCACATATAAAAAGAAGAAAAAAAAAATTAAAATCCATTAAGGATAATATGGAATTTCATTTAATGAAGAAAATTTCCGGAAAATGAATGAATTTCAATTTATTTTTCATTTTCTTTTATTTTTTCATGCTTATCAGTGTTGTTGCTTTGTTTCTTTTTATAATCACACGCATTCATTGTATATACTGGCGATTTAATGGATTTTTAATTGTGTACATCCACAGGGGAATAGCAATTAAAAATTAATTCTTAAAAATGCATTCATTATTACAGGATACATTGGAACTAAAATGTCTCACGGAACAGAAATTTCTCAAAAAAACAAACAAAAAAAAAAATAAATAAATAAATGAAATCAGAAAAAGAAGAAAAAGTTGGAAAAACTGGAAAAAAATACGTTGGATCTCTGCCTCTTTGAAATCCAAAGATTTCAAATAAATGGTGGCGTTCATGATGGAATACCAAGGATGCCCTGTATAGGATTTAAGTTGTACTTTAAAGTTTGAATTTGACGATCCTGAGTAGTGAAAATCATACATTAAAGAAAAAGGGAAAACATTAAATTTTGAATATTGTCGTGTTTCCGAAAATTCACTTCATTATTCCTTATAAGAATTAAATTGTTCCTTGTACGACTTCCATGATTTATAAGGTTTCCAAAGGAAATTCAAGTTTGATAATATGGAAAAATGGGAAAACTATGTATGCATCCTCATGCCAACACTCATTTGATGAAATTTTGAAAATTATTTAAAATAATATTTTTGTGGTTTCCACATACATACATATAAACAAATTTCCTTTTGGTTAGTCATCATTCATCATCGTATTAACTTATCACGATACTTTTGAGTTTTGATCATTTTTTTTTTCCATTTTTTGCTTCATTATTAAAATTGCATAAAGGGCGTATAAATCCTAAACATATTATTGAAATAATATTTTGTGGAATTTAAAATCAATATCGAATGTGTCCTTGATTTTAATAAAATGATACAAACGTATATAAACGCTTGTACACACGTACGTAACGTATGTACGTGAATATGAAACATGAGAACACATTAAAAGCCTACTGGGAATTACTGTGGGAAATATATCATTGAATTTGACGATGGTAGTAAATTTAAACTAATAATCATCTATCGTGCCACATACGCACGTATGAACACTGGGGTGTTCCAGATTAAAGGTCACTTGAAAGATCTTTTTCATATAGTTCAGAGTTTCTTGTCTATAGCAAAATATCGTTGCTGTCTCGCTCCAAACAATCATATTCTCTCTAAGATTTAATGGATTGAAAATTTCTAGGGCACATGAGGTAACTTGAGATCACATACTGGGCCTTATACTTATTTTCGATTGCTACATGTATTTAATTCATTTTTATAAGGAACTAAAGCTGAGGTTTAGATCTTTCCAATAAGTTTCCATTCATTGAAATCGAATATGAATAGCTTGAGTTAAGAACGTTCAAAATTAAAAATCGTTATTTTTCATACAAAAAGCAAAATGGTTTATTAGTCTCTCATCAATGTGAAGGTGGAAAACCACTGAAGGCAGAAATCTCGAAAATCTTTCAAAATCTAGACTATACATAAAGTACGTTATTCTCCTTGCCAAAAGGATTAATGCCTTTATGTAAAGGCAAAACAAAGGATGAAGGATACAATAAGTTTTCCTAAGTTGCAGTATCGAGGTAACCTAACCTCATTTCACCCTTGTGAACTAAACTATAAACTAACTAAAATAACTCCCATCAATGTCTTTAATACCTATAAATTTCATGAAAATCTGAGGATATGAGATACGAAAAATTGATTTTATTTTCTCTCTATTTTGGAAAGGACATATGGGACACCCTATCTTGTATTGTACAACGGCATCATGCAATGCTAAGTAAAATAATGGATCGCATACTGTTTCGCATTTCTTTTTAGAGAATTTTAGTAACAACAATATTTTCCTTAGAAAAATTTGTGAAAATGTTAATTGATGTTCTGCGTATGGTATCTCTTTTTCTTGATTTTCCAATTTTATTAAATTTTCAAAATTCAATTATAATTCATTTGTTTTAGTAAAATGTAGAAATTTCTGTTGAAAAAACAAAAAAAACAAAACAAAAAACCAAAAAAACTTAAAACAGACAAATTTTCATGAAATTTTCTTCTGCATATTACGTCAATTTATTACGTCACAATAGTAGTAGATACTCTGGGCCTAGACTATTCAATATGCTGTATTGCATGATACTAAAATAAACAAAATCATATCTCAGTAAAATATTTTTACAGCCCTAAGGGTATAAAAGCATTTTAACATTTTTAAAAGAAAACAAAGTTTCACATTGTTTTCTTTAAATGTTTTCGTTTTTCTTTTGTGTTTTTTTGCTTTTCCCAACTTGAAAGGTACGTACATAATACTTACGCATGCGTTACAAAAAAAAATAAAATAAAATAGTTTGCTACCATTTAACTCATTTCTCTAAAATTGAGAATGTTGAGAGCTTTTCCATCATTCCACCCCTCAGCCCTCATTCCATAAAACCTGATCTATCTATGGTGCATGTAAATGATGTACCATCTGAGTGTAAAGTTTAGATACAAAATTTTATTCAAGTTTATAAACAAAATTTTAAATATTTATAATAACATTTTTCCCATGAATGAGGGTAGGTCAATAAGTTTCCCTGTGATATGGTTGGCCTAGAGATTCTTATAGCATAGCATAGCAGAAACTGGCTTGTACTTCATTCATACGAGTCTGTCTCATTCGGTAGGCTTAGGCAGCGTAAGACTTTTACACTGTAGCCCATGCAGGATGTGTTACTTCGTCGACGTTTCTACAATTACCCGCTTGTTGTAGTTTAAAATTCAACAAGTTGTTAATTACATGGTCATTAATTTCAAAAAAATAAAATAAAATAAAAAAATTCTTTTCAAGTTTTATTCGATTTACACGTATAGTGCCGTTACCATATCGTTACCACGTTCACCATACACATATTGCAACATTCAAACACAATTAAATCCGTTACTATGGTAATCTTTACATCAAAACAAAAAAACAAGAAATGGAAAATTGAAGAAAATAAAACGTTTATTTAATGGAAGTGATTCAAAGAAGTGAAATTAGTGACTAAAAAAATTTTAATTTCGAATTTTTCAAAAAATTGAAATAAAAAATTAAAATCCAGAGAAAATGATGAAAAATTTCTTAAATCAAAATAACGGTAAAAATGATGGTGACAACAATGATGATGATTTATATAATAAATTTAGTCAACCATCTGGTATGGAAGCATTATTTTACGAAATGGAAACTCAAGATAATACACAAGCAAATTTTGGTTTAAAAATAGCTGAAAGACTTTATTCGGTAAATGAAATAAAAAAATTTTTCCTCATAAGTTTCCTTAATTGGCTTTGTATTTTTTTTTTCTTTTGTTGTTTTTTCTGTTCTGTTCTTTTTTGTAGAGAGGTAACACCCGTACTGGATTTTTAAAATCTTCACGAAATATTACAACAACAGCTGGTGGTGGTGGTGGTGGTGAAATTCAACTTGGTCGTCCATCAACAGCTGTACGTGGTATCGGTTATACATCAGAAGCTGGAAAAATGTTTGATCCAATGTTACAACAGAAATCAAATAAAAAGACCACAACAAACATATTAATTGGACGAAAATCTCAAGAGTAAATAATTTAATTTAATTGAATGTGACTGTACTTAGAGAAGTTAGCATGGATTAAATTTTGAAAGTTTGCTCCTAATGGGGGGTGGGGGTTTTTAAACGATGATGACACTTATAAGACACATATGAAAAATTGTCTTATGAGACACCGGATGTAGAAAGTGAGACATGTATGAAACTACACGGTACCTATGGGCGCTTCACTTCCTTCACCCGTTACACTGGAAACAGTGAAAAGTGTCTTTTCATTTGTGTCCTTATCATGTAAATGCCCTAAATCAGGGAATAATCGCATTGAATAAGATTCGAAATCACAATCGAAAATCACTTTAAAATATTTTATGAGACAATCCACACTCAATTTAATTCATGCCAATTTCTAACTTTCGTTTTTTTAAATGATTTTTCAGGATAATTTTATTCTGTTCATTTTATCGTTATCCTTTCGTTTTTTTGTTCTCCTTGTTATATACTAGATCACATGAAAAATATAAAAATTTAGAAATGAAAATTCAAAATTTACTTGAAGAATCGATATTATGTAGTACAGGATCAAAACCAAATTATTCAGAATCATTGAATAAAGCTAAAGAAGCATCATCATTAGATCGTACATTATTACGTTTACGTGATCAAAATGATGGTAATTCATTTCATAATTTCGATTTAACGTATTCGGTATGTTTTTATGGATTTTATTTCATTTGATAACCAGATTTAATAATTTTTATCGATTTTTTTTTTTAAAAGGTTTTCTTTAATTTAGCTCATCAATATACAAAAAATGAAATGTACATTGAAGCATTGAATACATACAATTTAATGATAAAAAATAAAATGTTCCCGAATGTGAATCGTTTAAAAATGAATATGGGTAATATTTATTTTAAAATGGGCATTTATCCGAAAGCAATTAAATTATATCGTATGGCATTAGATCAAGTACCAAATAATCATAAGGAATTACGTTTAAAAATAACCCATAATATTGGTATATTATTTATTAAAATGGGTTTATATACGGATGCAGCTGCTAGCTTTGAATATATAATGTCTGAATGTGCTAATATTAAATGTGGTTTACATTTAATATTATGCTATTATGCAATTGGTGATATTGATAAAATTAAAATTGCATTTAAATTATTAATTGATATACATCAATTTGATTATGATGATGATGATATACGAATAAAAACTGATTTATATGAACAAAATCAAATGTATATTATTGAAAAAATCAAAAATGATGAATTATCATTGTATTATAATAATAAAAGGCGTATAGCTGAAAAATCATTAACAATGATCGTTGATTTAATATCAAATGTTATTGAAGATAATTACAATGATGGTACGTATACATGTGGGGCAATGAGAAAATGGCTTAGTTGTAATGTTGAATGGCTTAAAGTGACTTTACACAGCTTGATATGTCAAATATATGATTTGATTTGATTTTTGTCGAAAATACTATCAGATAGGGTGAAATCATGTGAAAATGTCCTGTATCTTACATATCAAGCCGTGTCGAATTTGACAATTTTAAATTAGAACTTGTTCTATTTCAATTTGATTTGTCTTTGATATAACGTGAAATAAAATTCAATGTTTTGTTTGATAAATCAAATAGTGTGAATACATACGAACAAATGGAAATGACGCTTGTCGTGGCAAGTCATATATATAACAATCATTCTTGTATCAAATCATAAATCACAAATTTGACAAATCAAGCAGTGTAAACTCAATTTAACCATCCTCTATATTCGGTATCAACCTTACTCTAACATTGAAAATTATTCCATCTGGACCATTAACGTGTTTCCGAATACCAGTTAATGGTTGGATGTTGGATATTTGGAGCTTTTTCATCAAATAAATCAAGGAATTACCTTCAATTCCTTTGCCCATTTTCCCTCAATATAGTCTTGTCTTGCCTTATAATATCTGAAATTTAAATACTTTATTTTAGTAACCATTTTTTTGTACATTTTTGTATACTGTACAGGCTATTCTTGGTGTCTTGAAAATATAAAATCATCAAATTTCTCGTGGTTAGCAAATGAATTGGAACTAAATAAGGCATTAGTGTATTTGAAACAGAATGATATAAATCAAGCGATTGAAACATTACGTTTTTATGAGAAGAAGGAACCATCAATGGCAGTGAATGCTATTACAAATCTAACATTCATTTATCTGCATGTGAGTATTTAACAAATGGGCATCTTATTAAATACCTGAGTATATTTTAATTGTAAATTTTATCTTGATATAACGGTATTTGTTTCATGATTGTCCATGATCTGCAAAAATATCGAAAAAATATCAAACTACATATGTATACTCAAGGTCATGTCAATTAAGAACAATTACGACTTACGAGACCACAATTTCAGCATTGTATGAAAAAATTCAAAAATGCATGCCTGTGTCTATTTTGATACGATATCAGCATGACCTTCAACTTATACTCTGTCTACTAATATTATGCACTTAAGGTCTTATATATGGTATTACATATGGGGTCTTATATGTATGTATGTCTTTTTCCTTCTCTCATAATTTCTAATTAGACTGTTTCAATATATAGTGATGTAAAATGGTAACCACTTTAAGTAATCCCCATAAGACCTGAAGTGGCATAATATTAGTGGACAGAATATAAATATGCATAGCATACTCGTATCAAATAGGCAGTGATGCCGTTTTGAATTTACATACATATATGCATAATTTAATTTCCAATTTTAAATTTTTTTTTACAGTTGGGTGATTTACAAAATGCAAAAAAATATGCTGAAAAATGCCGTCAATTAGATAGCTATAATCCAGCTGCATTTATAAATAGCGGTGTTTGTGAAATGTTAAATGGTGATTTAAATAAAGCTAAAGAATATTTTGAATTAGCATTAACAATTGATATGACATCATTTGAAGCAACATATAATTTAGGTTTAGTATTAATACGTTTAGGTGATATTAATGAAGCTGAAAATCTATTTAATAAAATTAAATTAAATTTATCACATGCAAAACATTCACATATTTATTATCAATTAGCTAAAATTCATGAATTAAATGATAATAAAAATTTTGCATTAGATTTATATTTACAATTATTGGGCATTTTATCATCATCATCATTAACATTAACATCAACAACAACGCCATCAACAACACAAATGTTATTATCATCAAATGATATGATGGATTCAAAATTATATCAAAAAATTGGTGAAATTTATGAGAATTTAAATGATTATCAAGAAGCAAATCAATATTATAATGAAGCATATCGTATTAATCCAAGTGATGTTAATTTGGCAACAACGATTGGATCATATTTTATTAAATTACAAGCATTCGAAAAGGCAATTTATTATTATGAACGTTCAATTTTAGCTAATCCAAATGATATTAATTTAATGTTACGTGTTGCCAATTGTTTACGTCATATTTATACACCAAAAAAATATTTAAATTTATTTGAAAATATTCATAAAAAATTTCCAGATAATTTAGATTGCTTAAAAGCATTAATTAATGTAACAAAATCTCAAGGTATGATCGATTTATATGAGAAATATTCAAATGAATATGAACGTTTAGAACGAATACTTGAGACAAGACGTAAAATTAACAGCGGTGGTAATGGAGGTGGCGGCGGTAGGGGAATGATATCATCTGGTTCATCTTCTGGATTTGAATCAGCAAGAAGGAGAAGTGCTAAATGTAATTGAAAACATTTTTAAATGATAGAAATAACGTTTTATTGTTTTTTTAAATTTAATTTTTAGCTCCTAGATACAGAGATTATGGTGATTTATCGAATAGATCATCATCATCAAGACATCCCAGTGCTAATACCATGGACACAATGACAATGAGATTAAGTTCTGATAATGATATACGAGAACAAGAAAAAGAGGAAAATTGGAGAGGTACATATGTGATGAGAGATTTTTATGAAAATTTTTAAGTATAGGTACATAATTTTGTTTTATTTGTAAATATAGCCGATTATGCAGATCCATTAGGACCACCAGCTGAAAGACCAAAAACTGGACAAATTAATAGATCATCAAGTAAAGATTCTGATGATGATATTAATGCTGAAGAACTTTTACCATTTTGAAAAAAAAAAAAAAAAAATTTTTTTTTGAACATATCGATTTGATGAGTTTTTGATGGATTAATGGGCGACTACCTACCCCCCTTCATTACAAAACGTGTTTATGACATGATCGTGATCTACATCTAAAAATCTTTTTTTTTTTACAGTTAATAAAACTTAAAATACGTGTATAATCTTAAATTTGTAAAATTTATTTAAAATCACAAAAAATTGTAATTAACAAAAAAACACACAATAATACAGACATAATGTACATGTGTGTCAATATATTAATTTACATGATATGTACAAAACAAATAATTTTATTTTATATTATTTCTATAATTTAGATAATTATGGCGAAATTTGAAAAATAAAAAAAAAAAAAAACTAATCAAACTGTCACAATTGGGCCGCGGGCCTGTATTCAGTTAGACGATTCGATCACTATATGTGATTGATTTTAATATCGTCTGTCTGTATCGTTATAATGATATTGTATGCAATCGTTAATACTTTTTATCGTGATACAATATTGAGCCAATGTCAGCTTTTACATTAAAGATAAAAACTAGCCCATAGTCCATAGGTACCCTGCAACCTCATACACACATCACTTTCTTCACCCGGTGTCTCATAAGACAATTTTTCATAAGTATGTGTCTTGTAAGTGTCAAATCATGACAATTATTAACGTAAAAAATGGATAAAAAGTTTTACGATCTTTAAAAATATCAAATGATCTTCAGTTTGACACGCTACTTGTCTATTACATGTAAATCAAGTGAATGCTTAACAGCTTGATTGCTTTTCTTTTTTTTTTATTTTATTTTTGTTCCTCTGTGGTTTTGTTTTTACATTTCTTCTTAATAACTAACTTATTAAAAACTAAAATAAGATTTTTTTTTTTTATTTTTTTTAAATACATTAATTATATTTACTCACAGTACAATGGATATTAATTAACATTATCAGATACACACGTACGTATGTTTATCCGTTAGATATGGGGTAAGTTCAAAAATGCATCATTTCATTGCTACCAATTTGATGTGTCATCATCATTATGTTAAATCAGCATTAATTAAACGAGCATGCATGCATTCAAAAGGCATAAAAATTATAAAATATAATCAATTGAAATGCTTGTCTGTTTATGAATCAATCAGTAAATTCTATATTGGCAATGAACATTTATAATTTTTGTGTCAAAACTGGCAATATCGCTCCGCATCACAACTAATTAAAACTTCCTTCAATTATAGCATTCTAAAAATTTGATTGTAACGGTTTTTTTCAATAACAAAGGGAAAAATCCTTAACTTCAATTGCATGATCCATCACGTCAATTAAACCATAAAATCACATTGACATTGGATTGATTTTGACAAATTGACAAATCATTGATTGCAATTGACATTCATCAATAACAATCATAAAATGCATGTAATATTTGAGCGAATGCGTTGTTGCCCGATTAAATGGGCACGTCAAAATCAATCACATCAAAATGTTTATAGAAATTCTTGCAATTCTTATCATTGTCATGCAATTGACATTTAGGAATTTACCCTCAGTTTTAAATATTCCTCTATATTAATACGTATATTTTCTATAATGAAGGGTAAGTTCATAAATGCATTTTAGTGTATTTGATGTGATACCCATAGCCAATAACAGTTTTATTAAAAGCTCAAAATATCGCATCAAGTATAAGTACCAGTAAATGATACATTTTTGAACTTATCCAAATACTTATTGTATTCATTCAATATATTGTGTTTTTGTGTGCATGGTGGCGTTAACATTAAACAAAAACAAAAAAAAAAAACAAAAATTATTATCTTAAATAATGAATAATTTAAAAAAAAAATGATTAAATGCTTAAAATCTCTAATACAAAAAAAAAAAAAAAAAAATTACAATTTAATTTGCTATTAATTATTTTCCACTTAATTTATCTTGAATTTGTTGTAAACTTAAACCTTTTGTTTCCATTACAATAAATTGTACAAATGCAAATGCAATTGCACAAAAACCACCAAATAACCAAAATGCAACATGTGTACCCAATGAATTTAATGTTGGATAAAATCTAGTTACTAAAAAACCTAATATCCAACATGTTGATGCAACAATTGATGATGCTATTGATTTAACATTAGCTGGAAACATTTCACCTAATACAGCCCATGGTAATGGTCCAAAACCAATACAATAAACGATCACATATAATATTAATGATGTAACTGGTAGCCAACCAAGTGAGCTAACATCTTGTTTTGTTTTTAAATAGAAATATGTACCGAGTACAATCTATAATAGAATGATATATAAATCAGATCAGATCATAATCAGATCATAATCAGATCATCATTTGATCATCATTATTAAAAATTTTAATAACTTACCAAACCAATACACATAAAGCATGCAGATACTAAAAGTATTATTTTACGACCAAGACGATCAGCAATTAATGGTGTTACACCACTTGATAGTACTTGTACAATACCAACAAGAATTGTTGCAACAGCTGGATCAAGGCCAGTATTAGCACTTTCAAATATTGATTGACTATTAAATAATACAACATTAATACCAGATAATTGTTGAAATGATATTAAACCAGCGCTAATAATTAATGCTTTCATATAACATTTATTTTTAACAATATCAGTTATTGATCCTTTATTAGCCATTGCCTCTTCAACAGATGCTTGAATAGCAGACATTTCATCTTGTACACCATCATTTGATTGTCCACGTAAAAATTTTAATGCTTTAATTGCTTCAAATTTACGTCCTTTACCAACATAATAATAAGGACTTTCTGGCATAAAGAAAAATGTAATTGCAAATATGATTGGTAATACAATGCAAGCCCATTGTAATGCTTGATAGCTAACATATGGACCGATTGCATAAACATACAGAATACCAGCTAAACAGAAGAAAAAGAAGAAAAACGTTTAATGTTTAAAATGATTAAAAAACAAACAACTAAAGGTCCAGTTTCAAATACGTACTCACGATAAACAATTGCATAAAGGAGCCCAAAGCCCCTCGACAATCATCCGTTGCTATTTCTCCTATGTACATTGGCTGTGCAGTCATTACAAATCCTACACCGAAACCCTATATTCATTTTGATATTAATCATTATTGAAAAATTATTTTCAATGGTTTTATAAAAATAATTAACATACTTGAATTAATCGAGCCAAAAACATAATCCATACTTTATTAGCAACCATTAATAACACATATGCGACAACAAAAAATGCTGTACTTGATAATAATGTATATTTTCTACCAATTTTATCAGCTAAAGGTCCAGCAATAAATGGAGCTGTAAAGAATTATTTCGATATGATCGATATACATATGTATGGTATACTCGTATGTAATATGGGGGGAGGGGTTAGCTATTTTTAATTACCAACTAAAGCTCCAATAGCAATTAAAGATGATATCCATGCAGCATCATCTGAATCAGATGGTACTGGTTCTGATAATGGAGTATCTTTTAATTCTGGATCAGCTAATTTTGGTCCAACTGGTGATGTCCATCCTAATGTTGTACCAAGTGCTACACTCGATAGGTTCACTGTATTAAAAAAAAAAAAGGAAAAATAAAAAAAAATTAATAAATGCCTAGAAATGCGCAAAATTGTATAAATTTAAAAATTTTAAATTTTGATCAATATAAAAACTATTACTCAATAGATGGCACTGTTTTGGTAACAAAATGAAACGATCGAATTTCTCTCTACGCCATTTTTAAATATCAAACGGAAATGTGATTTTTTATTCAGGAAATGCATAAATGCAACGAAACATGGAAATGCGTCATTATTGTACGAATAACAAAAATTTAAATTCTCGTTTTGATCATGAGAACAAAATCGATTGATTTTCATGTCGCAGTTATTTATCAATTAGCTGTAAATGTAAACGAAAGATCGTTTGCATTAAAAACGTAATCAAATCAAATTCACATGTCTGTGGCCTGATGTGTACACCAAAGATATGGCACGCATGTAGACAAAACTTAAATATTTACTTCATACAAATAAAAGAAAATTCAAAGTAAAGTTCACAATAATTTTAGTTCAATTTTCTTTTTTTTTTTTTTTGAGAATTTTATCATCGAAAATAAAATAAACAACATTTGATCGTGTTATCTCAATAAAAGACGTCATTAAACTGCGACGCGACAGTGCTGGGCTGGGATGTTAAATAATACGTACATGACGCATCCATATATGAATGTGAGTATTTCATTTTGAAAATTTTGACCACTTTTTTGTTGATTGATCGTTAATTTACCGATCGTTAATTTTTAAAATTATATAGATTTTCTCTTGTCGCTAATTTTCATGAATTTTGGATTTATATTCAAAAGAAAACCTGTGTTTTACATCACGGGATTTTCATACGATTTCCATGCAATTTTGTAGATAAGAAGGAGGAGGAGTGTCGCATGGATTTTGATTTCGATCGTGTTCGCATGAAGATCGTATAAAAATCTAACGAGTGTAAATTAGGCGAAATGTATTAAATGATTGTGATCGTAGTAGATACTGGGTAGAATATGTGTTAATGCGATCGCGATGGCGATCACGATCACGATCATTTTTTTGATGTTCTCTGAATGGCAATTTATAGACTCTATAGTCTGATTTTAATCTCCTTGAGAGTCCGTAACAGAAGAAAAACAAAACCTTGCAGAAGGTAAATAAACGTTCAGAATCAAACTGATGAAGATCATTGTGAATTGTGACTGTAAAAAAAAATGCAATTATGATTTTAATACATTTTTGAATTGAATAACGATTATATCCATAAAATATGATCGTGTGAATCATAAAATTTATCACATTACTCTGTATATAAGCATGAATTGCTATGTAAATACAAAAAAAAAAAAAAAAACGGGCTACCGCAATTAATGTAACTTTAACCACCTGATAGTGGAGACACACTCAAAGTAAGTATTTTGTTATTTTACTGATTATGAAATTAAGTAATTTCCCCCTGTTAATTAATATTTTGAGATCCATTTTAAATTAATTAAACACGTATTTACAATTTATGTATTTTTGTTTGTTATTTGATTAAATCATAAGTACTTAGCTACCTTCGATTATGTAACATATACATTTACGTTATATGTACGAGGTGATGTCGTATGCGTGTACGTGTGTACATAAGCGTAATAAATGAGATATCTCGTGCTTGAAAATTTTATTACTTTACATTTTATGACACCAAATATAAATAAATATGTGAATAAATATCTTAATGATATTGTGGACAAAATTAAGTGTATTATTGTGAATTTTGATTTATTTTTTTTGTTTTTTGTGATTTATTTGTTTTTTTTATTTATTTTCCTGGCTTGCAAAAATATTTTTGTTTTTTGACTTTGTTTTACATTTAAACGTATTTTTATACACCCCAATTAAATTTTATACAGTCACATACTCATGTATGTTGGTTAATCCGTACATAGTACATATGTATGTTGGTTTATTAATGGACTCGATTAAATGCCTCAAAATGAATTGTTTATTCTCATGCAAAGAAAATCAAATAAATGAAATTTCAGATATAGAAGACAAATCATCAGAAAAATTGTAATGACTTTTACTTGGTTTTTGAAAATCGTAACCCAGTAATGAACGTTATATGAATTCTGCTTAATTGTAAATCCTTAGAAAAAATTCCAATTTGTATTGGCTATTTTACATCATAAGATCTTTCACACGATTTTCATACCAATACCACACTCCTCATACTCCCCCCTTCTTACCTACATAATTGCATGAAAATCGTATACAAGTCTTATGCTGGATTTCTTCATACCTTTACTTAGCTATTCTTGAGGATAAAGTTAACCCTGGGAGATATCTTCTGGATTAATTTTCTTCATTTAACTTTAATTTTAACTTTCTTCACGATAGAAATACTTTACTCAACCATCAAAAGCCAATTTTAGCTTCTTCAACCGTCCAAAATTTTTAAATTAGTTATCTCAAGTATCGAATGGCTCGATTTAGTCGAAATATCAATTACCTTAAAGATATCTCCTGAACGTCAATCACCGGTTAACTTTATCTTGAAGGTAATTAGTTTTAACTATAGAAGTAAAGAAAATCAAATCTTTGGGTTTATGTTAAAGATACGTTTGACTTCAAGATATCTTGAAGTGAAGATATCCAGCATTAGCAAGCTTAATTGATGCAATCGAAGATCAATTGATGTTTTATATGAATTCTACCGGATTGTTCAGATTTTTGAAATATCAACAAGTTTTCGAATTATCGAATCGAATTTCGAGGTTTCGAATTTTTGGGTTATCTTCAAGATACGTTTAACTTCAAGATATCTTAAAGTGAAGAAATCCAGAATTATGATGTAAAATAGGTCAGTTTCTAAAATTTTAAACAAACACTCTCACACATGTCATGATCACTCAGTACAAAATAAATAAGATCACTTCAGACCGGCTTTACCATATTGAGATCATTGTTTTTTTTTTTTTTAAATCACAAAACGTTTTCTTAATTTCTTTTAAAACTCGAAAAACATATTTTCCTTCTCACTATCCATGATTATCCAATTTTGTTTTTTTTTTTTTTTTTTTTTTTTTTTTTTTTTTTTTTTTTTGTTATCCCATTGTTATCCTTTATTATCCTTGATTATCCTTATAGCCGCCGTTTTAAATATATTTCTTTGATCACAATTGTTCATTTTAATTTCAAATTAAAATGTAATATTCACAATGTTATTATACCAACGTAAACGAAACGAAACAAACAAAAATCGTTATTTCAAAATACATAAATTGAAAATTTTCTTTTTTTTTTGAAAAAAATTTTTTTTTCTTCTATGTAAATTGGTTCAAATTTATTTGTCAATGCGATTTATGTGATCTTGTGATTACAACGAACTTGATCTTGTTCTGAATAATTAAAAAATCAAGAAAAAAACAAAAAAAAATTTTTTTTTTTGTCATCTCAATAAGGGGAGTGGGTGGTAACAATAAAACGCAAAAAATTAAAAAAAACAAAAAAACAAAACAAAACTTTGAAAAATAAAAACAAATAAAATAACATCACTTACCAATAACACCAGCTAAAAATTGTCGACTCTTTTTTACTGGTTCCATGCTTCTACCGTAATTATTTGTATAACCGATTGATCTTTTTCTATCGTCTAATTCGAAAGTACTAACCTCTCGATATTTATTTTGTTCAGTCGAACTCATTTACTACAATTTTTTCTTTTGTATTGGGTATTTTTGATTTAGATTAATTTTAACACTATATTTAAAAGTAAAAAAATGAAAACTGTAATTTTTCCTTTTGTATTTTTCGTCTGTTATTTTTTTTTTTATTTTCCGCTTTTCTTTTTGATTTATTCTCTAGAATGCATTGATTAATAATTCATCATCATCATTAACGTATGTGGCTGGCATAAATGCATACGTTACACCTTTTAAGTGTGTGTGTGTGTGTGCCTTCGCAATTTCTAATATAAAATATTAAACTAAAAATACATTAAAATGTTGTTAATATGTTGCACCAATAATAGCGATAATAATAATGATGATGATGATGATGATGGTGACAATGAAAAAATCGTTTAAATCTGTAATGAAAAAAAAAAATTTTTTTTTTTAAATTAATTAATTTTATAAGGTGTCGATCACAATATCTGAGTAGAAATTGCGCTAATCGATCGATCAAGAAAAAATCATTCTATTGGAATCAAAAAATGACAGACAGAACAATTTTTTCTTAGTCGATAGACTTGTGCAATTTATACCCTGGATCATATTAAATTGATGAAAAGATCATGAAAATTGTGTTAAAAAATTTTTTACAACAAAGAATCATGACTTTAAACAATCGTTTCTGAGTAAGAACCATAATGTAACCCATTCAACCTGAAAAGGATCACTTATGTCGATCACTTGTTTTTTGTTTTTCTTTTGGTCCTGTTAATTCATTCGATTTTCACAGGTATTCGATTTTCACAGATAGAAGGGATTGTAAAATGTGGGCCCTAATTTAGTGATCGCCATCGCAATACGATATTGATCATTGATCTTCATATTCTTGATCATTGAAAATTTATGTTTTTAAACACAAATGTACTTATTTTGTATCTTTTTGAAAAAGATACATTGGATAGAATCATCTCGAAAAAATCATCGTACACTGATGATTATAGGCCCTGACTCGATTTGGGCTGTTGTAGCGCCATCGGAAATCTTTTTGAAAATTATTTCTTATTATTTTTATTGATCACAGCGTCTATATGGCACGAATTCAAAATTTCATGTTGGTTTTGTTGTACAGATATGTTGTAGAGGATACAGTGAGAGAGAGAGAGAGAGAGAGAGAGAGAGAGAGAGAGAGAGAGAGAGAGAGAGAGAGAGAGAGGTATGGGGTAATAAGGATATTTTTGAAATTATCTAAAAAACAACAAAATAAAAAGGATAATAACATCTTGAATCTGATTGAATTTCAAATGCCATTTAGGATTGCCTGATTCAAAGCCTGGATTAGATTGAATTTTAAATTTTTGTGATCATGCCAATCACAGTTAATCATCCAGCAATTTATTATATGGTCACCCTACATACTATATATACAAATTGTTTAATCTACGTTGATAAAGTTATTTAAAAAAAAAATATTTTTTGTTTTTTTTTTTTTTTTTGATCACTTTTAAAATTTAAATACTAAAAAATATGAACAAATTATAACACGATTATTAATTTTGTTTTTTTTTTTTTTTGATGATTATTTAAGTAAATATAAACAACAACAACAACAACAAAATAATTTATAACACGAATTTTTCGTATATCAGACGTTCATGTATGTTGCGTTCATGTGTGTGTGTGTAACGTATTTAAATGTGTTGTTGTATGTATATGATCAGTTATCGCATCAAGAGCGTTACATAAATGTATCTGTAGCACATACACAAACGTATACAAACGCACCTATACAAATGTGTATATGGTAAGCATGTACATATATTCAATTTCAAATTTGAACTCATCCGTAACGTTTTTTTTTTTTACGGGCAAATAATTTGAAAAATGAAAACGTGATTTAAAAAAAAAATGAAAATATGACAACAAATTATGGAAAATCATTAAAAAAAATAATAAAAAAAAATTGTTTTGTTAAATTATAAATCGGAAATGAAATATTAAATTTTAGTATAGAAGACAATATAATTGAATTAAATACATTTGGCCACATAATTGGGAACGTGTTTGGCTGTTTAATTGATCATTTCATGAAATATTTTTGAATTTATTGATTTGATTTAATAATTTAACAAAAAATTTAAAAAAATATATATAAAAACGGCAATTTAATGCATGTATGAGCGATTTTGGATACAACGTAACGTACATATCATCTAGATTTCAAAAAAAAAAAAAATTTTTTAGCTATATATAGCCTAAATGAGACGCGACTTTGCAACGCAACGCGATGGGACGCTAGATTCAAAAATATTGAAACAGATACGGATATCCTAAATGGACGACGTAAACTCACGTTTGTTAAGTTTCCTTCACTTCCTGAATGCCAAATCTTCGTACCTGGTGTTCCGTATTATCATGAAATTATTGAAATGCGTTTGTTAGATCACAAATCTTTACATTGCGTAATATTACAACAGCAAAATGTGAACAATATCGCAAAAAATAATTTATGCGATGTTTCTGCTTCAATTTGCATTTTGTAAAAAATCTTGAAAATTTGATTTTGAAAAAAAGGTCAAGAAAGGACAAGTGAAACAAGGACATAGTGACAATGAAATGATTGTTATTCAAACGGCTGTGATACATTTGCAAGGTTCAATGGCACAACAAATTTAGTAGAGTCCAAGAACCTTTTTAAGTTGATAGCACCATTGAAGAAGAAGAAAAATAAGAACAATGGCATAAATTGCAATGAACTGAATTTCCAAATAATGGAAGAAACAGACACTCGAAAAGATCTCATTAAAGAGCCAATTAGAGCGATATCAGAACTAACACTAAAATGTGATAGGAAAACCATTGGACTATAATTACAGGACATTAAACGTTACAGGGTGTCATTTTCGATAACCCCTAGAGTGTTTTGAAACAAAACGAATAACGAAAATAGAGAGACAGAATTATAAAATAATTTTGTAGCAAGGACATATTCCTTTTCCCGAATAACGTGATTAAAATAAAATTAACAAAAAATTTTTTAAATTATTACATTTTCTAAACCGCTCCCATTTCTTATTGTTTCTGTTATCCTGGTTTCTCCCTCCCTCTCTCTCCCAACATTTCCATCTTTCCCATCATTGGATTCTTCAATTAATGCTTTCCAATAATTACTTCAATTTTATCTAACAGAAAAAGGATCTAATCCTAATCAAACATTTTATTTCATTGATGGGTATATGACAGTTATGTATGTGTACATGCGATGGCCATTTAATTTATTTTATTTTTGATATTTGCGGTCATTAAATTTTACCTATTCAGATTTTTTTAAATATTTATATACAAAATAATGAAAAAACAAAAATTACAAATAAATGGACACACAACACACAAACAAAATCCACAAATCGCTATAATTAGTGAACATTTCATTTATATACTGTGTGTAGCTGCAGTCTACCTCAATTTGCATCAATGTCCTTATGAACATGTGTGTACAATTTCTTCTATAATGTCCTTATAGGCATATAACCTACATATCATCGTATTATAGGATATAATGTGAATATATAGCAAACATAAATAAATTTAAAAATACAAATTCATCATATTTGAATGATTAATTGAAGTAAATTTGTAAATATCACAGTAAAAGGATTAACAGAGACAAAAACAGCAACAACAACAACAATAACATATGTTTGTGGTAATTATACTCAATTGCTTATATTTCAAATTTTTTTTTTTTTTAAATTCTACACATGTACATACATACGTTCATGCATTCAAATGGAAAAGGGGCGTATTCTTACATTTATCTGTATATCTGATGGGCTATATACCAGTGTCATTACACGTTTACATGTACGTTAATGTGCGCCTCATACGTGAATTGATGACATGCTATAAATTTATTTTTCAAGTTTTTTGTTTTTTGTTTTTTTTTTTTTTCTAATTTTAAATAATAACAGCAAATTATTGTTCATGAGTGCAGTGAACATATAAGTACATACATACACAGGGTGGTTCTGTTAATTATATGCGTATATAAGAAAAATTTTAGATAAATTTAAAATATTGAATCAATTAGGGATTTTAAACTATGATACAACTTACAAGACACATAAATGAAAAATAGTCTTATGATGGGATATCGGGTGAAGAAAGTGAGGCATGTATGGGGTTGCACGGTACCTATGGGCGCATCATTTCCACTGGAAACAGTGTGTCTTAAAGAAAGTGTCTTTTCATTAGAAAGTGAGGCATGTATGAGATTGCACGCCGCACGGTACCTATGGGCTATCTAATACACGCCTCATTTCCTTCACCCGTTACACTGGAAATAGTGGAAAGTGTTTCATAAATTTTTATGTTTAATGTAAAAGCAGACAATTGAATCAATTTTCAGAGATGATTTATATCTAAGAGAATAAAAACATGAAACTCTCTCCTTTTTTATTTACAAAACAAAACCTATGAAATTTTTGGTGTGTAAAATCAACTCTGAATTTATTTTTAAATTGACCAAAAATTAATAACGATTTGTTTATTTTAATTTTTTTTTTTTAATTTTACTTGATTGTTGCTGTGTCAACAAATTGACAAGGTTTTAACGTTTTTCTTTTTGAAAAATATAATTTTCACGAATTTTCCAAATACATACATAGACTGAATATACCCTTCTAGTGAACAAATCCCTTGTATCTGTAGTGAAAACCCAGAATTAAACTCCGTAAAGTATTCATGATTATCTTTCGGAATAGAAAAATATTCCTGGTGGAACATTTTCACACATTTTCCAATGAATCCACTGAATTCATCTAATAAAATTTTAATACATTTTTCTTCTGTTTATTCATACCTTAAATTTTTTCCCCCTCTTTAATTTTTGAATGTTATTTCATAGACACCTTGTATTAGCATGTACACATTTTTACTATAACCAGAGATAATCAAGAAAACAAAAAAAAAAATGATTTTTTCCTTTCGATAAGAAAATTATTGATATTTAGATGAAATGCGAAAAAAAACAAACATAATGCGAAAATCAAAAAAAATAAAAATAAATTAATAAAAAATAAAAATTAAATACGTATTTATTTTACATTGAAAGAATGATAACGATTTTTTTTTGTTTTCTTTTTCGTAAAAAAAAAAAAAAAAAAAAAAATGAAAACATTATCAAAACTTTAAATTGACATCAGAACGGCCTCAAAATGATAATCAATCTAATCAAGCTGAATATGAATTAAAGAAAAAAAGACAAAAAAAAAAAATGGACAAAACGTACATATATGAACGTATTTCTCGGTGACATAGAAATGTAATAATCAACAAAAATTGAAAAAAAAAAAAATGAAACAAAAAAAAATTTTTTTTTTCTATTTTGTTTCAATTTTTGTGTTTTTTTGTTTTTGATTTGATAAATGTTCACACACATACGCAAACATTCGTTTTAGAGTACACCCTGTATGTACGACAAAAATAAGAACGAATAAGGCAAAAAAAAAAAAAAAAACAAAAAAAATCGTCTCTCTGTACATGTGTTTATGATCGAGCTAGTAAGAAGATTATTAACTTATCATAATGCTCTAGAGTCATTTTAGGATATCTGTCCATCTGTTTAGGCAATGACAATTACATTAATTTTGAATTTTGGTATACGCCATCCATTTATTTTCACAAATAATTGAGGTATTAATATATATATGTGGGACACCTTCTAGAAGGAGTGACTCCATAAACGCTTTCCATATTAATCTATTCAATACAAGATTTTTGATGTCGTTTCATAGGACATTTTCTCTGTTCTTTTTCATGTCCTTCTAGGTTCTAGCTGTTCTTCTATGAGACTATGACCCTGCAGATTTCATTTTAGTGCTATTCTTGTTATGCTGTTAAATATGGTCTTCTCTAAGTGCATGGCCAATAATTGGTAATTGACTGATTGGTGTAAATGAGCATATTTAAAGTACAGAGATCACAGGTGAGTATGTTTTAAAAATTGTGATCAGCTTCAAAGCACAAATTTAGTAAGGAAAAAAAAATTTTTTTTTTTTTTTTGATTTTGAACATAGCCACCTTCTCTAAAACGAAATATCATTTTCTAATTACATATTTAAAATGGAAAGATTAAATTTTTTATCATAAAAACTGATAATAATTCATTTATTTTAGGCATCAATTATGAGAGTCTATTATTGCTAATCGACTTTTGCGGCAACTATGAAAGTCTATCTCTAATCGACTTTATATTGAAATAGACTTTTGGGATGTATTATGGAAGTAAAAATTTTTCTATTATTACGACTTGAAAAGTCGTTGATATTTTTGTGATCGACTTTTTTAAAAAAAAAAAAAAAAAAATTGATAACAAAAATTTTGACAAAACAAATAAAAAATTTTCATACAAAATGTAAGAAATAAACAATCAAGTTACCTAATTTTGGTACTCAAATTTTTTAGTACTATGCATTTAAGTCGATTGATTTTACATGCAATACCATGACTTGTTTTGATCGACTTTAAAATGTCGATTCTATTGTTTATCGAATAGACTCTCATAATTGATGCCTAAGTTTTCGAAACAAATGTGATTTTTTTTTTTTTTAATTAATTTTTTTAATTTAATTAATTGAAAAATTTGAACAAATAAAAAAATAAAAATTTTCTTTTTGTTTTGTTCATTTTATCGTAAAATGAAATTTTATATTTTGTTAAAGTACGAAATTTACGTTATTTCACGCATCGAAATTTATTTGATTTATAAATTATCAAACAGAATTTAATTCCATTTCATTTAAATTATTTCAAAATTGAAAGCTTATCCTTGTTTGTATTTGGGCAAAAAAATTAAAAATTTTTTTTTTTCGAAAATTGCTCAAATGCAAAGTAAATAGATACATTTCACGGAGAATTTTATGTACGATTTTTCCCAAAACAAAAGCATTTAATAATCGAAACAAAAAAAAATATATTTTTTTCCTTTATAAAATTTTGTATCCTTTTTAATGTCCTTTAGTAAAAAACCAAAAATACAGCTCATCCTCTCTGAGTAATTGAGAGGAATTTATTTCAATTTTAATTTTGTACACGTTTTTGAAGAATATTTGAAAATGTTTTTTTTTGTAACGGATTTTTATGATTTTCAAATTTTTCACAAAAACAAAATAAACCAAAATTAATAAATTCATGTTGATATGATGGAAAAGGATTTTGTTTTTTTTTGTTTTTTTCTCGAATTTTGAAATCCAGAGAGATGAATTTTTGAGATTTTCTTTTATTTATTCAGTGATCCAGATCATTTCAGGAATGTTTTAGGCTTTTAGATCCTCATTTACAACATAAAACCGTTACAAAAAACAAGAGATTTTCTTTTATTCAGTGATCCAGATCATTTCAGGAATGTTTTAGGCTCTCATTGACAAGATAAAACCGTTACAAAAAAAAAAACTAAATTAAAAACTAAAAAACAAAAAACAAACGTTTACACACCTTTTTTTAAATTGCACTTTCTGTTGTTATTTACAATCAATTTTTTGAATCCTTTTTTTTTTGGTTTTTAACTGTTGCAAAATTTCACACAATGAATTTTTTTTATAAAATTTCACTCAATTCAAAAAAACAAAACCAAAGTAAAAATTTTTAATAGAAAAATTTTCCACAATAAAAATCAAAAAAAAAAAAAAAAATAGAAAATACAAAAAATGGAAAAAATTTTTTTTTTTTTTAATTTTCACTCACGATTTTTAAATATTGAATTCAAATTATTAAAAATATCAAAATGAATGATATTTGATTGATTCATTTTGTTTTTATATTAAATACCACCACTTGAAAAAAATAAAAAAAAAATAAAAAAAGAAAATGTGGAAAGGTAAAAAAAAGAAAGAAAAACCAAAAACAAATTTCATTAGAAAAGATAAAACAAGTCATACATACTCGTATAGTGGGCAAAAAAAAAAAAATTTGTTTATTTTTTGTTTTGTTTTTTTCTTATCAAACAAATTTTGTACATGTATTTTTTGTTTAAAGAGGTTTTTCTTTAATTTTATTTATTTGATTTTTCATTTCGTTGCGGTATTGTATTAGTTTTAAAATTAAAAAAAAACAAAAAAAAAAACAAATCAGAGCACTTCATTCACATGTGTAATCGTCAATACATACACGTTCATGTGTTCGAAAATAAACGAAAAGGGGGACAGGGGGTGGTGGGTGGCATTACATATATAGTAGATACCTCATAGTGGTGTATGTGGTGTATGTATACAGTCATACGTCTTGTATAGATACACCTGTTAAACGTGCCTGATCGCATAGACATAGATATGATCGATCATATATGGTCATACACACACAATCACCTGTAAGTGATGGTTCATTGATCATTCATATACTCTGTGTGTGGTGGTGTTTGTTTGTATAGTGTACAATTTCATATGATGACGCTCATTATCGAACAAATAAAAAAAAATAAAAAAAAAAATACTATCAGCCGTTACATAAAAATTTCAAAGAAAAACGTAAATCAAAATCTTCTGATACGTATATTTATGTATACGTATCTATACAAGTAGCTCATACGTACATACATATGTGTATGTTTGTCGTATCATGTGCATGTATCGCGCTTTTCTACAATTTTTTTAAAAAAAAAAATTTAAAATTTTAGATATTCAACAAAATAATCACAATTAATATTAAATTATGAATTGCTCAAATTTTTTTTGGATTAAAAAAAAAAAAAAATTTTTTTTCCCTTTCCTATGACGTCATATTGATGAAATTTAAAAACAAATTTTAACGGAAAAAATTAAATCAAAATAAATAAAAAAATTCCTTAGTATAAGGATATAAGGATATAACATCATCAGATAATTAAATAAAGTGTGTATATCAACCTGGACTTATAGAAACGCACTCTTGACCCTTGAATTAAGGATCGGGACGGGACGGTCCAAAAATATCAAAGAATTGTAGGCAAATAAAATTCAATTTTATTATATCAGTGGGTATGAAAAATGAAAAATTTTTCAACTTTTCCTGACATTTGTCATCTACATACATACATACGAGTATATGCCTAAGATAATAGAAAGGGGAGGGGGAATCAATTTCGAAACTCGTCAGAATTATATCACATAAATTTCCAGAACAAGAATCCAGGTCAATCCCTGTTCAGATTGTACGACTTTTGATCATATTATCAGCATTACATTAAATTACTCAGAATTTTTCCTATTTACATTGTTGTTGTCATTTTTGTAATTTGTATTGTTTTTTTGTTTATTTCATGTAACAATCATAAATTTAACGTCTTTTAACATAATTTTGATTTTTATTATATGATCACCTGTGATATGCCTGGTTTATTTGCGTATATGCCAGTTTGCCAGAAAATGTAAAAATGCTGTAATTCCAAAATATACATAAATCATAGTATACACACTTTCCAGTACAAATCAGTACATTGTGTATGTACATAAGAAATCGCGGTATCTTTTAAGTTTATATCGCGATATGTAAAATTGTTTGATAATAAATTTTTGATTATATTTTGATTACAAAAAAAAAAAAAAAAACAAAAAAAAAAAGCAAACGAGATATGACAACACGTACATATAATTATGTGAGACATCAATACACACCTGTTTGTTTACATTCTACATATTTAAGGTACCTATACTTTGTTTTCCTTTAATTTACTGCGTCTTTATCATTATGTAAACAATTTATGGAAAATTCGTTATTTTTTTGTTTTTTTTTTCAAAATTTTTTTCAAAAACAACAACAACAACATTTCATAGCTCACATACATATTTATGTGATATGCATAAATATGGTGTTATGCATTTAATCGTGTGTATATGGATATGCATCATACATGACTCCATTATAAATGCTATCCATCATATCCGAATAATTATTGATCATCAAATTAAAAAAAAAAAAATTTGAAAAATTACACCGGAAAATGTATGAGTAAAAAAGAAAATTATTTGAAATTCATAGAATATTTCATATTCTATGAATCACATTTCGCGGGTCCATAATTTATTTGTGGGGGGGAGGGGGTGAATGATTTGTAAATTCATGCAAATGTTAAAAGGGACATATGTATGTAAATGAACAACAGGATATTGGCTCACTTTACAGGAAATTCCTTAGCTGTTTAGACCTGTTTTCTTCTTAGCTGTTTTAAACAGCTAAGCTGTTTTGTAGCTGTTTCAACCTGTTAAACCTCCTCCTCCTCCTCTTCCCAACTCCTCTAGCCTTTCATATAAAACGAAAAACAAATCAAACCTTGTGTCTGAGGATTACGGAATAAAATTGAGCCTTATGAATGAGAAAATAATAACAGCAATATAAATCTAGTTAACATACAACAAGAAAGAATAAATTTTGAGTTTCAGTTTGCTAAAGAAACAGTTGATTTTTTTATAGAATTGAAAAGCCTGATGGAAAAGAGCATCGCTATACTTATGTGAAAAGAATTAGCCTTTGTGACGTCATGAACCGGCAGAGCCGCTGGTTCAGAACCGGCATAAATACACTACTTTTGTCTTTCATTAGCTCTACCACCTCGGTTTTTTTTTTGTTTACTCTGTTTTTAACCTTGAGTTAATCTCATCAAGTTAACATTTTTAGTGACAATATTACAAGAACGACGATCATATGAGAGAAAGCAGAAATGATCCTTCATTCATTTCAATTGAGTCTTAAATGTAAACATCTAGATCAGGATCCATCTATATATGTAGATCAATATTGCCAATGTAAGATCTCTCAATCATGTTTTGGTTTTTGTTTATTTAAAATTATTTTTGATTTTTAAACATTTTTCAAGGTTATGTCAATCAAATCTCAAATTTTCTAAAATGAAAAGAGGAAGTGAAGATCAAGTGTAAATACCGTAGCATACTTAACATACCGCATGCCGCATTCATAACTCATTTGTAAATGATCACTGATCGTGTCAGGAACCATTCATATTAAATTAAACCACCTAAATCATTTTTCCATTTTTCAGTTAAGTGTTTATAAATTTTGTAAATCATTTTCACTTCATTCTGTCTATTCTTTTCATAGTTTATTTATTTAAAAAAAATGTTTATCTTTGCCATCAGACAATTTATTTGGCTCATATCAATTTGCTATTCCATTCGCATTCATTCCTTGTTTATATGAGTAATTCGCATATGAGAGTACACGTCATATCGACAAAATTTGATCCAAAAATGATCGAACACAAGAAATGCAATGCATTCATTTTTTTTGCTTTGTGCGTCAATGAAGAGTTGAGTAATTACAAACTGATGATTAAAAAAAAAAAAAAAAGACTGAACTTGGTCTTTATTTCTTGTTTAAAATTATCACTAAATAATGATAAATGCCAATCGAACAGGTGGTTCTCTCTTGTGCATTTCACGTGATTTTGAACAAATTATCGCTAATAATGACTGCTGAATCATAAAAAAGCCATGGATTTGGACTTTGAGATTGAGATCCACTTGGATTTCAGTCTTAAAGCCTTAACTTCAACTGAAGTACGTAAGGATACGGTAGGATACGATACGATGGGAAGTGGGAATTTTACTGCGTCCAATTGATATACACGTATATAAAATGCCATTTTAATACCACATCATTGGCGAATATATCTGCAGAAGGTCATAGCCAATATTGGGATTTTAGCTATCCTTTGATTTCTTTCAAAATTTAAAATTAGAAAATTTTTGTCCTTTTTTCTGTATTTATAGAAATTCTACAGAATTTTGTTTACATGTGAATAACACATTTAAGCAGAGCATTATTGTGTTCTCATGTGTGTGCTGTAAGAATGTGTACGTCACTGCTCACTAGTCACATAAAATCGCAATGATATTTCGAGTAAAAGGTATAACTGACCTGGAAGTGTTTTTGGATATTCATGAAATGATCTGTGATCTGTAACCTAGTGAGCATACAGTGTTCATACCAGTGAGTGACTATCCTTTGAAAATGCCACTCCACTGTAGTTTCTGTCCATATGCATGTACACACGATTATGTGTCCATTAGGTAGGATATCTGTATCTGTTAGGCCATTAGCAACTGGAGAAATGAAAATAATAAACGACAAAAATAAACGAAGAAAATAATGTAAACAAACGAAGAAAGCAAACAAAAATTTTTGTTCAATTTTGTTTTTTGTTTTTGTCGTATTTACTTATTATTTGATCATCAAATAAATTTAAAATTTTTTAAGTAAAATATCTGGGAAAAAAATAACAAAAAAATTGTTTGCAAAGCTAAAAATCAATTTTCAAAATTTTTTTTACACCTGTATAAAGCTATTTTTTGTTTAACTTTTTTAAACAATTTTATTTAAAATTTAAATTAACCAATGACCTTGAACGGCCTTTTTGTGTTGTTTTTTTTTTTTAGGTTTGCTCTGTTTTAGCTTTTTATTTGTATACATATGCATAGATTTGAGGGCTCATTTAACGCCCACTAACCACTAACGCCCATCGATTCAGGAATTGATCGTAACATTAAAGTTTCCACAAATTTAGCAAAGCATGTAATAAGAAAATGAATTTGTTATGTTTGGACATCGTTATATGTAATGTTAATGTGCAGATGAAAACGCGTCTGAACTTACCATTAGTATTGAACTCCTGACGTCATATCAAATTTAGATAGAAAAATAGTCAATAGTCAAGGACACTTATCAAAGATCAAAGAATTAAACACGGATTATAAGAGGATTCGACTTATCATTTACATAGAACGACAACACAACAATGTCGCCCGGTTCAAAAGACTTCACGAGCTGTATTTAGAGCTTAAAATGAATTAATACCCGGCTATGCGCATGCGGCTTTTTAGTTAACGCTCCAAATATTATAACTAGCGATCACATTGTTCACAGCATACAGTGTTTTAATTTACAATTTAGAGTTTAAATACGTAAATATTCACAATAGACTATTAAAATTCGAATTTCGCACTTAACACGCACACATAAAATACCGATCGTGTTCCCGTATCCCGTTGACCAAGTTCAGTTGAATAAAAAAAAAAAAAAATTAAAAATAAAATCGAATACACTGCGAATTCGATTGTAAATTTTTAATTCACATTTTTTATTCACAATTTCTGTGTTAAAAAGCGAAAAACAAACGTTTTGCTACTGTTCTGTTATTCCAACATTTACTAACATTTTTTTTTTCGTTTGTAATTTTTACGCACTAATTTTCATATTTTTATTTATTCATCTGTTAATTTTTTTTTGTGTTTTTTTGTATAACGAAGTAAAAAAATAAATGAACAATTCAAAGTACAAGCTATCATATGAAAATTTTTATCAATTTTTTGAGCGGCATAAATTTTTGTTTGTTTATAGTGTTAAGGATGGCATTCACTTGGTTATTACTTATTCAAAAATTAAGATTTTACCCCCTCCTCCTGCAGCCCCTTACTTGTCACCCACCTAAAAACACTTGATCAGTGTTGTAGATGGCCCTCTATATCTGTCCCACCCACTCACACCGCCAAGTGATCGTTTTGTACCCGGATCTAGATATTTATCCTTATTTCAATCATGGCCTCCCAATCATTTAAACATTAAATTTGCAATCCTCATGAATTTTTAATCCAGCCCATCGATATATGTTCATTTAATTCAAAGTTGACCTCAATTTGCTTATAGCTCTGCTCTAGACGTTCAGGCATTATGATAATATTTTATTAGAAATATGTACATATGTAAACTGTTCTCAATTAGAATATCCAATAGGTAAAGCCAATATTAGACAGATCCATAGGCAATGATTCAATCTTTCAAAATGAGCTGTTCACCATCGAAAAAAAAAGAAAAAGACATGAGACAAATTATCTATGATGGGTCTACCAAAGGGACATGAAAAAAGGACAATTGCAACTGATACTAATGGTGACGTTCACTCAAAATTAAAGCAAACAAACGAGAGTAATTAGTTAGATAGAACAAAACATAGACCAAGGAACCAATTTTTGAATTTAACGGTATTGGAAATGACCGTTGATTTAATCGCATTGTGGCCAAAAGTGAGCAAAAAATTAGAAGGGATTGCAAAACAGAAGGTTCAAATGTTTAACATCAATTAGATGCTCTTCAGTATAGGAAAATTCATTTGATCAGCCCAAACTTTGTGATCCAGTTTAACTTAAAAAAGCGAATACTATTCTTAATGGATGCGTAACAACAATCACAACAACACAGAAAATGGCCAAAACAAAAAAAAACTTTTCAGAATTTTTAGACAATTTTTTTTCACTTTCCATAATGTGACATGAAAAAAAAATTGTTTATTTATAGATAAATGTATTTTTTTATGTGACGTAATCTAATGGTTTAATTTTTTTTGTTTTCCTACCTACCACCCCCCCCCCCCCCCCATGCGTTTATAATAGCAAGCAATATCACTGCCACATTTTGGGTAAAATGTAAACAAAATATTGTGTAACTTTAAAGTTTGTTTTTTAATACACATTTTACATTGTTTAATCGTGAACTGATCTTGTTTATTTGTGTTTCGAATTTTTTTTTTATTTCTATTTTTGAATATAAACCGATAAAAAAAAGCAGATCTTCAAAAAAAAAAAAAAATTCTAAATAACAAAAAAACGAGTTTCATTTAATAATTTTATAAAAAATTTAAAAAAAAAATTTTGTTTCCATTAATACAACAAGCCATCAGAAATCTTGTGTATGAATTTTGTGATAGAGATCATCGATCGTGCTATGTGTGTCTGATAACACAAAATCAAACTGATAAAGCTCTAAATATACGTTGTTAGATTTATAAATTCTTTGTGTTCAACAACAACCAAAATTTTTGAAATTTTTGTTAACGTTGCGAAGATCGATCGCATTTCATTTCGTCGTTATGATATTTTTCAAGTATAGATTATTATTGTACATGGGTACTCGTATTTAATCGCAAATTAGATATAGAATCTGGCTCAATAATGAAAGCAATATCGATGAAAATTGGAAGTGGCCGATTGCCAATGAGTAGAGATTAACGATGTAATTAATTAATTCCTTCGACTGACAATGTCTGGATGATCCATTATAAAAAAAAAATCAGATTTCAGCCCTTTTAAAGCTGAATTTACATCTGCTCTAATTATATCTTTCCTGTTACTGATGTCCTGACACTGTTTCTTCTTTATATACAAATCCTGGTAAAAGTTCCTTTTATCTAGGAACCTACTTTAGTAAAGTGTATTTACCAATTTTCATGAAAATCTGTGGTGGATCCTAAAAGGAATTTCAGCCCAAATCCTTAATAATCAGTATTTTATCATTGAAATTCAGTTAAATTTTAAAAATTTTATAAATCTGATATACCTACAGAAATTCCATAAGGATCCCCGTATCGATCTCAAAGGAATCACCATCTGACTTCATAAAGGAAAAGCAAAACTAAAATCGTTTTCGAAACCTACATTCAAATAATCAAAATTATTTATTTATTTATTTATAAAGGTTAGAATAGTAAATGAATTTACAATCCTAACAGGGGGGAATAGCACTGACTACAGAGGTCTACGGCTATTTGGGGAAGTAGTGTCAGACTCATACCCGAGGTTCAAAATTGTTTTAGAGAGAACGAGGTGTTTTCATTATTAGCGATCACTTTTATACAGATAATTCGTATCGATCCAATTCTCAACCGCCTCAAAACATCTCTCCAAAATTCATTGAAACGTTCAAAATGTTCAAAACAAAAAAAAAAAAATGAAAGTCAGTGATTTTGTTAACGCGAATTGATGCGTGCCATGCGTAATTGTACTTACATGAAATTCGATTTTTTTTTTTTTACTTTCCCATCACCCTTGTAGTATTCCAATAATCTGAAATCGCGTTTATTTTGATATTCTCTTCAAAAAGATCTTACAAGCAAGCAAAAAAAATTTTTTTGCTTTAATTTAACAGCGAATTTTGATCACTTTAACACTTGATCACCACTTTAAGTCAATATACAAAGAATTTTAACTTTCACTTTTCTCATTCAAAAAAAAAAAACAGAAAAAAAATTTTCAAATTTTTTTTACATCATCCGCAGCAGGTATAACGAACGAATCTGTTATTTTACACCCAGCAAATTTGAAACTTAACGTCTTAACTGAAATCTTTTACTGAAATCTTTGTTTTCAATACTTCAGCGTATAAGCTCACGATTAAAACTGAAAATAAAATTTTTTTTTTTTTTTGGTTGGTTGTCGTTTTGTTGTTTTTGTTCAGTCCAATTTGCTTTAAATTACAAAATGTGTGTATGTGTATTGGTCAAAGTTTTTAACGCTTAACCAAAACTTAACTTTGGCTTAACTTAAAAGCAACAGAAAAAACAAAAAAAAAAAAAAAACAACTTCAAAGTGAACATTAATGATTTGATCTTAGATTTCATATGATTACGAGGAATCGCATTAAATAACACGATTACATTGAGAAAATCTACCAACATCAACACATAAAGTGACCATCAAAAGAAAATCTTTTCACATTATTACGCTACGGTGATACACATGAGGTCACCGTAACACCACATTTAATGGAGAATGGAATTTGCAGAAACCCAATTAAATGCAATTCATTTCAATGTTAAGTATAATTGCATTAAGTTTAGATCTCAACTCGAGTATTTACCACTATCATTGCTTGTGGAAACGAACATAAGTGATTAAAGGTATAATAACGTGCTTAATCTGTTAAAATTGACCAACGTGGTGAGATATTGACCAATTTCAGAAAGATCATCAACTCATCTGTCTTTCTACATTTTCGAAGTATGCGTATCATCATCACATCATCATCGGTGCGACAGCTTGATCGAGCCAAGCACAGACAGCTTGATATGAGCCAAGACCGAGACAGCTTGATATGAGCCAAGGCCTAATCATCATAACGATGATTTTTTACGAGACGATTCTATCATCATACATGAACCTACAATTTAACGTGGGTTGCGAACCACTGACTGAGTTTGTTGAAGTAGACTAGACTTAAAGTATGCGAATAGCTTCACGCTAATTTGAGGCAAGATTACTGAATTATTTTAATTATTTTGAAAATATCATTATCAATATTTAGCATTAAATACAAAAGTATTGCGTTATTTCGCGATCTTGCCACTAGTTTAGTTCAATATACAGCAAACAATTTGGCATAGTGAATTTTCATTTTTGGCTGGAAAATCATAAAACCTTCGTACGATGCCTTTATAGATTCAAATTATAAAGATATCTTTAAATTGTTATTAACAATATTATATTCAAGCTGTAAATAATTACAAAATCGTACCATATCATAAAATTGGCACAATGTAACTGATCTGATATGATCTGATCATGTGTATAAGCATATTGTATGTGTAATAACAAAAGCTAGAAAATCGTGGATTACGTTTGCTTCAATTTTTGTGAAAACTTTACAAAAACAAACCAGTGAAAAGCTGAAAATAAACAAATTAACATGAATTTATGTACAATCTGGTTTTAGGACGGCATTGTTGCATTGTGCCGTATGCGTCGTGCCGAATAAAAAAAAAGTTACTTTTTTTTTTTTGAATGCGTATTACACTATAAGTCAAAAATATTGAACCAAATTACAATCGTGCGATCACTTCGGAACATGAGGATAACTGATATAAAAAGGATAAAAATAGATTAAATATTTACAAATGTTCAGTCAGAGTCAAGAAATGAGCTCACTGGTGAGTATATTAGAAAAACAGACTCTTGTAGGAATTAAAAAAATTAATTATAGACGAAAGCTGAAGTGGACAGCAAGAAATTTCTGATGTCTCTGGATCCTTACATTTTTCTTCTTTCATGACATCACAGTCCTTTATGAACCATAGCCTCCTCAATGATTCGAGACCACTAATTCACTTCTATTTTTGGCCTTCATTTTGAAGTTATCAACTCTCATTTTTTCGAAGTCTTCCACCGCGCATCGTCTAACCATCTGCGTCTAGGTCTGTATAATAGTTGCGTCGAATACTTTTTTCGCTATTTTCTGTTATTATTCATCCTCAAAACATGTCCTAGCCACTTTATTCTTTGAGCCTTAATGAATCTTACAATTGTTTTGCTTTTAATCAGGCTTTATAATTCATCATTGGATCTTCTTCTATAAGATCCATTTGACATTATTATTGGCCCGAAAATCTTCCTCTAAAAATCCTTCTAAGGATCTTTCTCTCAAAGGTAGCTACTGTAAGTCAGTTTTTTTTCTTTTTCAGCGTCCAAATGTCGCAACCATACACGTTGCTGCATCAGGTCTTATTAGAGATCCTTACATTACAACAAGCCAAATTCACGCTAGACTGTAGTATTAACGAAAACGAAGATTTCTGATTTGTTACGTTTAGATTTAATTTTTGATCATTTAAACTTTTATTATTGAAACATGGCGTTAATTGAATAACAAAACACACTTAACCGAGTCTCTCACAACTCACAAGATCACGCATATTCACATATTTTCATCAATTGATTCATTTAAAAATTCAATCTTGAAAAATGATCGCATTATCTATACGTTTACGTGTGTGTACGCCAGCGTAATTTAACAACAATTGGAACATAAAATCAAATAAAAATCTTTTCATATTTAAAGAAATCTCAATTTGAACATTTTATTCAAATGTTCAAACAATTTCCGCGTTTTAGACAGTACAATTTGTTAGACATAAAAGATCAATTAATAAACTCACAAGAGGAATGAATTTGATACGGTGTAATGGGATCCAACATACTTCACATGCTTTTGACGAAGAAATGAACTAAAGCAGGATTTTCTACTGAAAATTTGACTTTAACGGGGGACATGTTGAGCTTCCTTTAAAAAGAAGCAGAAGGTACTGTACTTGTACTTTGAAGGTACAGAAGGTGAAGTGTTAGCAGAAGGTACTGTTCTTTGTCTACTTCAAAATTTACCCAACATCTTGATCCCGATTGTTGTATAGATCTTTTGCATTCTATTTATTATAAGAACACATTTTTGGTAACTTGTTTAGCGTCCATTTTCCAGAGATTTTCCAGTCAACGTATACGTACTTAATAAAATTTTAAAATCGCCCTATATCGACTTATCCAGTTGGTTCATACACTTCCCTGTTGGTTCTCATTCTCTACCACTCGTGCGACTTTTATTCTTCCTTGGCGTCGATGGCATTTAAGCAACAGCTGTCCTGATTTTTACAGGACAAATCCTATGTGCCTCTATCCTTCAGCTTAACATTTTTCTTTCAAATTGTTTTTTAAAGCTGCTCTGGCTAAGCCAAAATCAATGGGCCTTCAACGCTTCATCAGTGTTTTGTAAATCGTCATTTTACAGGACCTTGTAATAACTTTTCTATTTTACAATTTCTAATTTATTTAACTTTGTTTTTGTTTTCATCGATGTACATACAACAGGGGACAATAATTTACATTGATTCATTAATTTTAAAAATTCCGTAAATAGAATATCAAGAAAATGAGATGTATCTAAACATTTGTCATACCGTGAATGTTCAACTGATTTAAAAAAACAAAAAAAAAAAAAAAACGGAAGTTAATTTAAATCGAAAATAAAAAAAAAATGTAAAATTCTATATATTTTTTTTTAATTATCATTTTAACGTACATATGTACATACATTATGTATGCGTACAGCTGAGCATATGTCGTACGTTGCCTTACAAGTACACGTACTCAATACAAATAATTAAAAAACATGAGTACATTAGGGTTGCCAGGTATCCTCCCTTTGGTCCCTTTGGGAGGATTGTCACCCGTTTAATAACATATTTTTTATTTTTGTTTTAACAAAATTTTTTATTTTTTTTTTTTATATTTATTTATTTAATTTTATTATTTTTAGAGTTTACTAGAGTACAAAACTTTTTAAAATTGTTCTTTCACTATTGGTATTCAATGTCTCTTATATTGTCCACTATATTGTCCCCCGTTTTAATCATATCAAAGTCACCCATTTGCTATTTCGGATCTGGTAACCCTGGTAATGAGTATATATGTACATATATTCAAAACATGATGAAACAAATTATAATATTCAATGGAAAAAGTGTTATCCGTTGAAATGCGTTTTTTTTTTATTTTTTGTTTAATGGTGGGCATTTATTTATAGTAAACAAATAATTTAATGAACTTGATATTTACATAGACTAAACATGAACAGAATACGAAATGTTTTTTTTTTACGCTGTTTAATGACTTTTCATATGTCCATAGCCATACATACAAATGTATGGACAGTGGACACTGTATTTTGCTACGTTTGTGGCGCATACATTCATTACACAGGTGGGCAAAAAAAATTTTTTTTTTAAATAAAAGTAATAAAAATGAAAAAAAAAACATTTTCGATATAATTTTATTGAGATGCATACGGGTATATATGCACATATGCAGGTCACTGTATGTACTCGTATGTGTCTGATGATCAGGTATAGACAAATAAAAATAAATAAATAAATTAATTAATTTATCATCTAGCAACACTATTTAATTTATTTATTTATTTTCATCATTGCGTGTACATGTACATATGTATGCATTAACATACAGAGCAAAATAACAAAACAGATAAAATGGATAAAATTTAGATGGTCAGTCAGTCGATTGGTCATTACATCAAGGTTTTATCAGAAAAAAATAAATAAATAAAAAATTTGAATATTTATTTTGCATTTGTTACAACGCTCTGTATGCAATGCACGTATCTTATTACACTGTATTTTAACGTCGTCTACACATGAAATCTGGATGATCGATAGATGATCATCATAGTGGCAGTGAATCGTTACCATATTTGTCCAATTATCGTATATAGTGTACATTACAAGGCATTGCAACTACAGTTGAATCTGTGTAATAATGTTGTGAATATACGATATACGATTTAAACCCCCCCCCCCCCCCCCCCCGCCTCTCCCACAGATCACAGATATACGATTCAATTAAAGCTACATTTACAGGTGATTTAAAATGCGCTGATTTCGATTTTGGTCACCCCGTCCGTGATTTCACTGAGAAAACAAGTCTCAATTATAACATATACCTACTTTCAAATGATTTCGTTAAATGAATGATAATCATTAGAGGGACTTAAAAGCTAATTGTCAGACTTTCTCTTCTCCAAAGATTTTTCTATTCGGATTCTGTAACTTCCAAAATCCTTTAGGTCGTCTTGGATGTAATCTAAGAAAAATTTCTGTGGCCTATCCGTTAATCTAATTCTTCTGAGTTTGTTGTTGTTGTTGTTGTTTGGAACGAGGAGTGAAATGAGGTTTGGTCTCCTTTTGAATGTAAATTGAATCCTTGAATTTCTCATAGAATAAATATGTGAAAATTTTTTATCCTGGAAATATAAGGAAATATGGGCATAAGTCGTCGTCATCATTGGCGTATATAAGCCAAGGCCTAATCATTTTGATGATTTTTGTGAAGGCGCAATTCTATCATACGTGCATCTATAAATTAACGTAGATTACGAATCACTGAGTTTGTTAGATTAGAGATTCGTGTGATGGAGCTTAAATGGATCGTCTGTTTGAATAACTCGTTAATCAAATTTTTTTTGTTTTTCTTTATTCATCTATGTACGCATGTCATTGAACACGAGAGATACTTAAATTAGAAACATTTACCCGGTATAGCTCACAATAATGCCATGCCATCATAGTGTATTCCATTTACAAGGACGTTAAAAGGATCGGAGATAAAATTCCATCACTACACATAAACGGTGTATTAATGTGCATGGTGGTTTACAAATTTTGGTTTGTACTGTATAATTTTTTTTTTTTAAATCTTCAGAGTACAATATAAGATCAGTAGCGATTACCTGTGTCAGTGTAAAAATTTAAATAATTGAAAAAAAAAATGTAAAAATAGAGAAGATCACTTTGAGTGGCATTTCCCACTCAGAAAAAAAATAAATAAATTTTTATGTAACGTAAACATGGGCAATTATCACTTGTACGTACACTTTAATTGCCATAAATTGAAAAATTAGAATTCATCTATCTGAGCATTTATATAGCGCAATATGGTACATACATCGCGCCGTGTCATAACTTTCTGTAATGATCCATTTATCAACGTAAAATACATCAGATATGTAGAAATTTATGTTTTATTTAAATAAAAAATGATAATAAGGTAAATGATCTTTTCAATCATTTTTAAATTCATGATCGTATAAGATGTTCTAAGGCAAAAGTCATAAAACATATTTTGCTAAAAAAAAATTTAAATTGGTTTTCAGAACTTCGCTATAAAACATCCCCCGTTACCTAAGGATGCCACCCCTTTGCCCCTTTTACATTGTTTTTCAAAAATGATGAATTTTAAAACGAACTGTTGGACTATTCAAAGTGGTCTAAAAAGTGTACGGGTCCAATGAAGAGAAATGATATCTGGAAAATTGGGCACAACTATGAGCTATTTGATTTATCAAAATTATTGTCACATATAAGACCCATGAGATCACGATGAAATGGACCGGATATGTATAAGATACAAGGGACACATAAAAAGGTCTGAGAAAATTTGGTAGACGATGAACCGTAAAGAGACCTGAACCAGACCACCAGGAAAGCTAACATTAAGGTGATTAGATGATGCAGATATATCTCAAAAGCAAATATATAGTTGAGAAGAGTTGCTCAAGGATTCTGCTGGAGGATAAAATTACAAAAGGTCATCATGGCTATTTGAGCCACCGATAAATTTTGTCGAAGAAGAAGAAGAAGAAAACCAGACTAAAATGATCTTTTATTATAGAAAACAATTTGAATTTTAAAGAAAAATTTTTATTTGTGATCTGTAGTCTGAGACATCCTGGGTAAATGATTCAAATATGTCCGTTATTATGATAATTATTAAAAAATTAAATAAATTCCACCATGTACGTTTTTTTTTTAGATTTTGTATTTGGAATTATGATAAAATATTTTTTGCTATTGATCATTTAACCATGATTACACGTGATCATAAGCCCCCCCTACAGCCTACAGGCCTTAATCAACCCTTCTGATATGGTATCAATTCCATATTATTGGCATTATATAAACTCTAAATTGCGCTTTTTTTGAGGAATTTTCCTTAATTTTCTTTTAAAAACAATAAATAAATAAATAAATATGAAAAAATTCAATTTTGTGTGTACATTTCCATTGATTTCTACGGCGTCTTATCAATTTCGTGTTTTTTTTTCAATTTAATTTTATCAAAACTTGAAATATTATGATTGCAAATATACACTTATCAGGTTATCATATGAACGAGGCGAGTGGGTACACACAAACTCTTACGTATACGTATTAAATCAATTTATACTCTGTCCATTAATATTATGCACTTAAGGTCTTATGGCGATTACTTAAAGTGGTTATCATTTTACATCACTATGACGTATTGATATTCAAAAGTAAATTCATCTGATATAAAATAATAAAAGCTTTGTGAATTGTGATAATGACGAGATGGTGTACATTAAAGGATTTAGGTGCCCTCGGCGTACGAAATTGGAAGGAGGTTGCAACGAATCGAGAGGAGTAAAGGAGAATTCTAACAGAATCCAAAGCTCTGGATGGGTTGTAACGCCATGGAGGAGAAGGAGGAGGAGGATTGTGGTAATACTGCTCATGAAAAAAAGACATATTATGTAACCCCATAAGACCTTAAATGCATAATATTAGTGGACAGAGTATAACTTAGTGTCGTTTAATTACTGATTGCATGTTTTATAATGATTTACTTTTCAATAATAATAAATAAATTATCTGTTGATTGTTTGGCTACTTAACTACTTTACGTTTTATAAGCTCATAAAATAAATATAAAAAAAAATTAATTATTTATTTTATTTATTTATTTTTTTGTACTTCTGTGTAAAAATTTATATAGAATTCGTTAAAAGGACAAAATAAATGGAGGAAAACAAAAATCAAAAATATCAAGAAAATGAAAATACGATGGTGATCAGTGAAAATGGAAATATCACCCACAGATCAGTATTGGATCAGGATCAGATCAGTACATCTGCTGTGATATGAATGTACGATGTTGTACAGTTCAAATCAATTTTCAAGCTGTAATTAGCCATTAAAAAGATCACTCCTCCATCGCTCATATGTATAAAAACGGGCCTTATTCGTATGCATACATTTTATCTTCAAAAGATTTTAGTTAAGATTTCAAGTTGCTTTTACATGAAATGTATACTGGAAGAGCGTATCTGTTCTGGCTTCAAGATCAATATGAAGACATGAAATCTTCACTACTAAAACAAAAACAGCGAGCACAACCTGTACTAAAACAATTTCTCAAGTTGATTTCTATTGCCACTATATGTACCACTGCACATATACCACTGGCTGAATCAGGATCAGATCAGTAAATCCGCTATACTATGAGTCTGTGACAAACATTGCCATTTTTATAGATCATCCCAGGACACTTTTGGGATTAAAAAAACAAAAAACCATTAAAATAACGACAAACCCCAGAGGGGCAGAAGAAATTATTGAGAATAGGGAAGAGAATTTTAAAGGAAATGAAAAGAAATTAGGAAAATAAAACGAACATCAACAAGAAAACACAGAAGAAAATTTAAAAAAGGATCAAAGGATCAAGATGATATAGCGAAATAGAAATGATACAGTGTACAAGTAACCTACCTAAATATAACGAAATAGAAGTAACGGATAATTGCGATTTTGAATTAAATCAATTAAGGAAAAAGGGAACAAAGGGACAAAAGAAGACAAAAATAAGAAAATTATACAATTAAAACCAAAGAGCCAAATTTCTGTATTGTGATGTGACTGGGTATTTTATGGCAAAAATTCTTCTTCTCTAAACGGATTCAAAATGGTCATCCTAAAGGCACTTTAGGAATGTCTCGCAATTGATTGGTGCCACAACAATTCTTAAATAATATGCGCATGTATGTATGTGCTGTGCCGTGCCTATTATTCCCAGAAATGAACAGCAATTGAAAAGCACATTTTTAATTTTTATCAATAAAAACTTGATTTTGTATTTGCTGTTATTGTTGTTTCAATTACATTAATTACAAAGAATTACAAAAAAAAAAAAAAAAAATAAAAAAAATAAAAAAAACTAAAGAATACGTAATCTGAAAAAAAGAAACAAAAAATGAATAAACAATTAAAGATTACGTCAACATTTGCTAAATTATCAAAAACCGCGTTATTATCAAGGATTCAATGTTGATATAATGTACTTGAAAAAATTATTTTATCTATGATATGATGATTTTTAAAATGTTTAATGTCCAGCCAATAACAATCAATTACGTAATCAATTCATTATTATGAAATTATCATGAAGTGAATACAAAAAAAAAAAAAAAAAATCCGAAATGCTTGTGCACTTATTTGATGGCATAAGTTTTGCTGTTTTGCTTAAGATTACTAGAATGGGGAAAATCTAATATTCTCTTGAAGAAAAAATAAAAGTCATCCACCATCATTCATGGCAAAAGCTCTTCTAGAGCATTTTTTTTTTTATAGATGCATTGATGCAAAACACAACAAAAGAGGCCTAAACGCATAAAGTTGCAAATCTAACAGCTTTCCTAATAAATTTTGTTAGTTTTTGATCGATTTAACTCTTAAAAAAAAAACAGAAGCGATTTACCAGTTTCCTGCTATTTAGCTTATTTTCATTAAAATGAAATGGCTGGACGAAGTAGATTAGGCCTTGGCTTACATCGAGCTTGTTGCGCCATTGCTGATGATGATGATGGACGAAGTTGAGAGAACGATCTAAGGAAAATGAACGTGATAAATTGAAAAAAAAAAAAAACGTAGCATTAGATACATTTAAATAGAAATAAATCTTCAGAGTCATAATCAAAGGCTATAGAATTACTTTAGAGCCAGCCAGAAACAAGGCAATAGAATTAATAATGATGATAAATTCTCAAATAGAGCAATTTTGTTTATGGATTTTGGCTTATTTGGACTTTGTCCTATAGAGATATTTTACTCAATTTTTCATACACTTAAATCTAATGAATATCCTGATGTCCTCATATTCTGCATCATAGTTACAGTAAGAACATTATTTAATTTTTTTCTTTAGATTTTTATTGTCATCTTTGTTTTTTTTTTTTTTTTTTTTTGATTTTTTAAATCAAACGTAAATATTTTAAATTACATCAATTTTAAAATGTGCATTTATATTAACTGAACTTAATTCAGTAACAAGATATTTAAATGAATATGGTATTTCAATATAACCAACATCAATTGAATTTTTATTATTACATAAACGGCAATAAGCTGGTGTACTTGTAATGGCATCATCATCATCTTTATTTGAACGTTTTGTAATTGTATTAAGTGGTGTTAATAGACTACCACATTTATTACAAACTAACATTATTGTACGATCAGAATTATTAAATAGACGATCTTGTAATAAAAATGATGCACCATGTGATATTAATGAATCACGTTCCATTTCACCAAAACGTACACCACCACCTTTTTTACGTCCTTTAATTGGTTGTTGAGTAATTGCATCAACAGGGCCAGTTGAACGTACCTATAAGATGAGATCAATTCAAATCATTATTAAATCAATTAAAATAAAAATAAAAAAATTTAATTTAATTTAATTTCTTTTTACCTGCCATTTATCAAATACCATATGCCTTAAACGTTGATAATGTACAATACCAAAGAATATATCTGCTTGCATTTCTCTACCATCTATACCACTATACATTCTTTCTGTACCATAATAATTATAACCAGAATGTTCTAATAACATTCCAAAATAATTAATTGCTGTATTCTTTTCACTAAATCTAAATGGTGTTGCATCATGTACTAAACCATTAATAGCAGCTGTTTTACCAGCCATCATTTCAATCATCATAGCAATTGTCATACGTGATGGAAAACCATGTGGATTAAATACAATATCTGGTATTAAACCAGTTTCAGTAAATGGTAAATCTTCAGCTGGATACTTTTGTGAGCATATACCTTTTTGTCCGGCACGTGATGCAAATTTATCACCAATTGTTGGTGCTCTCTGTATTAATTATAATAATAATTTAGTTTTAATTTTAGAGAAGATTAAGAGTGAAATGATACAAAAAAAGACAAAACACTTACCGGTACACGTATTGTAATGCAAATCATTTTTGGTGAATTTAAATTAAAATTACCACATAATTTAATAGAATCAATGATTGCATTCTCTTTCTCTTCATTACGTACAACTTTATAAATTGATTCATCTGTATCATAATAACTGTAAAAAAACAAAAAACAAAACAAAACAAAAAAAATTCTTGATTTCTGAGTTTTCCTTTGTATTATTGATTTTTGTATGTGTGTGTATGTGTGTGTGTGTGTCTTACCAATACAATACAGTCTTATAATTAAGTTTCATTCCTGGATATGGTAAACCATCATTATCTAAATATTGTTTTAATTCTGGATTATGTGGATCTCTGGCAAAATAATTTTTACCTTTTAATTCAATAAATTGTGATTTATATATGCTACCATATGCAAAACCACGTTCATGCGCTGATTTATTTATAATCATAGCATCTTCCATATCATAACCAGTATAAGAGATAACAGCAACAATTGCATTTGTACCCATTGGAAAATCATCTAAATTTAAATTATCATAATGTATTGGACGAAATAATGGTGTACCAGGTGTTTGTAAACGATATAATTTTGTTTCAGATTGTAATTGAAAATTATGGCATGGTGTACCCATTGTTTGTTTACTCATTTGGCATTGATACATGTTCCTAAAACAAAAAAAAAAAAAAAAACCAATAAAATAAAAAATTAATAAAATTTCATTTTTTAAATACTCTTAAAAGGATTCTTATGACCATATGTATCGATCGATCTTAAATCTAATTTCGTCGTAAAAATTATTCAACAATACCAATGACGTGCAATTGAATACTCTTTACGATGAGATTACATTTAATACCGATTATCTCATATATTGGTAATCAGTTCATTATAAATTTTAAATACATACATACCTTGGTGATTGATTATAATCTGGCATTGGTATTAGATTAGCTAAATTACTTAAAAATTCTGTTTTAGATAATTCTAAATGTGTTGTTATATCTGGATAAATTTCATTTTCATCGATTGCAATATCCATATAAACTTGTTCAAAGCTACCAATATATTCAATTTTACCATTATATGTTAAATTTTTAACTGGTCTCATCATTCTAGATGGTCCAATAAATAAATATAATCCAGGATATTGTCCATTCTTTTTATATGGTACATAGGCAATTTCCATCATTTCATATAATTTATCATGAATTTTATACCATCTTAATTTATCAATAATACGTTGTATATCACTATTACGTATATAACCAATTATTTTACCTTCTAACATAACAATTATAACGGTATTATAATCATTAATATAATCAAATTTTAATGTATATAATGATATCATTCCTAAATTGATAAGAATTTTTTCAATATTTAAATTTAAATTTTTTGATGGATTATTAGATATACGACAACTAACTGTTAAATGATTTAATAGACCACATGGTGTACCATCTGGTGTATGTACTGGACATATAAAACCCCATGCATCTGGTAATAATTGACGTGCTTCGGTTGTACGCATTGTTGTAAAAAATGAACCACGATGTACAGCACGAAAATGTGACATATAACGTATACGATTTATATTTTCAGCCATTATAACTAAACCAGAATTTTGCATTAAACCAATACCAGAACGTGTTGATATATTTCCAGTTGCTAAAAATGTTTCAATTGATTTAGATAATGATGAACCAATTTGTTTAAAGCATGATAATATCGAATTAGCTGTTATCAATTCATCTGGTTCTGAATGCTTTTTTTGTATAAACTTTTTAGCATATAATAAATATAAATTAATTCGATCAGCTAAAACTTTTTGATATAAATGACCACCAAGTAAAATTTCTTGCATCATAACACCATCAATATTTTCTACCTTTAAAGAAAAACAAAAATTAGAAAATGCAATTAGAAGAATTTTTAAAAATCATTCATGGCTATTGTGTGATCATGTTTTACATGTGAAATTTTTTTTTTTTTTTTTTTTTTGCTTCAATTTTAGGTAAATTAAAACACCTTCAATTTAGAAACATTATCAGAATTTACGTTGTTGTTCTCAATTGATTTGTTGATACTTCTTAGTACTTTCAATTCTACTCAGATTTTTTGGAATCTTAATAATTCCATTTCTAACGATTAAAATTTATAAACAAATTTTTAAATAATTTCATTCTGAAACCATTTCAATGGAAATGATTAATATTTCTCAAAAATTTCAATTTATGTTGATTTAATTTAATTTTATTTTCAGCATTTCCGTAATTCCTTTTTCTTATATATACTATCTGACCTTTTAATGTCGTCATCACATGTAAACATAAGCACACAATATAGCCGGATGATCAATTTTTTGTGATTTCAATTCAAAAAACATCTCTCGATATACACAGGGTGCTTTCATGAATGCGTCGTCGTCGACGTCGACGTGTGTTAACTCCCCGAATGCGATGGAATTGTAATCTGAATTGTTAACTGTGTATACAAGCATTGCAGTCGTTTGAAAGCGATTGAGTAATTTCTGTAAATCTTGTAGACTGGCTTGAATTAATGAATCAGATACATTTCCACGATTTCCATCGACCGTTCACGTCGACGACACATTTATGAAAGTACAACCCCCCATCCATATATATATACACATTTAATTACCTTGCATTTATCTTGAGCACATTGAAATAATTTCTGTACCATAAATACTAATAAATTAAATTTATCATCATGTGAATCAAGATGTATTAATATTCTTTCATTTAATATATAATTAGCAATATCAATATCAGACATTAATTCTGATAATTCTGGAAATTTTGAACGAAATAATTTACCAAAATATAATTTACAATCATATTGTGTATGTAAACCTTCATTATGTACTTCACGTAACATATTTTTAATACATGTTAAATAATATTGATCATTCTCATATCCAATTATTAATTTATTATAAATCTCATTATCTGTTTGTTTACTTAACATTTTTAATATTAAACAAATTGGTATATATGATAAAAATTTCATTTGTGAGAACATTAATTTAACCGTACCATTATTTAAATAATGTAATACATTATTATATGATGTCTCATCAATACGTACTGTACGTATTAATATACCTAAATCAGTAAATAATTTACCACGATCTTTCCATGTATTACGACGTATTGCAATTGGATAATTTCTTCTTGACATTAATAGCATACGTATTAATTTTTCATTACCTTTTATTATAAAATAACCGCCCCATTCATTTTCATGTTCACCATATTCAATTAATTTATTTGATTTTAAATTATTTAAATTGCATGCATTTGATTTAATCATAATTGGTATATCACCAAAATCAATATCAAATGATGATTTTTTTATATCATTTATACTCCATTCAATACGTAATATACATTTACCACGATATGATTGTTTCCTTTGACGACATTCACTTGGATAAATTTTAGATGTTTTTACATTAATTATATCTAATGGTACTGATGGTTGTTCAATATTTATATTTTGTACAGAATATTTTAATAATTCACCAGATGGTAATTTCATACAAATTGGTTTTAAATATTTTTTAATATCATCTAATCCATTATTTAGCATATGATTAAATGAATCAATATGCGGTTCACCAAGTTTTATTAAATGCTAAAATATCACAATAAAAAAAAAATAAAAATAAATTTTAAATCATTTTGTACATCATGTGTACCACTGAAATGGGGTGTTTGTGTTGTACGTACCTCATTGAATTTTGTTTTAATTTCACGATATTCAGGACGTGAATTTGTTAAAGTTGGATACATTTTTGGATCCATATTTTTGTTATCAGATCTCTTATTTTGCAAACGATTAACATTTAATTTAAATAAATAACCTCTTAAATTGACCGGCTGCCATATTATATTTCTGTATTTTTGTTAAATCCCGCCTGATAAATATTAAATGGCCTAATGATGTGAATGACAATGATAATATGATTTCAGTCGATCTGTCATTCTTCTGTTGTCTTTTGTTTCATTCGGCACGTGTTTGTCAATATCTGTTTTTTTATCTAAGCACTGCATTATCTTAACCAAGAATATTGTAATACTAGCCAGTGCTATCGTTTGTAATCTAAAATGGTAGTCGTGTTCTGTAACACTATAGTTGATATTCATCAACCAAGATTATCTCTAGATCGAGATAAATTGTATTTACCAACCTGGATAAAATATTATTTAGACAAACTTAGAGTAATCGTAAAAATATTCTACAAACATAACCTTGGACTACTCGAATTTCATTAATATACAGAAGCAAAAGTTGATAAATTCATCAAAGTAACCTCATTATTCCTTTCTAAATAACAATCAGCTGACGTGTTTGACATTTTGAAAATAAAGTTTGAAAATAATTTTTATCCATGTTGATGAATACGACGAAATCCTAGCGATCGTAAAAATATCCGAAGGATAATCTTGGTTGATGAATACAAGCATATAAGTACATGTCTTTATTCTCATTTCTTAACCAGTAGTTTATTTTCGTATTTTTATTAACTTTCATGTTTCATGTATACTGGCCTGGTTTGTTGTAGTTTTCTAAAAATCTAGAAGAAAATATGAAATTTTCTAGCATGCAGAAAATTTCATCCAGGCTAGCATGCAGGAAATGTTAAAATGCTGCATATACTTTTTTTTTATAAATTTTTATTTAGTGGTTTTTTCTAGTGGGATAATTTTCTATTTAGTGGTTTCTAGTGTGAAATTTAGACTAACCTAATAGGATTTGATGAAAATGATTTGGCAACACTGAAACTGACAACTCGATAACACTATTAAACTAGCAAATGCTAGCGTGGATGCTAGCAGTGCATCGAAAGAAAAAAAATTTAAATCTATTACAACTTTTTTTCAATCTACTGTAAAATAATTAATATCGATATTATTACGAAAAAAAAGTATCGAAATTGATGAGAGATTTTTTTTCTCTACATTTTGACATTTAACAATTATGAAAATTGATGAAGAAGAAGAAGTTGGTTTTTTTAATAATTATTTAAAAAGTAAGAAGAGTCAAGAGAAGGAATAAGAAAAATATGGTGTACATTGATTACTTTTGTTCTAATTTTTTGTGCATTTAAAATTTATTTTTAAATAAAATTTTCTTTATTAATTTATGATTATTAATATGTTGTAGTGAATTATTTATTATTTTTCTGTAAAATCAAAATTACATATATGCGATAAGCAAATAAAGTTGAAGGGTGAAAAAAAAAGACAAAACGAAAATGAATAAAATAGCATCAACAAAACCAGGAGGAGGTACATTTTTACCATATTGTAGTTTTTTTTTCTTTTTCGTGTGACACCAATTTTTTCATTTTCAATGTCAAATTTCATTTTTTTTTTTCATGTCTAATTATTGATTTTTATAATTGATTTTATTTTATTTTTTTCCATTTTAGAATCGATTGGTTCTTTAGGATCATCATCATCAATGATTGTTGGTGCTACAAATTTATCATCATCATCATCTGTTATTGGTGTTGGTGGTGGTGTTATTGCAAATACAGTTACGAATGCTGGCACAATTTCATCATTTGAAAAGAATAAACAATGGCAACGTGAATTATTAATGGAACGTTTACGTTCACATTCTACACAACATAAAACATTTCATGAATTATCACGTTCAATGAGAATGTCAATGTTAGAGAAACGTTATGCATTAGATGCTGTTGAAAAATCAAATTTACAAAAATGTTTAGATAGTATGCAATATTGTATTAAAGTTAAAACACGACAAGGTTTAGTTGAACGTTTAGAAAGTTTATCAAGGCAATTAGGTTTAAAATTTATGGAAGATACATCTGGTTTATTTATATCATCTGATATGTTTTATTTAGAAATAATATTAGATAAAGATGGTAAATTATGTGATGTAAAAGTACATCATGAATGTAAGGTAATTTATAAATTTAATTATAATATGTTTGTTAACATCAAGAAATGTGTACAATAGGCTAGAAAAAATTTGAAAACTGTTTGAAATATCGCGAGACAAAGAGCTATCATTTCGTATCGTATCGTATTGGGGGCAATAATCATAGAGCTATCGTTTCACTTGAATCAATTGCTCTATCTATGGGCTTTCCAAATTAATCTTACATTGTTTGAAAATTGAAAATATTTTCGAATTTTCTGGCCTATTTACATTTTTTTCATTTTATATAAGACTGTATCAAATATGCTTTTAATTTTCTTTTTACATGAATCCAGATCGAACAACAATCATGTAGCGAATTAGTACAATGTTTATTAAATGGTGATTTTGTCGATTTTACAATACAATTAGAAGGTCTATCATCAATATATCAATTAAATGCTGAACCAAAAATAAAGAGTAAAGCATTTATTGCATTACAAGCAATTGAAACTGATTTATATAACTTATATACAATGGAAAAAAATGTATATCATCATCGTTTGCAACAACAACAGCAACAGCAACAACAACAGCAGCAGCAACATCAACAATTAAATAATAATAATATAAATGATCCATTACAATTATTAATGAATTCACAAGTCGGTATTGTACAAAAACGACGTGGTGGACATTCAATGAAATTAATATATTTTATAACACCATATGATTTATTAAATTTAGAAACGAATACAATGAAAACATTAACATATGATCTATTACAAATGAAACCATTAGGTATGTATGTATCAGTTAATTTAGAAGCATCATCAGCTAATAAATTACAAATAATGCCAACAGTTACATTTAATAAAGATTTACAAACAATGAATAATGGTAATAATGATAATATTATATTACCAATATATTCATCAATGAATTCAAATAATTCAACATTATTACCAGCAACATTTGTATTACGTTTAAGTAAACCATTACCAATATGTAAAATTTTAATGAATACATTAAATCATTTAAATAATGATGTATTAATTAACAGTAATAATAATAATACCACAGCTAATGTAAATAATTCAATAATTGATTTAATTGTACAAACTGCATCTGATGGACAAATGAAAAATTCTAAAAAAGGTTTAAATGTTAATCTTCCAGATCAAAATCATATATATTATTTTACAGAAAATAAAGCAATGACGGTAAGTGTAATAAAACAAAACAAAATATATATATATATTGTGATAATATTCTTATATTCCCATGAGACATAATTATCCTTTGATCCAATCAAATATATAACTATCTGAAAATCCTCAAAGACAAATCCCAAATATTTAAATAAATACCATAAACTATGTACATACGATATTTGACAGACTTTTATTTTGAGGATATCGTATCCTCCAGTGCTCATCCAGAATCCTTAAATAAGCGCATAAGTTACAAATTACGTAATTACAAATCCTTTAAAATCTCTTCAAATTGAAGTTGAAACTCAAATGGTTGTCATGACCTGTGATTATGATTATAAGAATTTATGTATATATCATTTTAAGTCTTTTAAAATTTTTTTATTAAATTTTTTTATTCAATTTTTTTTTTTTTTGAATAGGCTACCATCGTAACCAGTATACCATTTACGGAACCATCACAAGTACCAAAAATTTTGGCAGTACTACGGAAACAAGCATTATTTTATACATTATTAGCAAGTTGTGTACGACCATTAAGTAAATCATATGGTAAATTACTGTGGACGATGATAAATTCTCTCTCTATTAATCTTTCATTTTTTTTATTTATTTTCGTTTTTATTTTTAATATTACAGATATTGAAACAACAATAATATTAGAAGTTAATCCAATATCAATAACACAAATATCTGTGTCATTAGAGCATCCATATGAAGAATCAATGGTTAATATTGAATTTGATTTAACCGATTGTAAAAATATTACATGTTCAATTTATTCATTAATGAATAATTATAATTCGATTGCGTTACGATTATCAAAAATTGTACAGAAATCATTATCAATACCGATAACAGTACGTGCATTAATTAAATATTGGGAACAAGAACGAATGAAACCGTATCGTAATAGTGGTGGTATTAGTGGTGGTGGTGGTAGTGGTGGAAATATTGAAAATGGAAATTTTAATTTAGGATCATTAGGGCCAAATGATCCAGGTGGAAGAAATAATATTGGTAATTGTGATTATCGTGATATTAAAATCAAAACAGAAAGAGGACGTGGTGGTGGTGGGACTAGCGGTAGTGGTATAAGTGGTACAAATGGTAGTAATGGTAATGAGAATAATAATGGTGGAATTGGAAGTAATTGTAGTGGAAATTTTATGAGTGGTAATGGTGGCGGAAATAATAATGGAAATAATGGTAGACAGTTTTTTCATGGATCAAATGGAACAATGATGAATGATACAACAACATTCAATACAGCCACATCAATTTTTGATACATCTGATAATGGTAACCGATTTCGATCATCATCGTCATCATCAATCAATAAATCGACAACAAATCATGATATCGAAATGTCAATGATACCAAAATTCTCAGCAATGGGTGAGGATTTTTATAAAAGCCCAAAGAGTAATAATAGTAGTAACAGTAACAGTAGCAATAGTAATAGTAGTATTAAAGCAGAATCTGCATTTTTCTGCAATGATTTTTCATCATCTGATTTTAGTGGTGACTCCGGCTCTTTGGGTATGACAATGGCAACGACAACAACAACAACAACAACACATGCAACATCATCGGATTCTGGAGTCACCAATACCATCACAACAGCCCATACAACACAAAAAAATTTTCAAAAACTTTTTACATCTGATAATGATAAACGAACAAAAGAATCAGCTGATAATTCTGCTAGGCAATCAGTTAAAAAAATGGATAACACTACTTTGGAATCAAATACTACAACTAGTAGTAAATTGAATACAGTATTAACTGGTATGGGATTAGAGAAACGTCCTGGTATTGAAATAATACCGATATCATCATCAAATATTCAGAATTTTCAACAATCGATCACTATAACACCAATTGTAAATGTATCAACATCATCATCTGGATCTGGTTCAGCAACAAAATCGAGTAAAAAACATAGTGATAGCTCATCATCAGCTAGACGATCATCATCGTCATCATCATCAGATGATAAATTACGGAATAGTGATAAAAAACGTAAACGAAAAAAAGATGACATGTCATCATCATCATCATCTATGAGTGGTGGACAAATGGGACCACCACCAGAAAAATTGATTTCAAAATCAAATTCAAATTCAGGTATAAATCGAAATGTTAGCAGCGGAATTAGTTCAGGTGCATCAAGCATTTCAACATCTAATAAAAAAGATTCATCTCGTAAACAGTCTATTAATAATACGGCATTGTCAGTTATGTCAATGTCAAATAATGCAAATCAACAACGTTCAAATACTAAGCATTCTTCATCATTGTATTCACCAAATTCCAAAAGTCAATTACATTCTGGAGCTTCACCAAAACATGGAACATCAGCAATGACAGCTGGTTCCGGGAAGCCAAGCATGTTAGCACTTAAAAATGCGACAAATCCAACAATTGCAACAATTACAGCAGCAGCGACAAATTCAAAAGGAGGGGATAAAATATCAATTCATCAAAAATCCTCATTATCAAAAGAAAAAGATCGTTCAGAACGTGATAAAGACAGGAGCATTGGAAAAATTTCGGGTAATAGTCCGAAAATTAAATCATCTACTGTTAAATTAAAACAAATCGATCTCAGTGCAGCATTATTGCATAATCTAGAATCTGGAGGTGTTTTAAGTGAAGATGATTCGAAAATTGTATCGAATTATTTACATAGTACAAATGATGGTGGAGGATCAGCAACATCTCAACAAACTATTGTTTGTAATACAATGACTAACAGTTTGGCTGCAGCAGCAGCTGCTGCGGCTGCTGCTGCTCAATCAAAAATACGTAAAGGTTCATTGAGTGCTGTAATTGATAAATTGAAATCGGCACAACACCCAGACGATAGTATTTTGAGTGATCCATTGGGTGGTGCTGATTTAACATTTACCACATCGTCCGATAATGTTAATCTTTACAATTTAAATTCAGATCGAACAACAACAGCTCTTGGTTCCGAGTACATGATTAAACCTAGTCTAGATGGAATGAAGATAACTATAAATAAAACACGTACAAAAGACATTTCCTCGTCATCATCTCAAAAAGCTTCATCATCATCATCGTTAAAATTCGCCTTATTAAGTGGTAGTACCAGTGGTAATTCACCAAAAAAGCATACTGGTCTTAAACCAGGAGTTTTAAGTGGTCCAGCTTCAAGAAAAGGAGCAGTTTCTTCATTATTAAAATCAACATCGCCTTCAAGTAGTAGTAGTAGTAGCAGCAGTAGTGGCAGTGGCGTAAGTAAAAGTACTAGTGGTTTTCAACGTACAAATTCTGCTAGTAATTTAACATCGGCAAGCAATAAAAATAGTTCATTAAACACATCAGATTTGTATAGAAAAGATAAATCATTTAAAAGTAGTAGTAAAACTGGCTCTGGAGGCGTATCTGGTGGTGGTGTTGGTGACAGTAAGCAACTAAATAGCAATAGAGCAGATCCATTCGATGTTATGAAAATTCTTCGTTTATCATCACCAAATAGTTCTATGGATGGTTTTATGAAATCTTTGAATACAAAATTTCAAATTCCAAAATTGTCAGCACGTACAAATGATGACACGAAAAAAGAATCATTATCATCAAAAGAATCTACAACTACTACTGCCGCCACAACAACAACAATTACGACAGCAGCGACAACGTCATCGATGACAACGATAACAACTACAGCGATGACATCGAAAATACATCAAAATACGACATCGCCAACCGCAGCTACTTCAAATATTTCATCATCTGTTTCTACTACAACGACGGCAGGCATTTCTTCAACTAGTGGTAATGGTGGTACTTCTCAGAATTCTGAAACCATAGCAACAAAATCCTCTGGTGATAAAATATCACAACAACAAACTTCATTTTCTAAAATTTCTGCAACAACCTCTGAATCATTGAATACGTTTTGTAATGATTCAAATTTGAGTGGAAATAATTCACTTTTTTTTTCATCGACATCGCCATCATCATCACAGCAACAGCTATCAAAATCATCCAGTTCAGATGCAATTTTAAATGCTTCATTTCATCATCATCATCATCATCATCAACAACAACAACAACAACAACATAAAGATTACGTAATTAAACCTCATTCAGTTTCTACACCAACAACTCCAATGCATGTGCAATCACCATTTACGTCACCTGTTAGTAATGTAACAATGACAAATTCATCACCGATTTATCGGCCATCTCCGTCCGCATCACCAAATGTACAGTTTATTAGCAGTAGTAGTGGAGGTGGTGGTGGCGGTGGCGGTGGTAGTAATAGTAATAGTAATAGCGGCTTTAATGATAGCTTAACAATGCGTCCACCATCAGCACCGTGTACTGTTGATATGACAAAAATTTGCAATGAATCTATACCGATCGTTCAGCAGCAGCAGCAACAACAACAGAGATCTACTACACCTAATACTGCATTACAATCATCATCTTTGCTACCTTCACCAAATGCAACATCAACTGCAACATCGTCATTTCCTACTGGTAATACCACCACCACCACCAACACCACCAAAAGAGTCAATATGACACCATCACAACATAGCAAAGTGGTAGTAGCATCTGCCGGTCATACAGCTACACCATCACCATCACCATCCTCATCAGTATCTATACATATTGTTAAATCACCAGTACCATCGCCATTAATGCTATTATCATCTCCACATTCTGGATCACCATGTATCACTGATGAAGATATCGATGAAACATCATCATCATCATCATCATTAGTTACCGCTACGACTGGTATTAAAGGCAAATGACAAATATCTTACAATTATGTACCATTATTATTATTATTATTAATTGATAGACGAATTCTTTAAGTTCTACTGTCCACTATTTACTGCTATCCACTATACAGCTATTAAAGAGATGGTTTTTGTTTAATTTTCGTAATTTTAAGATTTTTTTTTTTTTTTTTTTTGTTCTTTTTTGATACTTATAAGATGACGTATACAATATTTTTTTTTTTGTTTTTGATTTTAAGAATTTTCTCTTTTGTTGTTTTCTCGTTGATTGGATATTGGAATTTTTTAGTTTAAATTTTATTATTTTAATTTTTTTTTTTTAGATAATTAACTTCTTTTAATATAACTTTTTTTTTTTTTAATTGAATTGTAAATTATAAATTTGTATTTGTATTTTTTTTTTTTTAGTTAGTAATTTTCCCTTTAAGGCAAAGAGAAGAGAAAGAGAGAGAGAGAGAGAGAAAAAAAAAATACAAAATAAAAATAAACAAATTGTACATGTAATATATAAAAATACACAAAAATTTATTTTTAAAAAAATAAATTTGAAATTTTTAATTTTTATAATTTCAGTTTCTTGCTCACGAGGTATAGAGCCAATTTAAAATTTTTGTTCAAAAACTCAAACACTTTGTTGCCTTCATCATTAATTATTTACTCTAGTACTCTAGTACTTAGTCGGGGCTAGTTATCTTTAGTTATAGTTTATTTAATTTATAGTTATGCGATCACCTAAATTTCTTATTTGAATTTTATGGTTGATGTTGAAGAATTTATTTAATTCTCTTTTTAAGAAATTTATTCATTTTATCTCATAAATTTGAAATCTGACTGAATCCGTCCTGATCCGATCATTTTTATTTTGATGATTTTGATTTGATTTTCCAATCTGATCCAATTTGTTAATTCCATTTTTATCTTTGCTCTGCTCTGTTTAAATTTTTGTTTTTCACTCTCTTTGCACTATTTACTATCATTTTGAGAATTTTGTTCTCATATTGAAACTGAAAAATTTTCTTTATAATTTAATTAAGATAAAAGAAAATCATTAAAATATTTTTCTCATATTTTATTCAAATAAATAATTTAAATGAAGGAAGGAATTAAATTTGTAATCTCATACATTTACATATGTACATATACATATTTATTTTGTATGGATTTGTGTCCATTTCTCACTAACAGACCATAACCATTTAGCTAATATATCATTTTTAATTTCATCTGTTAAATCTTTTTGTTCACAATCGCTAAAATATTCACCAGATACTTTTTCTAATTCTGGTTCAAGTGCTACATATAATGTAGTTTGTGCACCAGATTTTGGATTTTTAACAAATGGCCATACAATTGGCTTAACAAGAATACTATGAGAGAAATAAAAAAAAAAAAAAAAAGAGAAAAAATGAATTAATGTCTGTTCGTCCGTATGCACCAGCACCAATCGATATTAAATCTAATCATGAAAACCATTCAGCTAGCACCCCATTAGCATTATCGAATAATTTTTAACGATATTCGAAAACACCACGTTCATGATTATGATCATATTTCAAGAATTTAAAAAAATTTTTGATGATGCAATTGTTGTTCAGCCGTTGCATTCAACTGCTATATATATTGTGTACGCGATTGTTCAGCGATTGAGTTACGGTTGCATGGCTTTTACTTCCAACAACAGCCTTTGCATAATAGCCACATACATGATTTAACCAAACGAGATCGAAAACCATGCAACGGTTGTTCAATTGTTGTGAATCATGTATGTGGCTGTTGTGCAACGGTTGTACAATTTTTTCAGTTTATTTTGATTTGCGACGTGTTAAGTATAAAAATTAACGTGTTTTGTTTTTCATAAAGAGCCATATCTGAACATAACAAAGTGCAAATATCTACAAATAGCTTTATTTTTTCGTTTTAACAGTTTTATCGTGTTTGTTCTATGCCTTCAACTGTTGAGCAAGAGTTGAACATGCAACGGTTGAACAACAATTGCTTCATGTATGCCGCCTCTAAGTAGATGAATTTTTGTAATAAATTTGGTTCCTTTGACAATTACTAAACGGCAACAGATTATCATGTTTTTGATGAGATCGTTATGTTACTGACATTTTCAAATTTTGCTCTTAGATTTAATACCAATTGGTGCATATGGGCATACATAAGTAAGATAATTTTTAATTTTTTTTATGATTGATGGTTGTTCCAGAATTTACTTTTTGGCAATTTTAAAATGGAAAATACAGTACAAATCGAAATAGCATAATATGTGAATTCTAGAATAACCTTATGTATTTCTATTTACCCAGATATAAAACTATTGAATAGACCCATATGTCTTGTTAATTCGGTGTCAACGATACCAGGATGCAAAGCGTTAACTGTAACTCCAGTACCTAGACAAAAAAAAAATGGATGTGGGATGAATGTGAATAAAACACGATAATAAGACAACAAAATTTACCTTCTAATCGTTTTGCTAATTCCATGGCAAATAAAATATTAGCTAATTTACTTTGATTATATGCTTTACCTTCATCATAATTTTTATCACTATTTAAATCTGTTGTATTGATTTCACCACGTTTATGTGCTATACTAGATACAATAACAATTCGACTAGGTGCTGATTTCTATCAAATATAAAGAAAAAATTCAGCAAATTAATAAATGATAGATTAAAAAAGGTAAAAAAAAAAATTATAAAAAAAAAAATAACAATTTAGTACTTTTAATGTATCAAGTAGAAGATTTGTTAATAAAAAATGACCCATATGATTAACGCCTAATTGCATTTCAATACCTTCTTTAGTTAATGAACGTGGGCAACGCATTATCCCAGCATTATTTATTAATATATGAAGATGATTTTCTTCTGATTGAAATCTTAGAAAAAGCAAATAAATAGTATTGATAAATGAAATACATGAAATTATACAACTAACGGTTTAACAAAATTTCGAATAGATTCAAATGATGATAAATCACATTCACGGCAATATACATGTTTATTTTTTGTTTCAATTACAATTTCTTTTCTAGCTTCATCACATTTTTCCATATTCCTACATGCCATATATACATGTGCACCACGATTTGCTAATTCACGAACTGTCTCTTTTCCAATACCAGTATTACATCCGGTTACAATACAAATTTTTCCATCAGCCCGAATTGGATTGGTAAATTGTTTACCTTGCATTAAATCCCTACAAATAAGAAAAAAACAAAAAAAAAAAAAAAAGAATTAGGATTTAATAAATCAGAATAAAGGAACTGTGTGTGTGTATACCAATTTCATAATTTTCACTTACTTACTTTATCATGCATGCAACACCAATTGCTGTACCAGTTGCACTCACAATTATCACTGGTTTACTTTTTAAAAATGTGAACATTTTGTTATTTCAATTTTAATATTAAATAATTCGATTGGATTCCAGCAAGAAAAGATTAAAATGCCCAGATATCAACATAACATCGGTATCAGTAATTTAATTGCACTTCTATTTGACTGCCATTGTACAACATATGACAACATAACCACAAACAATTAAATGAATAATGACTGATATTAAACAGCTGATGAAAGACGACATTGCCATATCAAATTAAAAAAATAAAAAATTTAGCAACACAACATATGGGGGTTCTGGAGGATACGATTTTCACATAGAATGACTTGGACTTTACTTGTGACTTTTGAGTATTAAGGAGGGTGAAGTGTGTAAAGTGTCACATGAGTTTTAATTAAAATGTGTTGAATGAAAATCATATCGTTTAGAATTTCGGATACTTTTCCTCTTCAAACTGGCATTTGACTGGTAACTTTCCTTAAAGATTTTTGGATCTTTACTGAAAGTACTGAAGAATGTATTTTAATGTAAAAACCCTTTTTGCTATGAAAATATTAAGGTAAATGTGTTGATAACAGGACACACGGTCGGACGGCGATGTGAGTAGGTGGGAGTGATAGAGGGGATCGTGTAAAACACTGATCAAGTGTTCCCCCTTGATTCAAGTATTTCCCCTGTGGTGGTCCCCTTGCTCGTCTCCCACCTAAAAATACTTGATCAGTATTTTACACGATCCCCTCTATCCCCTCCACCCAATCACACTATTGAACGTCCGTGTGTCCCGTTATCTACACATTTACCAAAATTAATTTGTCTCCCTTGCAGAATTTTATGAATTATTGCTCTTTTTTCAATTATACAATTGACTGAAGTACGGGAACAGAGCTATTATTTTATTTGATATGGCAATGATGGCTATATCAACAATAAAATCGCGCGTGTCGGCGTGGCGGCGTGTCCTACATAGTAACTATATAGCAAATTTTAAATGAAATTTTCAATTTGATTTCTTCATTAAATTAAATAAATTCATTTGTAGATATTTGAATTAATTCATCATGTATTCAGGTGCAGCTACAGGACAATTTAGTGATGCTGAGGATGATAAAAGTGAAAATGTAAAAATTTGTTTTAAATCAATTTACATCATTTACAAAATCATTAAATAAATCATTTTTGATTGTTTTTTTTTTTTTTTGTTAGGTAACAAATCTGATTGAGAATCTTTCGAGGACTAAAATAATAAATACTGAAGAAGAATCTAAAGTTGATAAAATACCAGTCCTTGAAGATGATGATGATAACGATAGTGATAGTTCATTTGATGTTGATGATGATGATGATGATTATGATGACTATGAAGAGAATTATACTGGTTATCATAAACATAATTCACAAACATCATCAATAACTACAACAGGAACAAAATATCATTTAAATGCTCAACAACAATCACAAAAGGTTACATCATATCAACCAAATGATAAATTATTTAAGAAATACACAAATCGTATTAATTTAGAAAAATACAATGTTTCAAATGTATTCAATTTAACTGATCAAGCAGCTAATAAATTGATATCATTTGATCGTAGACAAGATGCAAAACGTATATGCATTAAAGATAAACATGATCGTGCAACAGCTGAACAAGTAATGGATCCAAGAACAAGAATGATTTTATTTAAATTATTAAATCGTGGTATTATTAATGAAATAAATGGTTGTATATCAACTGGTAAAGAAGCAAATGTTTATCATGCAACTGGACAAAATGATCGTGAATTAGCTATTAAAATTTATAAAACATCAATTTTAATATTTAAAGATCGTGATAAATATGTATCTGGTGAATATCGTTTTCGTCATGGTTATTGTCGTCATAATCCAAGAAAAATGGTACGTACATGGGCTGAAAAAGAAATGCGTAATTTAATACGTATGAGAAATGCTAATATACCAGTACCAGAACCAATTTTATTACGTAGTCATGTATTATTAATGGAATTCATTGGTATAAATGGTTGGCCATCACAAAAATTAAAAGATTGTGATATAAATACAATTAAAGCAAGAGAATTATATCGTGATTGTGTTATTATAATGTGGAAAATTTATAATAAATGTAAATTAGTACATGCTGATTTATCTGAATTTAATATATTATTACATAATAATCAATTAATTATAATTGATGTTAGTCAATCAATTGAACATGATCATCCGAATGCATTTGATTTTTTACGTAAAGATTGTGAAAATATATCAGAATTCTTTCGTAAAAAGGATGTTGCTATAATGACTGTTAAAGAATTATTTGAATTTATTATTGATCCAACAATAAATGATACAAATATGGATGATTGTTTAGAAAGAATTTCTGATAAAATTAAAAATCGTAATTTAGATGAATGGATGAAACAAAATCAAATTGATGAAGATGTATTTAAGCAATTGTATATACCAAAACGATTAGATGAGGTAAATTGATGATGTATTTTATGATCACTTAATTTTTTTTTTAGTTATTTTAATTTGTTTCTTTATATTGTATTCATCTATAGGTTATACATTACGAACGAGATATTAATAAAGCAAAATCTGGTATCGGTGAAGAGCCAGTTTATAATAAAGTTATTGGATTAACATCTGATTTATCAGTAAAATTTGAGCCAGAAATTCTTCAGCAAAGTAAAAGAGCAAATGTAAATGGAGATAATAAGGATGAAAATAATGAAAATAGCAGTGATGATAATGACAGTAATGATTCATCGCATAGCGATGATGATGATGATGATGATAGGGAAACATCACGATTTAAAGATTCAGCTAGACCACGTGATGAATCCCCAGATAGTAAAAAAGCAAGAAAGAAATTGATTAAAGAAGCCAAAGCTGAAAAAAGGAAAACCAAAATTAAAAAACATATTAAAAAGCGAAAAGAAAAACAAAGTGTAGCAAAGAAGAAATGATGTTCTAAGCTGTGTATGGTGTAAGAAATTTTTATTTTTTATTATTTTTTTTTTTTGTATATTTTTATCTCTGTTAATGAATTAGAAAATTTTAATACAAAAAAATATTTTTTTTTTTTTTTTCACATTAAATTTTTCCTATTCAAAAAAACAAAAAAATTAGAAGGCAAAGTACGTCCTCTTCTCAGTTTCTCAATTCTAAAAAGATTTTAGTATAACAAAGTCCTCGATGAGACAAGCAAAAAGTTGTATGAGCTGGTTTGACCGTTAAAGAAATTTTAGTTCCTTTTAATAAAAAGATCTCGTGTAACTCATGGAATATCGGCGATAGGTCATTGAAATCTTCTACAGAATTACGCTACAGAATTATATAAATATGTATGTAGGCATCATGTTGAACGTTTTAGTATAAGTAGACATCAAATATTTGTTTTAATGGAAATTTCGTGTACATTTAATGTGTACATGTTACAATATGTTGAAAATGTGCAGTGTGTTTTCTCTTCTTGCACATATGAACATAGTACAATACGTTTCTATAATGCATATCCCGTTGGGTTCTAGCAATGTTCATCGCATATGATTAAACTTTAGCCACATAGTATGCATTTTGGATTTTTTTGAAATGAGATGTTGAATACAATTTTGATGAATTTCGAAATTTTTTGAAATTTTATCTTAACCATTAGAGCCTGAGTTGCGATTCAAATTGAATTAAAAATTTGAGAGTAAAATTGAGAGAAAAATTTCCAGAGTAACTCAGGATTAGTAATTGGAAAGAGAAGGCAAATGATAGAGCGAAATGGGCAGCAAATTCTGCAAGAGACGAGGGTCCTCTATGGACTATAGTGCCTACATGATGATGATCCCAGAAGTAAATGTCATGTAATGGGTCTATCGGTATCGCATGTTCAGAGTGTCTCAATTTTACTTTGCCATTTTCTCTATGATCTGTGAATTCTGTATTATTGTAATTACATGTACAAATGAATATGATTATGAAAATAAGTTTATGATTAAAAAACAAAAACAAAAACAAAAAATCCTTCACACGATAAATCCTTCAAAATTGTTTTTTGTTGTTGTGATTTTTTTAACTTAATTTTCTATGTTAATTTTGTTTTTAGAAGACATTAACATAATATCATTTTCAAAGTAAATCAAAATAATAACAACAACACATAAATGAATAACAGATTTTTTTTTGTATAACGGTGTAACTATGTATACGCGTGATGTGATTTTATAAAATTTTTACATCACATTATACCATTCAAATAAGTTTCTCTTTCTTCTTCTTTTTCTTTTTCATATTAAATTTTAATTTCTTTTGTCCTTTTTTTTTTTATTTAAATTTTTTTTTTTTTAATATAAATTAAATTTGTAAATTACATACAAATAGGTATATCCTGTGTAAACATATATTGTGTGTATATATGCACACGTATATATCCTGTTCCTATTTGTATCCGGTGTGAAACAAAAAGCAAAAAAACAAAAACACCAAAAATAAAAAATAAAAATTTAATTACATAACATATAATATAGTCTATCTATTAATGATCTTGAGAGTATCTTCAGAACTTTTTAAAATCTGCCTCTCTATAGGTGACACTGGGGCAAATGGAAAAGATGATCACAACAGATTTGCTAAATATTTTTATGTTGCTCCAACACAGTGATAAATGTCCCAATCCCCAGTGAACTCTCAGAACCCAGCTGCCATATGAGGCATAGAATGGGAAATCATTAATATAGACAGAGTATAGTAAAGTACAAAAACCAAAAAAACAAAAAATGAAAGCAATAACAACAAAAAAACCAATACCGTTACATTTGATTAAGAATTTATCTATATTCTGTCTACTAATTGTATATGTAACTATAGCTAAAAAGACCTACTGGGGGGCAGAGTAAATGAGTCTTTTTGTATTCTCTCTTATCTCTCATAATTGAAACGTTTCATGAACAGTATTAGCATAATTTTTGAAGTTTTCATACAGTATTAGATGAATTTTTTTAAATATTAATATACAATATGTTTTAAAATGGCGCTACTTTACGATGTTTTCGTTCAGTCTTAACTGCATAGAGTTAATGGATAGAGTATATTATAATCCATGTATGTCGTATATGAAAATGAGATCCTTATTACTAAAAGGTGTTACTATTTTATATTAGGGTTTCATATCATAAGTTTTGGTACATGAACACACCAATAACGTTTCAACCACCATCACAATATGATTATTTTCTTCTTCTTATTTTTCTTGGTTTTTTTTTTTTTGCTATTTTAAATCTTTCCATAATACAATTATTATGCTTTTCTTTTATTTTTCTTTATGTAATTTAATTGTGCTATTATTTTATAATTTTTTTTTTGATTTTAGAACAAGGCTAAATTAATTTTCCTTTACGTTCTATTTTCCTTTTTTTTTTGTATTTTAATTTTATTGTTGTTGTTGTTGTTTTTTGAATATGTGACGATTAAAAAAGTCACAAAAAAAATATTTTTTTTCACCTAATTATTAAAACATCTTTTAGTAAATAATAAAATTTTCTTGAATTTATGTTTTTTTGTTTTTTTGTACATAAGAAAATATTAGCGTAATTGCATAATGACGTCATACAAATATTCGTTACATTATTATGTAAATTTGAAAAAGTAAAATGATAACAAATTTAATTTGTCCATTTTTAATGTGTCCCATTCATCATCATCATCATCGTTATCATTAACGTAATCATGATCGGATGTGAGCTAGGGCCTAATCATGATCGGATGTGAGCTAGGGCCTAATCATTATGATGATTCTTTCTGCCTGAACTGAATTCAGATTACAAATCCTTGAAATTTGTTAGACTAAATTCAAAAAATTTTTTTTTTTAAATGATATAGGACTTAGATTGATCATATTTGTTTTGAGTTACTTATTGTTAGGAAGTAGACTAGATCAGTGTTACTATAAGCATGCACTTGAAACCACCCAAGCAGAAAGCCCATCAGAAAGCCTATGTTGGAACTCATTCAAAGCTGAGTGAATTTAAGTAGTCTGGTGGTAAGGGGAGGGGGGATTAATTGATACCGATAATGCAAACAAATGATGATGAAAAAAAATTTTTTTTTTTTTAAATATTTTTCTTTATTTTCTTTTGTGCCTTGCATCGTATCTGAGACCATATACACGCTTCAGAAGCCAATGTACTCTACCTCTTGAGATACTCAGGCCTCTGGTGTATATGTGAAAAAATTTTAAAATTTCAATTTAATTATTTGAAAAAAAAAAAAAAAAACAATTTAATATGATAATAATCGTTTGAAATGATTTTTTTGAATACTACACACATTTTGTCTAATTCCATTATGGATTTTCATATCATCAGATTTTTATTCGATAGAAAAATCTTTCTTTGTCCTTAGAGACACAATTACAAAAAAAAAAAAAAAAATATTGCACGGGTATGGGTATCTTAATTTCCATGAATTCCCAAAAGGATAATAATTACTTTGAAATTTTTCAAAAAGAAAAAAAAACAAGACAAAATCTCATTTAAAAAAAAAAACAATTTTCAATAAAGAATTTAAATCTTGTGTGCGATACACGCCACTGGAGGAATCATGGTAAATTGAGATACAATATAATATCTTTGCATTTTAGAATGAGATAATCTAAATGAGATATTTTCAAAAAAAAAAGGCAGTACAAATACTACGACGGTTTCTATGCGATAATTACAAAAGAAACGTTACACAGTTTTGTATTGCAACTAGAATCAAAATATTGTACACCAATATCTATACAGGATGAAGAATTATTTGTTAATTATTCTTCTTCTTCTCGACGCTAAAGTCCTTTGTGAGCCATAAAAATTTTTAAAATGTGTAAAAAAAAATTATGAAACACTTTCCACTACTTCCAGTGTAACAGATGAAGGAAGTTAGGCATGTATCAGGTAGCCCATAGGTACCGTGTAGCCTCATACACGCCTCACTTTCTTCATCCAACAATTTTTCATTTATGTGTCTTGTAAGTGTCTTCATAGTTTAAAACCCCCAATTGGATGTAGTATTGGCAGCAGTATTTAAGGATCTTGTTTGATTCTCATTATAATCTCTTAACTCTGATGCTGACCATTGAGATGATACAAAATACATATTTTGAAATCTTTTGAACCTTTAAATTTGATTCTATACACGTATGGATATGTCTAATCCAGATTCATCTATCAAAATATTTTGTATCTTTTAAAAAAAAAAGAAAAAAAAAAAAACGGAATGGTACACAGTATATTAAAGTTAAAATGTACTATTGGGGCTGGAAGTTGAGAACTTTGTTTTGTTTTTTTTTGTTTTTTTACATTTTTGATTATAATACTTCAAGGATATATGCGTTATTTTGTCACATTGTACACATTCTATACGACACATTGAGGGAAAGATATAAAACAAAATATACAGCATATTGTGTACATATGTGTGTACCTACATTGATGCTTTGGAAATGGGTACTGGGTATCCTGCAATACTTTTTTCTCAATTGTACATATATACAGGATGATACAGTTAAGTATGCACTTAGTATCTAAGAAAATGATAGATCAAGAGGAGACAAGCAAAATATCGTATGAATGAGAGAATTTAATAAATATTAACCGTTCGATTGATCATTGGGCATGGAAACTTCGGCAAGCACTTGACTGCCATGGGAGTCATCACGAACACGATGTGCTCTGTCTGCGATGAGGATGAGGAAACTAGTCCTGCCTTTTCGTAAGCTCGAATGCGCACGTTTGGCACTGATGTTGTAGAGACTAAAAACTATCAAGCTCGACTCGAACGTCGGGAAGAACGTTTTCGTTACCTGCTAAGCCTAACGAACCTAGACGAGGTGACAATGGACACAATGGACAGTTTTGTTTGAGTGCTCAGAGGGCCTTGCTCTCTCTTCCTCCCCACTTCAAACAATAATAAAATCAACAACCGTTTAACCACTAGAAGGCGTTTGAAAAAAAATAAATTTGTGCCTCTTCATAACTCACGTCATCATCATCATCGTTGGTTATACAATCCAGGTCAGATCCGAGCCTAACTAACGAACCGTCATAAAAACCATCTTGTCATCTTGAGAGAAGTGAGAGTAAACCTTTTTTTTTGTCCTTTTTAACAAGATATTGGTCAAGATCAAACCTTAATGGGTTAAATGGTAAATATTTGTGTCCCACCTATGCAATGTTTTTGCTTGTCTCATATTTAGACCTATCATCTTCCTTGGGTATACGTACAGAGACGAATGAATCATCCTGTATACAAGGATAAACGTGCATATACGTTTTTATAGCACGTATAGATTACATGAAATCTCATAAAATGTTAAACATTTTTATTTAAGATTACAGAGTATACATACAAACAAACACGTGAAATGATCTGAGTGTACATATATGTATATGAGAAAATCTTATATGTTGTTTTGTTGAATTCAAACGGATTTTTGTATTTTTTTAAAGTGATTATACAAAGTTTGTATAGCGTAAGTTAGTACATTTATATGATACAATGAATCATTTTGAACACTACAATAAAAAAAAAAAAAATTTATACTCGTATATATAAGAAAAATCTTTTATGGATTTTGTAAGAAAAAAATGTATCTGTACACACATACAAACACACGTTTTATGGAGCAAACAAAAATAAAATGAAAATGGCAAAAATGAAAATATTCTTTAAGTGAAAATAAAAATTTAAAATACTCATATGCACGCCTACATACAGATTTATATGGATTTACACGGTCGTATATGTATGTATCCCACATCCCACATATACATATGTACACTCTATATAAACTTGAACCATTTTTCGTTTTCTTTTTCTACGGCCAATTAGTCCTGATTAGGACCTTTGCTTCTGCGAGGATGAGCCATCAATTGGTCTCTATCGATAGATATGTATCTCTTTTCCCTAATTTCTAATATCGTTGCGTATCGATCATGCGATTCGATTTGATGAGTTTAGATTATCTAGATTGGTTGGCAATCTTCGAGATCACAAGATTGCAGATCACAAACGGCCGAGAACACATGAGTACAACAGATTTATTTTGGCCATAGTGTTTATAAGGTATACTCGTCATACTCAGTAATTTTAATCTGATGATTTTGTTCAATTTTTATGGTTCTACTAAATTTAGCTTTTAAATTCTTAATTCAAATTGAATTTATTTTTACACCTTGTATATTAATGATTAATTTGTTTATTGGAATTTTATTTTTATTTTTTTAATTTCTTTTTGTTTTCAGGGTGAAAAAAAAAAATGATAAATGATTTTATTCCCATTTGCTATTAATTCGATTATCCAGTTCATGTGTTATGTGAACTTGTCCTTTTCACATCATTTTTCTAATTAAAAAAAAAAAAATGTTTCACAAATATAAAAAAAAACAAAACAAAACAAAAAAAATTTAAAAATCACGTTTTGTGCACTATAACAAGTCATCACTCATCATCCACATTTTTCAACTCAACTAGTTTGCTATTTGTATTTTTCTACTGCACTTTTATGTATACAAGTGTTGTCTGGGTTCATACATAGCAATAGCAATAGCATATAACATACCAGTCCAGCATATAACAGAACCAGTCCTAGCCGTTTAGTCCTACATACATAGTGTCTAGTCTGTAGGATAAATGATGGAATAACACACTGTATGGCAGGCTTAGTCTAGTAAGTACATAGTCTAACCAGTCCTCAAGGTCAGTCAGTACTCACTAGTCAGTACTCACTAGTCAGTACTCAGTAACATACATGAGATGAGGTTGAAAACCAGTTTTCAATTTAATTTTAGTCAGTTGCCTTTTGAATGTTGGAGGAGACGGGTGGTGGTGTACAGTGGATCGTGAATTTTATTTTTAAATAATCGGCGCGCGTGGAAGTGATATTAAAAATTTTAAACATTAATTAATTAAATTTTTTTTTTTTTGTTCTAATAAATTCGAAATATCAAATATCAAATTCAAGTGCATACGCGTATTTAAGCAATAATTCTAAAAAAGGAATATTTTCCATTAAATTAACAGTATTGCTGTATCAGACATTAATAATCAGTAAAAATACTGTAAAACAACAACACTAAGCTTAAAACTAGAAATGATATTTAGTGATTAAAAAGTGACATTGGTGATTAAAAAGTGAATTTAATTTAGTGAATAAAGTGATTTAACAAAAAAAAAAAAAAAAAAAAAAAAAAATTTACAGGTATTTAATTTGCAAATAGTGAAAGTGATTTAATGGATATTTAGTGAATTTAAAAAGGTTTAGTGAATTTTTAAATAGTGCTAATCGGTGTCATACAGTGTAAAGTGTTAAATAATTTCATTGAAATTTAATAATAAAAGCGAATGATTAGTGAATAAAAAGTGATTGTGATCTGTTAATCTGTGATCAATGCATTAAGCATTGTAAAAATTTCCATGGAAATTGTGAAATGTTAAAAGAGGCCGACATTATTTAACATCATTTGGATGGAATCCCTAAAGATTTTCATTGTCACATCCCGCTATGGAATTTACGATGATACAGTAAGGTAAGTACCTGATGCATTGATTGTACCTTTTAATTGTTTCATTTAAATTTTTATTAAGATAATTTTACATTAAAATAATTGATAATAATTGATAACAGCAATGTTTTGCTAATACATTTGCTTTATTGTAACCCACCCTGATCATTTATAAATTTATTACTGAATTTTTGATTACACAATAGTAGCCCCCCAGTGGGGTGTAAAAGGACATAAGGTCTTTTTTGTTTGTTTTTTTTTTTGGTTTTCTTTGTCTCATTTTGACTATAATTCAATGTCAGTCACTTGTCTGGCTTCTATTCAGTGTAAGCTCTATCCCATTTAATTTTTTTGATTTCGTTTCATCTTAATTAATTCACTGTGGGCTATAAGCTTAAGGAAAGATGTTTTTATTTCTTAATTCTTATTACCGACAATTGTATTTAGACGAAATAGGTACACAAAATGACAATTAAAAATTTTTTAATTCATAAGTACAGTACAGTATAACACAGTTGATCTTGTAAAAAGGTCACAAGACATGTCCAATTTGGTATCCAGTTCAAGTGAACTTTATAGAGGATGGGAAAGAGGGAAGGAAAGTGATGTCCAATTGATGTCTAGTTTAGACTTTCACGTAAACAGTAAACTTTATTTAGAGAATGGGAAAGAGAGAGGGGTAGGGGAAAGAAGAAAGTTGGTAGTTTTATGGTAGCTAGATAGATTGCTTAAAAAACACTTTGAACTGTAGAATGAACCCATTTTGTGACCTACCTATGAGACACTGTTTATACATTGTACGTACATATATTCATTGCATTAAAGTTTAGGAAATTTCACTGCAACTTTCCATGTGCAATATACTTTAAGTAATCTCCATAAAACGTTAAGTACTTAAGTGCATAATATTAGTGAACACAGAGTATAAAAGATATGAAGATTCCTTTGCCATATCATTACGATAGATAACCCTTGTTTCATGTTTCTGTGCTGAATATCAAATCGCTTGAACTTGCGCTTTCTGAAGCTGCAGGACTGCACATTTAATTCAAATGACCCATCTGAATTGATATCTGATGGTCATAATGTTTTGATTCGTCATTAGACAATAAAATACTGTATCAAATCAGTTTCAATTAATTTATTTATATCTAAAGAAGCGAATAATAAATTCGATTAGATAATTAGTCTTCAGTCTATGTACCATAAACCCCGATATATACAGCTACAGATACGATATTTTTGATATATGTATTTTTAGACATATTATAATCTAATCTTGTTCAAGTATGGTCATTATCATATGATTTAAATCGCTATAAAGTATATAAAAACAGTAGCAAACAATGATTTAATGAAAATCAATTGTTTATTATTGTCGTTATAGTACGTCCGTTATTATTTTGAATTTTTCTTTATTTTTTTTTTTTGGTGAAACAATTTAGAGTGAAAGTTGAAAAATGAAATTTTTTATTATCATAATTTTATTGTATATCAGTTTTAGTACATTTGCAAAAAATCTTTATAACATTAATGATGACGATGTGAATGTAATTTATCCACCACAATCCATCACCAATGATGATGATCATAATCAAAGGATAATTGGTGGTCATGATGCAAAACCTGGTACTGTACCATATCAAGTATCATTACAAAATGATTATAAACATTTTTGTGGTGGATCAATTATACATGATAAATTCATATTAACAGCTGGTCATTGTTTATATAATCGTAATGTGGCTAATATTCAAATTTTAACTGGTACACAAATATTAGATAATAATGATGGTGTTTATTATCATGCTGAAAAGAAATTTATTCATCCATTATATAATCGACCACATTTTTATAATGATATTGGATTAATTAAATTAACTAAAAATATTAAATTTAATTCTTTAACAAAATTAATTGATATTGATTGGAAACAATTATCATCAAATGATAATGTTATATTAACATTAACTGGATGGGGTTTTACAAAAAAATTCAACGAAATTAAAATTTTACAAACAATTAATTTACATTATATAACATATGAAAAATGTAAATTAATGCATAATAATAGTAATAATATTGATTATGGTCATTTATGTACATATAATCGAATAGGTGAAGGTTCTTGTTTTGGTGATTCTGGTAGTCCATTAATATATAATGATAAACAAGTAGCATTAGTTAATTGGGGTAAACCATGTGCACAAGGTTATCCAGATGTTCATGCACGTCTATCATATTATCATGATTTTATAAGAACAACAATTAATACAGAAATGGATAATTCGATATATGATCAACATATGATCACAAACGATATAGTCTCTGAATGTTAACAAAAAAAAAAAAAAAAAAAAAAAAATCTACATACATAAATTATGTAAATGGATGTTAATCTGTTGTTAAATTAAAATTTGAAAAAAAAAAAAAAAATTCATTAATCTTTTATTTTGAAATTATTCATTATACGTAACGATCGCTTTATATACATTTTGATATTATTCTTGCACCATCACTCATCGTTATTTCTTAAGTACACGCCCACACATTGATATGCAGAATGAATATCAATAGTGCTGGATTTCTTCATTTCATGATATCTTGGAAGTTAAACGTATCTTGAAGATAAAATCGAAGATTATGGTTTTCTTCATTTCTAATTAAAACTGATGGTTGAGGTCCAGGAGATATCTTAAAGGTGATAGATATCTCGATTAAAGTACTCTCGGCTGAGTATTTCTATCCTAAAGATATAGTTAATCTTTCAGATTAATAAAGAAAACCAGCCTAAAAGATATCTCCCAGGGTTAACTTTATCTTCAAGATAGCTAACTAACAGGTATGAAAAAATCGAGTATTAGTGACGATTTTCACGAAATTTTCGTAATATCTAGTTCATAGTAATTTCTGTCAAGTTATTGCCAATTCAAGTTATTTTATTTTATTAATAAAATATTTTCTGAATTCGATTTAATTCAATAATTTTTTTCGATTGGAGATCAAAGAGGAGAGTGAGAAAAAAACGGAAATGGGGAAGAACAAATTTTTTGAAAAATACTACAAAACTCAAAGTTTACCATTACTTATGGCTACTTGTTATACAGATCTCATTACAGATCTCATTTTCCTTAACCTTTAAATTAACCTGAAATTCTTAATCTTAAATTCCTTAACCTTAACCTTAACTTTAAGTAGTAATACCTTACCGTAACCTTAAGTAATATCCTTAACCTAAATATTAAGAAAATCTCATGGAAATCTTATTGTGTAAAAGGTGGTGTAGCTGTATCTGAAGATTATTATTTAGAATTTAAAATTTTGTAATTATGTAAAATGGTGTTTACACAGTTACGCATTTCTATACTTTACATATTAGTTGGTTCAAAAAAAAAAAAAAATGATACGGGTTGTGTGCAGGGTATAATTAACAATAATTGAAAATATAACAAAATTACAAAATGTAATAACGATCTTGTATCTTTGTTATCTTGTTATCTTATGCATTCATTGAAATACTTTTGATATTTTATTTATTTTCATTGGACACTTTTATTGTTTTGAAGGTCATTTTGAATATCAATCAATAACATAATAATTGATTAAAAAATATTGAAAAAAAAAAAAAATAAAATGTTATCATCTTATCAGGTATAGAGCGAAGTTATGAAAGATACGCTAAGATTAGGAGTTTTTTTTTTTGTTTATGATTCAAACTATTTTAATTTTATAAATGATCAAAAAAAAAAATGTTTTCATTCCTAACAATTGATTTTACGTGATGATGATAATCTTTATCAGATCAAAATGTAAAAAAAAAAAACAAATGACTCAATTGTAGTAAAAATTTCGATTCATTGATGATTGATTTCATATTAAACTTGTGAGTAACGTATGTAAATCATTTTTGTAATTATTTGAAATTTTAGTTTTATTTTTATTTTTACTCTTCAAAATCACTAAATCACTAAAATGTGGAGGTCATTGAGTCAGGTCAGGGAATCAACTCTGATTCACTGAAGATGTTATTTACATTATAAGATAAATAGCATCCTTGGATCCTTCATCCATTTAAAAAAAAAAAAATTATAAATTTGAATGGATGTAAAAAAGATAGATATGCTTCGTGTGCTTATAAACGCTTCGCGTTGCTTTTAATAAATATGCAATTATCATGACTTAAACACGGGTGATTCAAAAGATATACCCAATTATATGATCATTATGAAATGCTCTTGTTCAAAAATTTTAATCCCTTGTAAGGCAGCTGCAGTATTAGAGCTACCAAACCTCATCTAATCCTCAATGCTTAACATAACATAAGCATCCTTTATAAGAGGTAAATTTTAAATAGGAAGTACAAAACGATTTTTTGTTAGAGATACTCGATAGATCTACATATTTCGTGACATTTAGTCTGGGTTACCATTTCAAATGGTTCATGGGAAATTCAAATTTTAATTTACTCCAATTAAAGATACATCCATTTTGTGGCATTGACTCTGAAGATTTGTTAATATTATTGTGCATTGATATGCACAGTGTAGCGTACATATTGATTTCAATTATAACGACTTCTTGGATTGAAATTTAGAAGTTGAAAACAGATATTATAAACAGGATTATGTAACCCGGTACTCAAATACGTATGTGTGTGAATTAAAATAAATTCATTTAGCATTTATGTATTAGAATTGTTTACTAATAAATATGCGTACATACTATATCGGATATCAATAAACGATAATCAAAAATTTTACATTAGTTACATACATACATATATGTACATATGTATGTAGATATGTATATATCAGTGTTCAGTGTAATATAAACTGAATTTATTTTATTTACTTGTTGAAAGAAAGCTTATATGTATAAACCTGTAACGGAAATTAATGTTTATATTAATTTCCTTTCGTTTACATTAGCTATAGTAATACGCATATGTAATAACGCATATATGGCAAAAGTGAAATACATATAGTAACACTGTAAATATGCTGATGTTTGTTTTTTTTTGTTTTTTTTATTTGTTTTAATAAAATTGACAAAAAGTAAATTTTGGTTTCATTTTTGGAAAAATCAAAGTGTCTTAATCGTTTGACCAAAATAAAAAAATGTTTCAAGATATTCATCGATTAAACTTGTTTAATTCGATGAGAAATCTCTATTTTATTATTTAAATACAAAAATATCGACCAACAAAAATTTTTACAAGATGATACAAAGAAAAAGATCGAAAAAAGGACCGTTCAGAATTCTGGTCTTTAGGTTCGTGTAACCACATTCGAGGCCAGTAGTTACTTGATGCCGAAATAACATTTTGTTTCCAGCTTTAGTTTTTCCTCATTTTCTCTCATGACTGTAGAATCTAAGTAGGCCACCTAGCAGGCCAGGTATTCAAATTTATGAATATTTTTGTAATCATCGATAACGGATCATCGATCTTCATATTTTACACGACACGTTTCTATCTCTTTTACTGCTCATTATTTTTTGTTATTTCTTTATTAATTCTTAGACAACTCCTTTGGATTTTATTTTTCAAACTTGATTTATTCTTTAATTACATGTACAGTGACAAAGAACTTTTAACTTCAGCTCTTGAACTTGTTTAAAACAATGAATAAGTTTATTTACTTAGTTTTTACACACTACCAACTGACCAAGATATAAGCAAAGATACAAGAATTGAAAGGAAAACATTTCACTAAAAATGTGTCTGTATATTTTTGACGAACAAGACCATCGATTTATTTTATGTAATTTATTTTTTTCATCTAAACTATAGATACTTGAGGATCCAAAATAAAATGTTACAAAAAACAAAAATCTCATTTATCAATCGAATAATTATTGAGAACCAAAAAAAAATTGAGCAAGCAATTGAATTGGAGATTGTATATTCAATAGACAAAAATTTTTTTTATTAAATAAATAATAATATAATTGCAGATTTGTAGGGGAAATTAATGAATTTTATTGATTCGTATGCCAGAGTTTTTTTTTTTTTTAATAATCGCATTTTCACATATCGTTTATGTAAATGTACAATTTTTTTTTTATAGCACACACTGAGATGTGAAAAAAGAAGTTTTTTGTTTTTTTCCAATTTCACCTTATGAATTATTCATAAATATACTTTCTATCTGAGTATGACGTACTATATTGGCTGTACCGTAGGGCATAGAGAAAATCGATAATTGAATTTATACATAACATACAGTGTGTCCCAGTGTTAATGTCACAAAATCGATTAAAAAAATATTCTCATACCAAAAGTTATACAGGATGTTTTAAAGATCACCAATTTTTTCCATTAAAAACAACATATTTGATCTTTGAACATTAATAACTCTGAATTACTCAATGTCAATGAACAATTAGCTTGTTAGAATAGTCTAAGCCATGACTTTAATTTAAAATGAACATGACCCAAATATACAGGGATGTCTGAAAATGTTCAATCCCTTATATGTATCTTACAAGTGGTAAATTTTACATGGGAGGTATGGAATGATTTTTTGTTAGAAATATTCTGACATTCAGAAATTGTCAATATACAGTTTGGCATCGACAATTTCACAAATAAACAAAATAAAAACAATAAAAACCGGAATTACAGTGTGTTTTTATCGCATAGGCACGTGTTGTTATTAGTAATGCTCCTTCGTGTTCTTGAGAAAAGAGCAACATAAATCATAAACATAAATTTTTATGTTGTATATGATTTATCCGGGCCTTTACTTTAAAAACACACTGTATAGATATTTTTCATTTAATTTTTCAGCCTATATATTTTATTGTCATTTTTACACTATGTATTTATTTTTCAATTTTATTCGATATTAAAAATATACCGAAAATACAAATTTACGTAATTTGAATTTCAAATTTGGTGTTTATATGAGTTAAATAGATGTACATATTATCAAGCACATATGACCACATACATTCATCTTATCTCCTTTTTGAATAAAAATAAAATATACAATATTATGCGGAAATAATTGATGTACATATTTTTATTGAAAATTATAGGCTATTAAATACATATACGTATACTCTGTGCAATAATTCAGTGCATTAAAGGCTTTATGGAAATGACATAGAGTAGTACCACTTTACATCGCTGTATATTGATATTAAAAAAAAATCATCCTGTATTATATGATAAAAGCTTTGAGGATTGGGGTAATACTGCTCATGAGATGATCTAATTAGAAATTATGAGGAAAGAAAAAGGACCTTAAGACCTTAGTGGACAGAGTATAGTCTGCATAAAGCTTCTGGGCTAGTTTTGGAGTATTTTAGCAAGTCTGTTGACTTCATTTGAAACCTCAGTACTGCAGAATTAACTGAACAAAAACATAAATACGTAAATCTCTTTGATCCCGGTGTTCATTTTTTTATGTGTATAGGAACTGTCATAAGATAATGATAATTCGATTTTGATAATTATAAAGATGAAAACATTTAAATACTTGGGAAATCCCTTTGAATAAGTTATCTGTCTATATATAGTGTCAGAACTATTTGTACCGGACCGAGTATATAGTATATTTTATGTGGAAATTTATCGAAAATTCAAATTTGATTCTCCTTGTCATGTCCTTAATCCTTAATCTTAATAACAAGAAAATACCTTAGATGTTTGTTTTTTAAATGAAAGTATTCAATGACATTAGGTAAACTCGAAATACATACATATATGTACACTCGGGTATGTATATCCGGGCATACATACGTTTCCAAGGAATTATTATTGAACGCATATAATTTTCTTGTGAAAATTTTACAAGAGGTGACGCGAAAGATGCTTTAAGGCCTCCATTTTTAAAGTACTTTTGCAGAAAAAGTAAGAAAAAAAAAATCCTTTTGTTCATTTTTCTTTTTCTTTTTGATATTATTGTCATCATCATAATAATTGTCAATGTCATCATTGATATATATATTTTTTTTTTAATGACAAATATGTAGTACAAGTGGTATCATTTTATTTTATCTTCTTTAGGAGGATATTTATTCCTTTATTTTTTTTTCTATTTTTCAGATTTTCTTTTACATTGTGTACATACATACTTATGTGTATGTATATGTGAATGTGCACATGAGATTTATATGAACTTCTTTTATAATATTGTACAATGACGTGTTCCTTTTATTTATATGTAATGTGAATTCTACACATTACATATATAATTATTTTCCTTTTGTTTATGTTAGTTACTTTGAAAAAAAAAAGAGAATTATTATATACATACGTAAATATTTATTTACCTATGTAGGTATATACATATGTACATATATATGTATGTATGTATATTAAATGTACTATTATTTTCTTCATAAATACTTATACAGGGCAGCCCACTGTCAATGTCATAAAATGGGTCTATCGTGAAGCTCAGAGTGTAGTTACAACAAAACAATAAATATACTTCAGGGGGATACGAAAGGTGATACCCTTTAGAAACTTGGATAATACTTCCTAGAGTTATTAACGGAGGACGTATTTTTTAGCAAAAAATTGATAAAAAATTTTCCATACAAAACTTATACAGGATGACCCAAAAAACCATGAAATCATTTTGCATTAAAGGCAGAAATTTTTGAAATTTGGGCATTTAATAACTTTTTAGACTTTCTTATTCAATTTCAACGAACAATTGCTGATTGTTTCAGTTTCGATTTGACTTTTGACTCAATGCATGACTCAAATGCATGAGGTGGTTCAAAAGATATGTTCAACTACATACGTATACGATGTCATGTACTGTAAGTGTTCATTGTATCTCAGAAGAGGTGGATTTTAGTAAAATGGTAGAGGAAAATCTAGTGCTATTGTTTGCTAGATACACACTCTAAATTACACGATAAACCCATATATAGAGTGATATTGACTATTAGACACCCTACATATTTTTCTATATTTTTAAGGTTTATATTGTATATGTACGTATACTGTATATCATTCATACATATTGTAATTTTTAATCTGCATGTAATTAAAGTAATCCGATAAAGTACATGTACGTATTTTGTATTATTTATGTACACACATGATATTATGTAACGTATTTACGTATGTTTTATATACAAAAATATTGGGCACATATGAATCATATTGAATTTCAAATACATAATTTGATTTCAAGTTACATATTGATAGAAATTTATAAAATTTCTTATTATTATTATTATTATCCTGTCATACTGTTCAATATTTCAATATGAATGAAATGTGTTTGTAAATCTAAAGGAAATCTTTTGTAAGACATTGAAAATTCGATTTCGAAAAAAAAAAAAAAAAAAAAATTAAAACACAACCGTACAGAAATTGAAAAAATTCATTTGAATAAAATATGTATCTTTAGACTCTGTAAATACATATTTAATTAAAATGAATCTTTTCAATTTTTTTTTTTTAGCATTTTGTCTTCATTTTTGTTTTTATTTCGAAATCGAATTATTAAGGTCTTACTATAGTTGTCCTATTTATTTTATTTTATGTTTTTTTTTTGTTAGAAGGGGATGTAAGTGGGTGGGAAAGGGGTGATAGAGGTATTCTAGATGACCATGTTTTGGTGGTTAAATGTTGTTAAGGGGCGGAGGGATTGGAGACAGGGGGTGAACATAAAAATGGTAATACATAAATTATGTGTCTAGATAATTGAATATTACATATTAGATGGTACAATTCAGAAACATACTGCCTAGACAGTGGACTAAATTGATAAAAATCATATGAAAATGAGAGCGAATTGAATGCTAAAGAACGAGCAGAAAATTCAATATAAAATACCGATGATTACGTTTAAAAATCAATTTTACGTGTATAAGATAAATTTAAGCATTGTCATGCAAATTGATTTTTTTACTTAACAATTCAATGGTTTGAAATCATCAACGCTAAGTTGTAGATACTTGTTAGAGAAGGTGATCAGATCCTGGTTTATGTTGGTATGTTACATTGTTGCTGATAACAATATGAAGAACGTAAGCTAAAATTAAATGCGTTTAAATGGCTTTCAAAAAAAGATCTTTACATGCTATTTCAATTTAGCGAAGTACAATGCAAAAAAAAACAACCGTCTGCGGTTCATCAACCCAGTTTATTTGATTTACATAAAATTATGCAATAATTTTTCAACAATAATTCAAATATCTGAAATCATAAATTCAAAGTAATTTTTTAAAATGATGACAAATTTTCCTCATAAATATTGAACACAGACAAAATAACAGGGTAATAAAATTTTTGTACATATACAGTATGTTACGCTTATATGCAATGTATAAAGTATTATTGGAACATTATACTTCATTTTTTAAGTATTTTCAATACAGACCTTATAGGAGAATATTTTGTCATTTTGTTTTTCTCTCATAATTTAAAATATGAGCATTTCACAAGCTATGTTGCCACAATTCTTAAAGTTCTCATACAGTATTAGATGAAATTTTCAATTATTATAATATACAATGATGTAAAATGGCACTACTTGACGTCATTCCCATAAGTTTTGTAATGAAAATAATTTTTTAAAAAATGAACTATAGATTGGAATATAATAATATCCGTATACATTACATTGCATACAAATGTATTGTAATATTTAGTTATATTTATTGTTTTATGTTACATATTTATGTATATGCGGAGATAATGTTTCTTTGTGGGTAAGGACATAATGTCAATTTTTATCCTGAAATATATAAACCATATAAACCTCTAAAACACATTCATTGTCCCATTAAATGTATGATGGAGTATACATATGTACATATAACGGGATGAATAAAAACATGAATGAACATGAGTAAATCAAGGAGACAGACATATGCAATGAATTTAATATTTTGATTTCATTCCTTTTTAAATCAAATATATGCTTCATAAAATTCTTTAAAGGGTATTCGCAAAGTATATTAATTTATGTGCACAAGTACATTGTACATACATATGTATACAGTTGTCCAACAATAAATGTTTTTTTAAATTTAAAAAATATTTTGAATTATATCTGTTTTTCTTCTCTTAAATTTCATTTACAATTTTGCTTAAGGCCTGTTTCCTATTGAAGAGGCGGTAAGCGATAAGCGATGAGCGATTCAGACTGAACTGAAAATGAGAAAGCTAAGCGGCGTGCAGTGACAAATGTATATATGATAAATTCATTACACTTTGTACGAAACACAAATCAATGCTACAATCTCGCTTCAATTAGCTTATTCTGTACTCTGTAACCATAAATATCTTACGCTGGTATTTATTCATTTGATCTGTAACAGCAACCCTAATACACACATTATCAGCTTTCAATTGACATTAATTGATAATGTGTGTATTAAATCAGATAATGATTGATTCAAAACTGTTCACAAGTCTATCTAAAAGTCTCAAAACACGTCACTGCGTCTATACTACGTCAAAATAAATTTTTGAATTTCAAGATATAAATAACTGAGATCTCATGAACGTTGATAACCCTTTTGTAATGTCATTTATTCATACCTATATCAACCTGTCACATCCAAAATAGAATATTTTGGTCTAAGTTTAGACTTCATTGAATTGAAGAAAAGTCTAAACTAAATGAGAAAATAAATGACATTGAGTTTAATGTTTACCCTGTATAATAATTTTATATTGCAATATACTATACAGTATACATAAATTCTTATTTGTTTCTTATATTTTATATGAAACTAAAAAATTTTTCCATTTTCAGTTTTCATTCCATTCACAATACACCCACATACGTAAACACATATTTGCCACAGATGCATTTATTTATTTCACAGTTTATCTGAATACCAAAATTTAATATCTAAGGATTTTTTTTTTATTATAACACATTGCAAGAAGAAATGTGCATATTCCACCAAAACCCCCTAAACATATGCACATACATATGTGTGATACAAATATGGTTTTTTATACATGAAATCAAATAAAATAAATATTTTGATAAATTTGTGCATTTTAATGTGAAACACTTTTTTTACGCCTTGTGCAGACAGAAAGCAGAGCTGATTTGAGCCGAACTTATCAACTAATAAAAATGATCAGTACACTATAGTGATCAGTGTAGCTGATCCAGCGCTTATCTCCGCTATATGCAGTGTGCTTATTTTTATTACTTTTGATGGGTTTGTTTACTTCAGCGTTGACAACATCGACTCTGCTTATCCCAGCTTCGCTTTCTGGCTGCGTGAGTCCTTATATCTTATATCACTTTTATTATGATGTACATACATATTTGTATGGATCAGAAGTCATATCAGTCTTGAATATGCATATCTTTACATCAAAAGACCTTTTACAAACAACAGACAAACACGTTTACATACATATTTTTTAGAATAAAATAGATGTGTCCATCGGTTCCTTCTACAATGTGTAACCAATTTGAACCCACTGTCAAGACATATTTATTGTGTTTTTGTTTTTTTTTTTTTTTTTTTTTTTTTTTTTGTTGCAATCGCATTAACAATTGTGGTCAAAGAAATAAGAAATTACACAAAAAAAATTCAAATTTTATTATTTTTAAAATTTATTTTTTTATTTTTCAAATTTAAACAAACACATTATTTGTTTTACAAATAATTTATAATTAATACAATTAAAAAATTTATAAATTAAAAAAAAAAAAAAAAAACCCAAAAAATTTTAATCTAAACCTCTTAAAAAAAAAAAAATCTCTAAAAAATTTAATAATTTCTTAAATTCGAGAAAATTTTGATTTTTTCAAAATTCTTTTTTTTTTGTACAAAAACTAAATTAAATCTGATGAACACCATGTGTTCATTTTTATTGTTTTCATGATAATTACGTGCATATATGTACACAATCCAGACGGTCAATTATTTCAAATTTACCCAGAAATGTAACTAAAATGTACACTAGAAACATTAACATATGGTTTTCTTCACAGTGCTGTGAAGGCGTATAGCTATAATTTATCCCTAAAACAAAAAAAAAAAAAAAAAAAAAAAAAAATAATAATAATTTTGTATAATGTGTCATAATCATTCAAAAAATAATCCAAAATACGGAAACGATTAAATGCTGAATTTTGTTCATGTGTGTACTTTAATACGTTTGTAAACAAGCAAATTTACAGAAAATTTATGCAATGTATGATTATTGTGTTAATTGTGTGTTTGGTGGGGGCAAATTGTTCACGGCACGGCTTGTATGGTGATGTACATGCACATGTAATACACACACATACATAACACGTACCAATAATGTATATTAGTGATGTTACGTGTAACGATGAGTAGCAGAAAGAGGTACCAATTGCTACAAAGTGAACTTAATGATTTATGAGTTATACCAGAGTTATACATAATTGTTGGACAACAAATGCGGTTGACACGCTACATTAAAATTATTTTCTAATACGTGTACCTGAATTTCATTTTGTTATTATTACCTGTAAAAAAAAGTAGATTAACTCACATTTCAGTTGATTGCAGATTATGTTTGTGAAAATTGTTTTTATTTAATCCATCAACATTTTTCCCCTTCAGTGGGTTATGTCTGTTTCATATTGATCACTTCATAAGCGATGACAGGTGACCGGTATGAGCGGATGAGCGTTGGGCGATGAGCGATGTGTATTTTTTAAACTATAAACTGAAAATGTTAAACGATGTTTTGATTCAGAGTTTAGTCATCCATCACTCATCTGCCTGTCATTTTTGATGTTTGATATTTGCACGTGTTAAATTATACAATGAAATTAATTAGTAATTACCATCAGCTTATCCCTTGTACGAGAGCATTGTATAAAAATTTGTATCGATAATATCTGACAATAGTGGCAGAATTGATCATTTGAACCTTGGCCTCAATCTAGCGAAATATTCTTTGCCAATTTTCTAAGCTAGTGGTAGTAGTCAAAGTCATCTAGCTTTGGATCTTTCTACCGATCTTCTAGCGATCTTCTACCGAAAGAGCCCAACAGCTCTTTTTTAGTTTAAATTTGTTAATTTCTTAGAATTGTTAGAAACTATAAACAATTTAATTTTTAAAAAGATGAAACACATTTGGGACAGTAAGAGGTTTATATTAATTTTTTTAACAAAAAAAGGATCTATGTAAAATATGTAAGGCAAAAAATTCAAAAGTCTCACTATGACTAGAACAAAAAAAAAACTTCGAAACTCAAAATTTCTAGAGCTGTAAAGCATCTGTAATGTGTTTTTAAAGCATAGGCACGTGTAAATCATACAACATAAAAATTTATGTTGCAACCCGTGTGGTTGTTGTTGTTTTCGTTTATAAAACGCAGTAAGTTAGCAATTTGACGTAAAACTGGCGTAAAGTGAGAAAAAGACAAATTTATACAAATTGAAGACAAAAGTGTACGAAGGAGCATCACTAATTAAAACACATGCCTATGCTATAAAAGCACACAAAAATTTTGTTTTAAAATAAATTTACATACGTAGACAATATATAGTCATTGATGTATACCAGTTGTATTATAAAGTGAAATTATAACTATGCAGAAGGCTCTGTATCTCTCTTCTTTGTGTCATCATATTTGCTTCGACTACTCATAAAAGAGTTTACATATTTTCATGGTAAATTTTATGATAAAAGAAACTCAAAAAGTTTTTAATTTATTTAAAAATTTTGTTTTTTTTTCAATAAGAAGAAGCCTATTGCGTTCATACGTTTAATATACAATTAATTAAAAATTTAATTTTATACATACATATTTTGCCTTTATTTATGGTTATATATTGTACATACACGTACACATATGTATGAGTGCATAAAATATAATTATCATTGTATGTCACATATAGTATGTACATACTTAAGTATGTTTAGTTCTTTTAAGCCTTCTAGTAACCTCCTTGTCTGTGCATGTACGTATACATGACGTACATATACAAACATGCATACTCGTTTAAGTATATCACATGAATTCAATATTAAATTTTGATCATTAACTTTTGCTTTTGGTGGTTCATGTGGTCTTTTATTATATCACAAAACTTTTTTATATCTTTATTGAATAAATATGTACATATGTATTTATTGGCAAAACAAAAGTTATATAATACCACCACGCTATAATATGTGTGTCAAGTCAGGCTACATAGCATATCTACACCTATAAATGTATGCAGGTAGAAATGGTATACTCTGTTCATAAGGAATAGGACTCATACACTACACAAGCATACTTGCGCAATCATATGAAGCTGCTCCGCACGCACTACATACACTACAAGGTTTCTACTCTCAAAATTTCGACGAAAAATTATGATTGTGGAATATGGTGTGGAACAGCTTCATATGATTGCGGAAGCATGCTTGTGGTAGGGAAAATTTTTCTAAACACCAATTTGCATGATGATGACCGAAACCGAAAGAATTTGTAAACATTTTGATGTACGGATCAAAAATTTGATAACCAATATTACCTAATAATTGTCATCATTTACACGTGCAATTTTAATCATTTTAGATTGACGCACTATTGATCATGCAATTAAAGTTTTGAAAATTTTCTTTTAACTGTCATTTTGTCTTTAATTATGCAACAGACAGACTTAGTTCTCATTTTGACCCAGAACCCATAGAAACAGTATTACTAGAGAATAGGAAAAATTCAGTGCTTTTATATACATAGATTGCCAACTACTCCAACTAAAAATAATTCAAATAATGATCAAAGTAATTCCAAACTAGGTTTGCTCTCTACTGCCAACGACGAAAACGTTCATTGATTTGCTCATGATGACGAGCAGTGACGAGTTAGTGCTCATTACTGACGATGACAATATGAATGTAGTATACACAATACATCTGCCATGCTTGAATATTATCGAATTGATTTTTTTTTTCTTTTTGTTTATTTTTCCTTTGGTTTATCTGTACAACCTCCTTTTTTTATGTTTTCAATTTTTATTAATTATTCAATGAACATGAAAAATTCATTGACCATTAATGAATACATAATTTACACATATTGGTCATATTAAAAATAAAAAAACCAAAAATCGTAAATGATAATTAATTTTAATTTTATTTATTAAGTTTCTGTTATCAAATATACAGGCATATTTTTAAAATTTACGATTACGTTAACATTATAAAAGGATTTTAAGGAAAGGAAATTTTGTGTAAAGGATTTGTTATATAAGGAATAAATGGAGACCTGAGATAACAAAAGACAAAATGAAAACAATAACATTTGTATAAATTTGTTAAAATGTACTTCTAGAAAACATCGAAAAGAAAATGTTTTTTTTTTTTGGAACTATTTTGCATTATTGATGCTGTTCGATATGAATATGTTCTTGTCTTTTTTGCTGAACGAGTGTGTGATAAATGCCTTTGCACATAATATGTAGAATACCTTCAATTATATTTTTTACTTTAAATATTTTCACTACAGGCTTTATGGAAATTACGAAAAATGTTGTACCATTCTTTTCAATGAGCAATTTTACAAAAATTCCTAAAACTGAGTTTACACTGTTTGATTTATCAAATATGATTTATGATTTGATACAAGATAATGATTGTTATATGTATATGACTTAATGGCCACGACAAATGTCATTTCCATTTGTTTGTATGTGTATTCACATTATTTGGATTTGTGTCAAACAAAATATTTGAATTTTATTTCACGTTATATATCAAAGACAAATCAAATTGAAATAGAACAAGTTCTAATTGAAAACTGTCAAATTCGACACGGCTTGATATGTAAGATACAGGACATATCCACATGATTTCACCCTATCTGACAGGCATTTTTGACAAAAATCAAATCAAATCAAATATTTGATAAATCAAGTAGTGTAAAATCACTTTAAAATTTTCATACAATATGAGATGATAATTTTAAGCATCAAAATATGTACAATGATGTAAAGTGGCACTATTTTACGTATAGTATTTCTTTATATAAAGAAGTATACATGATTAATTTTGGAAAATTATAACTGAATATGTATTACATCTCGTTAGTCGTTACTTAACACTTTTCTTCTGGGTCATCGAATGTTAATACTTTTGAAAATGATGGTCTTGGTAGCTCCGAATCACCAGTATCTTGTTGTTTCTTTTTTGGTGTAATAAATTCAATTGCTTCTCGATGTTTAGGAGACATTTTATATCCACTACTGGGTACTATATGATCAAATATAATTTGATTTAGTTTTCGACAAGGATTTCCTATTTCTAATTGTCTCTGAAATAAATTATTATTTAAATAAATGTTATTTATTCCTGGATAATATGGAAATTTATAACTTATATTTATCTTAAAATTATCTTTTCCAGTTAATCTTTTAACATCTTCAATTAAATTCATAGCTAGATGAAAACATGGCAATTGATTATAAGGACGCCATTGACACATACTTAATGTTGAATGTACATTTAATACAATTAATTCTGATGTTTTATACTTATCATTATTTTCAATGAATTTCAATGTATTTTCATATATTTGTTCCTCAGAATGTCCATTACCATTAATATCTTTACAAAATTGATAAAATATTTTATTACCTTCAACATAACCAATTTGTGCAAATGCAAAATTTGGATAAACAGAATTCGTTTGATTATTAGATTCTTTTACTTTCAATATTATCGGATTACCTATTTTTTCTCGTAGATTAATTTCAATTTCTTTTTTTTGTTGAATATATTCTGGCCGTTCTTTTAAATTTTGAATTTCTTGTGAATTTTTACAATTATAACGTTCAAAATAATTTTTTAATTTTTTTTGTTTTAATTTTTTTAAATTTTTTTGTTCTTTTAAAATTGGTTTTTCTATTGTACGATAATAACTGGAATAATATATTTCTTCCCCATTCTCCAATTGCCTAATACCATTAGTTCTTCTATAAAATCGTTTTCTATAGGCATTTTCATATTTACCCAATATTTTGTGAATTTTATTTGCTGGTATAAATTTTATTTCATTATTCATATTTACATATCTAATATTAAAACTTTCACCTAAGATTTCTTCTTCATCTGAAGTTTGATCATAATCTAGTAGATTTTGTTCTTGATTTAGGAATTTGTAATCATCAGAATCATCAGAAGATATTGTGCTGGTTTCATCATTTTGTAATTGATCATATTGATTAGAAGATGTGCTGGTTTCTTTGTTGTTATCCATATCTTAGCAGTGATGGAACTTAAGTATGGCAAATACTCTACCTTTCTCCCAATGTTGAGAGTCCAAGTTGAATAGAGGGGGGCCTTGTTGCTATTTAAGTATTTTTACAATGAAAAATTTAATTTTTCTAATTGAGAGCCCAAATTTATATTTTCGGGGACGGATAGACGAATGAAAATTTGTTATTTTGTCACTTGATCTTATTAAAAATATAAAATTTATTACAATCATCAATTACTGATTAGCCATTCAGGATTCAATTAGCATTATTTAAAGTCGATTAATGTTACACATCTGTACAATCAAATGATCAACTCCTCGTTATTGTGATATATTTTCTACAAATGAGAATTAAATATTGTAAGAATTTTATTAGTTAAAGTATTAGTCAAAATTATAAAAATGTACCAAATCTAGGGGATCATCTCTCGAAATAAATACAAAGTTTTGATTAATTAACGAAACCTACCTACCTCCTACCTATCATAAGCTTCGTATAATGCATAATAAAATGAGCTATATCACCATTACACCATCATTCACAATGACGTCATCATGTGATGTGATTACTTTGATAGCTTATCAACTTTGAATCGTATCAAATTATACACTTTTCATGTAAGTATGTACCTTTTAACGTTTTTGTTTTTTTTTTTTTTTTTGGATTCAGCGATAATGCCTGTTTTCTGTCGATTTAGTTAACTTAATCTCAGCAATTATGTATGAATCCAATTTTGAAATCATCAAATTTGTAAAGTAAAACAAATTTTATCACTGAGCCAATTATATTGTCCAAAAAACGAAAAAACTGAAGAAAAATTAAAATTAAAAAAAAAATAAATAAAAAAAATATATTAAAAAATATGTTCAAATAAACTCACATTGCGTTTATGCTAAAAAATTAAATTAAAATAAAAAATGAAAATAGAATAGAAATTCAATTAAATACTGTTGAAATGAACTATGCTATAGCAAATGAAATACATAATTGAAAATGCTGATTAAATTCTATAAATAAATTGTGAAATTTTTTCAATTTCACATACAATCATAATCATTTACACAAATTGTTCGATAAGATATAACACATTGCATACAGAGTGTGCGAATAGCATGTTAAATGTGGTTAAAATGATAAATACTTATGTATGTACATGTATAGTTAAATTATTGAAAATGTTGATAAAGTTAGAAAATTATGAGAGAAGAAAAAAGACAAATATACTCGTATAAGGCCTGTAGTGAAAACATTTAAAGTACGAAGTATAGTCGCATAATGCCTTAACTGCATCGAATTAATAAACAGAGTATAGATGAAGTATGCTAAAATCTCTACTTTATTATTTTGGTCATTAAAAAAAAAAAAACAAAAAAACAGAGCCACATATTCTATAGTGAATATTCTTAAGTGCATAATATTAGTGAACACAGAGTATAAAAGATATGAAGATTCCCTTGCCATATCATTACGTAGCTTGCTCTGTACTTGTCGAATGTACTAGATAGAATAACCCCTGTTACATGTTTCTGTGCTGAAGATCAGATCGCTTGAACTTGCGCTTCCTGAGGCCGCAGGACTGCACATATCTCTATGGTAGTCGCGTTATTAGGTTAGACGATAAAATACCTTAACCTCATTTAGCACGTAATTCGCATACACTCAATATTATCAATAATCAAGTAATTTACAACTTGAGTCATGTGTGTTTAATTCAAGTGAATTAATCATCATAAAAAAATGCATTATTAATTTACATAACACATTGAAACATGGTATACGAAATTGCAAATAAAAATTTGATTTGAAAAAGACAAAAAAAAAAAAAAACTAAAAAAAGCTTTCAAATGGAGATTGTGATATCTTTCCCACTTCGCTTATTATTACATGACGTAATATTGGGTGCAGTTTCAAAAATGTAAAAATATATTTTTTTGTAATGCAATAATATTACGGTTTTGACATAAAAATCATCCAATATATCATTGATGTATTCCATCAAAAATATTAATGATGGGCTATAGTCGCTTAATTAATGCATTTTTAGATGCGTTCACAATTCGTTATGAAATTTTAAATGATGTTATCATTTTATTTGTTTACGTTTTGAAATTTAACACTTGCATTGATGTGCCAGTATTTAAACGTTTTGAAACTTAACTCATTTTATTTTGTTAATGCGTTAATTTACAATATATTAAAAATAAAAAAAAAATTTCCATATAAAGGATCTGTGTCCTTTGATATTCGAAAAGTGTTTATGTCAAAAGCCTGAATATTGAAGATTTTAAAGAAATCAAAAAATATTCCTTTATGTATGAAGGCCTACTATACAGGATGTTTGAGAATACATCACAGATTGAGTGGATTTTAGAGGACAAGATGATCTAAGACGATTTTTTTTTTCAACTTTCAGAATAATGGAATTATTATTTATATTTTTTAGACTTTCTTCTTTCTTTTGATGCAATAACTTGACGTGAATCTGGTCCTCGTCATCATTAATCTACATATTTTTTTTTTAGATTTAGTCACCTGTTATTTAGATTGGGTGTTTCTTGGTCATGGCAAAATTCGTCTCTTTTACTTTCATCTTCTAATTGTCAGTTTTCTGTATTTTGTAAACGAAAACAACAACAATCACACAAACATAAAATGATGTAATATTTGTATGGTCCATAAGAAAATAAATTCTTTAGAAATGTACTACAGTGTGACTGTGCTTAGTGTGTTTACTTAAAAACTTTTCAAATAAATGGTCCAATCTAATTTATGTACATCATCATCAGTATTGGCGCGACAGTCTCATGTGAACCTTGGCCTTCAGGAGAATACCCCATCATACATCTCATCTGATCATAATTTATGTATATACATACATATGTATATTTAAAGTACATTTCAAAAGTAACGATTTCTTTGCTTATATGTACATATCTATACCATATATTCGATTAAAATGATGATAAAACTGCATCATTCTAAATTTTTGCATGACATTCAAGCAGAAAAAATATCGTCTCTAATCATATGTAACGGTCAAATAATTATCTAATGAGCCAAAAATGAAAAAAAAAAAACATACAAGGACAATTTTCTTTTTCGTCCTTTTTAGTTTTTAAAAATTTTAAATTAACAAAAAATTCACATTTAAAATGTTTGATAGAAAATCAAAAATAAAAAAAAATTTAAAAAACATTTTTATTATCCAGAACGATATTTGATATATCACCTCTGTCATTAAGAAAACACAAAGAAAATAAAATAAAAAAAAAAATAATAATGGACAAAAGAAGGAAATGTTTAAGATCAACTTCATAACAAGTACAACGTACATAAGAAAAATAGGGTGACGAGATGGGTGATGAGGTAGATGATGTGGTGGGTGACGAGGTGGATGATGAGGTGGGTGATGAGGTGGGTGTCGAGATGGGAAGGCAAGTACAGAGAATGCAAAGAAAAACAAACAAACAAAATCTGTATTTAAAGCAGTTTGTACGATTACATATTCGCGTAAGCATTGTACATTTGTATACGTATATGTGATTGTGTGCATTTTAATTTTGAAATGTTAATGGCTCCTCCATTATTATTATTTGTATTGTATATACGTTTATGTCGTGTGAAAATGTACTTATGTACAAACGAAACATATTTCATATTTCCTGTATGAAAATTGAAAATATGTTCATGCTCTAAAAAATTTGTAAAAACAAAGGAAAAACAGAATTACAAAAAAAAAAAAAAAATCCCCAAACAATTAAAGCAAGATATACCTTATACATAATGCTCACATATGTATGTATATGGAAATGGAAAATTTAAAAAAAAAAAAAAATTAAAAAGAAAAAAAAAATAATTTCATTTTTCTTTTATATGTGTATGAGCTTTATTATCATTTAATAATTTTTCCTTTTTCATTTTTTTGTTTTTTTTTTTCAATTTTAAAATTTTCTTTTTTTCTTTTAGTTTTCCTTTTAAATTGATAATTTTCATTTTAATAGAATTTTTAATTTTTTTATTTAAATGTGTCCGTATGCATGGATCATTACATTTTTTTGTTTGTTTACATAACAATAATTTGTAATAATAAAAAATATAACTCACAATGTATGAACAGCTTGAATAAAGGATATATAAAATGTAGAAACAGTAGAAACCGTTAATAAGGACATTTACATACTTTCATTGATCAAAAATTAAATTGAATCGATCGTTTTATGTGTTTATATGGCATTTATATTTGGTCTTTTATCCGCTTGTGTATGACACGCGATCACAATTTATTGTCGATTTTTGAGCATATTTTTCAGTTTATGAAAATTCACATATACTTATGCGATCTTCACAGGATATTTTATCAATTGATCATACATATCGTGTATGATATCATGCTTGTATCAATTCGCATTTCAAGTTTTTCATCATGTATAGCGTATATAGTATAACATTAGTTAGTTATTGGTAAAACGCTAAATTTATTGCTCTCGATTCCTTTCCATTCTGTCAAAGCTGTCAATTTGACACATTAAACGGAACAGAATATTCTATTTAGTTCTCTGTTTGAACTGGAATGGAATAGACCGTCGTAACGGAAAAGAACGTAGCATTATGTTCATTTCAGCGCTTAAGTTTTTTCTGCCTTTAATCAAATTTATCTAATCGCTTAGATAAACAAAACGCAAAACACATAATTAACATCAGATAGTGAACTAATTGTCCGTCCATATATCATATAAAATGGACAAAATACCCGTAAAATATTAAATTATAAACCAAAAATCATATAACCAAATTTGACTGAAATTAACTCAAATCAAATCAATGAAATCCATTCAAGTCTCAAATTATAACTGCATTTGATTTGTGTGAATTGAATGAACATTCATGTGAAAGTAAGGATAAAGGTACCTTTACACTGTTATCGCCATGCATTTTTGCTTTGGCATGAAAATGTTCGGTATGTCATCCACAGTATCACAGTGGAATCCATGGGGGTTGTTTGCGAGAATAGTAGACCAAGAATCCTTCTTTATAGAACCTGTATAGTAAACAGGATGAAATGGTAAAAATGTATTAAATGAAATCCTTTGAGCTTCTACAGCTACAAACAGTACAAATGTATATAACGAATTTCATCCACCATCCACTACTATATATTCAATTTGCTCATCCTTATAAACGGTTTTTACTGTATTTCATTTTGTATTTTTCTTTTTTGTTTTTTTTCGAATACAAAAAAAGAAAACAAAATATTTTCTTAACATTAAAAATTAAATTACAAACAAATTTTATTTTTATTTTATTTTATTTAACTTTGTGAACATTTTTCATAAGAAATTTTCATAATTATTATTTTGTATGTATATGTATGTATATAACAGAAAAATGTATACATACATAAATTAAAAAAAAAAAAAAAAATTTTTTTTTCTTATATACTTTCTTATATTAACAAGAATTATTTTTAAACATAACATAATAAATTATTTAATTAATTTTATTTGTATATATGTATATATCTTGATTACATAAATACATATATACATATACCATTTACATATAATTGAATTTTATTTTAAATTTCTTATTATAATATACATATTATATATTGGTTATTTACTAAAATACAATAATTGCATATATTTAGGGGATATATTGTACATATACATGTACCTATATATGTATGTATATTTACATTATATATACAATATATGTATATATAACGGTATATTAAATATATTCTATATATAATTTCATATTTATTACATACATATATTATATAATCTCTTGTACATACATACATATTTACTATATGTACATATACCATACACAGAAATGTGTATATATAGTATGTATTTGTTAAAGGCTTTTTAAGCATTACATTTTTCTCATGTTTATTGTTATGATTACATTTTTTTTAAAAATATTTTTATTTTATTTTTTTTTTGTGTTTAACATAACATATATAAGTACTTACATTAATAATTTTTTTCTTATATATTTATTTTGATTTTGATTTAAATATACTTAAGTATATAAGATACAATTATGTACATATAATATGACGTGTATTAATAAATTTTGTGTAAATTATGTATGTATGCTCTTTGTATTTACATGCATATCATATGAACAGCTATAAAGGGGAAGCACATTTATACATACATTATGTAATATACTTATATAATAACGACTATAGTACATATTATTGTACATAAACATACATACACACGTATTTTAAGTTAAAAAATCAATGATTATGTCAAATTTGTAATGTTTCAAGTGATCTGTTCTATATACAGAAATTTCATTGAAATATTCCGATATAAACAACAGACAAGAAATCATGTACCAAAATTGATCACTTTTGTAAATTTCGATTTTAATCTGGAAGATTAATTTATACATCTTCAGGATAGAAATACGTTTTACTCAGCCGAGAGTACTTTAATCGAGATATCTATCACCTTCTTAAAGATATCCTGCCTGAACCTCAACCATCGGTTAATTTTATCTTGAAGATAAATCTTAAATAGAAATGAAGAAATCTAAATCTTCGGATTTATCTTCAAGATATCTTAAAGTGAAGAAATCCAACATTAAAAAAATTAATTTTTGTTTACATATGTATGTATGTACAAATTGTACATGTAATTTTGTTCAATATTCATAATGCATGCGATTTTCATAGCATGTACTACATACATATGTGTATACAAATTTATGCCATTAATTTTGGTTTGATGTCAATTATGTAACCTATAAATTACATTGTTGTAATCATACAAATTTATTTATATACCAACATTTTTGTATCTTTAGATTTTATTTTTAGTTTATTTTTTTTTATTTTTATTTTTTTTTGATAATACACTTATTTACTCATATATAAATTTTTTAGTTTTTTTTTTTTTTACATTACATAATACGTAAGTATGATATATTATATACATTGATGATTTACGAATACAGTGTACTACACATAACACCAGTGTACACATAATTGTTATAAATACATCATGGCCATATATCTATACAAATATTTTATTATATAATAATGTATACTATATCACCTAAAATAGTAAATACATAAACAGCATACACTCAGATACATATATATGTATATGCTTTGTGCGAATTGCCTGGTAAAGCCTGCGAAAATACTACCCAAAAATTCTTTCAGTTAACCATTTAGCAACCTATTTTTTGTGTAAATTGTTAAATTTGTAACAGTTTCATTTATCACTTCATTTATCTTCGTTCTATAGAATTTTAAAAATTTTGAAATTAAAAAAAAATTCAAAAATTTTTAAAATTCAACCTTGGCATAAAAAAATCGAATAATATTTATAAAAATCAAAATACAAATAAAAACCGTATGTTAGACATATGTATATGAATTACATTATGACAATTTCATGTAAAAACAAGCAATTTAGCAATTTACCCTAATTTAGCATACACGCCGAGAATTCCAAAATCTACTCAGTATTCAGTAGCGAAATCCATAGTTCAGAGGTCTTAGCTGAACAGGGACTGTATTATTATTATGTGATTATACATTTCAATAAAAAATACTGTATTCGGTCTGTCTACTAATTCGATGTAGTTAAAGTCTTATTGAAATGACATAAATTAGTCGACATTAACTTTACGTTGCTGTATATTGATATTTAGAAAATTCGTTTCGTATTGATAACTTTACAGTTTGTGGCTAACATTGCTCGTGAGATGATCTCTCATTATAGAAATTACTAGAAAAGAAAAAAAGACATGTATCCTCCCATAAGACCTTAAAGTGTATCGAATTAATAGACAGAGTATAATGCTTTCATTGGGGCTAAAAATTATATTCTGCGAGGTAATCAAACATTTTTTATTCCGCCACTAAACCTACTTCACACTGATCCTTTCCAATAATTTAGCAATTTATGCAATTTAACCGGTTTTAGCTGCAATTCGCACACACTTATAGTGTCCATGTATATGCATATGTATGTGTGTATGTGTTCACGTTTTATTCATGCACACATATAAGTTCATAAATTTGTATATGAACTTATATATGTCCATATATGTATGTATGTGTGCATTGTATTCTTATATTTATAATATTTGTGTCCTCTTTCTATACTTATGCATACGTAACATGTTTTTGTATTTATAAAAATAATTATTTAAACAATTTTTCAAAGTACATACATACACATTAAATTACAATTTTTATAACTCTTTCATTTTTGTTAACACAAAAGTTTTACTTTTTTAAATAATGAATAATAACAACAACAACAACAAAAAGAAGAAGAAAAAAAAGAAAATGATTTTTTTTTTGTTTTTTGTTTTTTTTGAAAATTGTTAAACAAATTCCAAAAGTGTTTTTGTGATAATTTTTTTTTTTTGTTCTTCTTTTTGTTTTTATTTTCTTGAACTTTGTTAATATAGAACAATTTTTAGGGGCTCATATAACAATTATTTTCTCTATTGAAAGTCATATTCATGTAAATGTACACTAAGTCCAAGTGATTCAGTGCAATGAAGATAGAATACGACAAAAATAAAATATTTGCCGCATATTTGTTTGATTAAATAGAAGTTAAAGAAAGTCCAAAACTCAGAATCTTGATGTGATTCTCAAATGGCCGTAGCTAAGCAATTTTTGTATCTTTAAAAATTTTGTCTAAACTTGACCAACACGCAAATTTATGCAATTTTATAGCTGGGCTGAAGTATGAGAACGAATTCAATATAATATGATGTCAGTCATAAATCATGGAAATACAAATTTGAGCACTTTTAAGAAAACAATACATAAAGGCTGATATTCATCAACCAAGATTATCTCTAGATCGAGATAAATTGTATTTACCAACTTGGATAAAATATTATTTAGACAAACTTAGAGTAGTCGTAAAAATATTCTACAAACATAACTTTGGACTACTCGAATTTCATTAATATACAGAAGCAAAATTTGATAAACTTATCAAAGTAACCTCATTATTTCATCTCATAACCTCATTTCTCAAATGTCCAACGGATAATCTTGATTGATGAATACAAGCAGAAGTGTTCAAAAAATAAGATTTCTTTTTTTCTTGATTTTTATAAAATTCTAACAAAATGATACCTATTCGGCCTATGTCAGATATTCGGCCCAGTTCAATCTTCATTGCACCAAACTCTTGGACCAACTATACACAAAATAGATATTTGTACATGTAATTATTCGTAATGTATGTACTTTTAGTCTTGATACATATTAAATTTAATTTTATCTACTTATACTTTTATATTTTCTCTAATACATTTCATTACATAATTATTTTTGTTTATTTATTTATTTATTTTTTTTTTTTTACCTAGCATGTGTACTACACGCATACATGTATATATGTGCGTATATGATGATGATGATATTTAGCAATTATAATTAATTTAAAAATTTATATCATTTAATTATTATTTTGTTATTTTGTTATTTTTATTTTCTGTCTTGATGGTCGGTGGTGGATGTGTACGGGTTGGGGTGGGCCGCATGGCCATGTAAGTGAGTGGGAATGTATTAAAACATTCATTGTTAGCATACGAAAAAGTTTTTCAAATGAAATAAAATTTAATTTTTCACATTATACACAAACAGTAAACGTACAATATAAACAAAAAATACAAAATTAAAAGAAAATTTTTAATTGAATTTTAAAATGAATTTAAATAGACTTTATTTTATGTTAAGATTCGTTTGCATTATGCCACAATCTAGTTAAAATTGAAATGAGAAAAGACTGAAATTGAATTAAAATGAAGAAATTAAATGCGTTTGCTATTGAAGTGTACAATGTGAGCCAAAAATTAATGGATTACAATTGATTTTGTTCAATTTCGATTGATTAATTTTCTGTGTTATGGAAAAAAATTTTACAACAGTGTTTACATGTGAAATTGAAAACGAAGTTTTAATGGTAAAAACCAACTTGGTTTCCAACAATACGAAAAACATTGGAAATGAAAAAGATTCTATTTGAACTACGAACGACCACAATATCTGTTTCCTAACCTGAATAAGCCTGAATTCCATTTTCTGCTATAGAACTTGCAGAAACAGAGAGGGGGCAAGCTAGTTAAACGTCCAATTCTCACAGTATGTGAAATGATCCTCAGGATAACATCAGTTAAAACCAAATTAAAGAAGTAAATTTTATTTTTTCTATAAAGTATCCTGTCATAAATGACATCTTAATATGCTAATTGGGCGCAACTCTGTCGCAGTTGTGCAGCGACTGAAACAACAATCGAACCTGTTCTGTTCGGTAGAAATCCAATTCAATGAATTTTGAATGGGAGCAGATATTCAGAGCAGAAATTCAGTTTGCATATTTTCATTATGGTCAAAAAATCGCGAAAAGGCCCTGGCGGGTCGTGGTGGGCGAGGAGGGTTGGCATTTTATTGTTCTTCCCTCCTTTTAATAAATAAATAAATTATGGTCAATTCCTGCCTGATATCTGTTTCGTAAATTATATTCGCAAAATTTTTCACTTTATTTTCTTATTTCGATTAAGCCCATTTGAGGAGACGGAATCTACTACCCGACGATGTAATTTTTAAGTATAGAATTTAAAATTTTTAAAATTTCCTTATTGAATGTCCTTTTAAGCATTTTGCTAATTTCATTGAAACAAATTTGTTTAATCTGGAATATTTTAGGTTTTATTTTTAGGGCGAAATTTTTAATTTTATTTTTTTCACTTTTAAGTTGAAATTCATTCCTTGCTCATTAAACATAAAAAGATTAAAAAAAAAAAAAAAATTAACATATTAATAAAATTAAAAAGAAATTAATTAATAGAACGTAAAAAAATGTAAGAAAAAAAAAAACAAAATTTAATTTAAAATTCATACGAAAATATTTGTTGTTTTCCTTCTCTATAAGGTGATTCTGTTAAGCACCAAAGTACATATTTAGGATGACAGATCTTGATGAGAAAAGCGAAAAATCATATGGCATGGGGAAGGGGGGTGGTGGGATGGAGGCAAATATTTACCATTTGGCTGGTAGAGAGCGTTGAAAATGCTCGTGCCTTTTGTTTTAAACGTTCCATAACTCACATAAACCATTAGACCTACATACATACATATGTATGTATGTACGTCATTGCTTTATGAGGACAATTATATCAAGCATTTTGTTCTTTCCATCGGGGTATTTGTCAAGATCCTACGTCCGATGGTTAAAAAAGAGTTATTAAAGAGCTAATCGAATTCAAATTTAAATGTTAGAGAAAATTTAACCAATTTGAGTTTCCTAAGGGACACTCTTATAAAAAGTGACCAGACAAAAGCAAAAACTAAATCTCTGTATCTTTCTCTACAATTACTCTATCTTTTGTACGAGAAAGTTCTATCTCTTATCAATTTTTTACCTTTAGTATACCTTTATTATGTATGTATATACAAAATTGAGTTCAAACAAACTCAGTGGTTCGCAACCCATATTAAACTGTAGTTGCGCGTATGATAAAATTGTCTCAAAAAATCATCGTAACGATAATTAGGCCCTGGCTCACATCGAACTGTTGCACCATTGATGATGATGATGATGATGATGACGATTATGTGTATACGTTCTTAACTGAATCATCCTGTATTTATACAACGTACCCGTACACCGTACGTATATACAAAATATTGAATTCTCTTTATCATATACACACGTTCATGAATTCGATACACTTGATATTTTGTTTTGTGAATACAAAATGTTTTATTTTGATGTTATATATGCCAAAAAGGAAGTCAATATAACGACAAAATTTTCAAACTAAAAGGATAAAGTATAAAATATCATTAAAATTAATAACATTATTCCTTAATTATGTATTCGAATTTTGTTTTCTTTTATTAAACATATTTTCGATTCACAAAAAGCAAAAAGAGAAAAAAAAAATAAAATGAAATTCTTTATTGTAAATAATAATTAAAGGTAAATATTAAATCCATTTTTTCGTTGTTGTTGTTGTATTTAATGTTCATATTGTCTTGAAAAATACAAGGATCAAATGAGATACAATAAAAAAAAAATAAAATTTCTTTTGAAATTTAGATATTTCATTCATTGTTATTGAATAGAGAAATATTTTCAATTTTCCCTCTTTCATCCCTTTTGTTTTTTTTGTTTTTAATTATTTTAATTTATTCGCCAGAGTTATTTACCTTAGTATTTTTAACCTTTAAGGCAAAAAAAAAAAAAGAAACACAAGTGGAAAGACCCAAGGCAATTTATGGTTTCATAATGTTATCACTGTAATAGGAGATAGCCCAGAGGGGTTAAACAACTGCAAGGAAATTGCTATATTTTAGTCGAGCTAAATAGAAAGGATGTCCTAGAGATGTTGAAAATTCGGTAAAATTCAAGGAAATATTTTTTAAAAAACAAAAAATTGTATCTGTCTGTTGTTAAGAAATTTTCATGATTTGGATATCAATACACATTCACTTTTTCTCTTCTTTTGCCCCCCCCCCCCCCCCCCCCCATCCTCATCACCTTCCGTTTTGTTCGCTATATCATTTCGAACAGCAGGAAACATTGAAACACCCACAATGGCCACACACAATACAAAATTAAGTCATCATAATTATCGATTCATAATTTAATAAAATTTTCAATGTTTATATACGCTTGGAAGTGCCTTAACATACGCACACACACACACATTTGTGATAATCGCATAATTTTCATAAATCATAAAATTCGGTTGAAATTTTTGTTTATATTCCTTTTAAATTTTATATCGTTAATGGAAACAATTTTAAGTTAATTAAATTAATTAGCATTGGGAAATTTACAAAGACAAAGAAAATTTTTAATTTTTCTTTTGTTTTTTTTTTTTTTCTTTTTTTTTGCTTTAATATTTTGCATAGTACTTTGGATAATTTGTTTCACTTTTGTTAACAATGAAAATAGGGTGTTTGTAATAAAAATTACAGCAGCAGGAATTATAACAGAGGGCGGAGAGGGAGTGGTTCTAAGGTAAAAATAATAATAATTTTTCACCTAATAAAGCTTTCCTAAGCTTCAGTGTCGAGTCAACCTAACCTCATCTCGCATCCTTGTGAACTAAACTGAACTATTAGTTATCTTATTTCATTTCAAATTATCCTTATTCTTAATTTACTTTACGATATCTCCAAAATTTGACATCACAATGGGCCTCTTTCAAGTCATTTTTCTCGATCACGTGATTGCATATTATCTCTCATATCTCGATGGTCATATTCTGGGCTAATGATAAGAAATGGCAGAGATTTAAAAAAACCTGTCAATCATGATTTACAATGAGACACCATGTATGTATTTTTATCCAAATGATTGTAATCCAAATTAATTTTGTGCATGAAGTCATGTGTATGAAAAGTTTCTTAGTGGCCAATTTTATGCACATTGCAATTAAATTGTTTACGTATGTGTAATACGTTAGATATATGTACATACATAAAGAAATACAATTATCACAATTGTTACTTTGGAAAAATTCTTAAATTCGCGTTTATGCAATGAAAATAAGAGGCAAATGGCAATGCATATGCAAACGTATTTAAATGTATAATCGGAACGTATACAATTTCTATTTTAAATTAAAATGCATTGCACACAAGATTTTATGCATATAAGAATAATTTTATAATTTCATTGTACCATTGAATTTTATACAGATTTTATTTTCATTTATATGGTACATGACCCATTGTAACAACATTCTTGTACAAAGATCATCCAATAGATATGTATATGTATGGGTGTACAAGTGTGTATGTACAGTCTCATATATGCTTCATCTCATATTCATATGTTAAAGTTGATATGTGCCTTTAAAAATCATATATTAACGTATTGTATGTACGTACATATTTAAAGGTTTAGCCAAAATGAAGAAGTAACGTACGAAATTTTATGAATTTAGTTTATGTCATGGTAAAATGATTAAAAGTATTGATCATGATGGAGAAGCAAAATTAAGTTAAATAATACGTCATTTAGATTGTCAAAATGGAAATAAATGATACTTCACATACTCTTCTTACAAATTTATACAAAAATTTTGACGAAATTGAACGAACTGATCGTCATAATCATCATTGGCATGACAGCCCGATGATAAATGATGATCACTATAAATGATAATCATTCTAGCGACTTAACAATTTATTGTCAGACTTGATTTTTTCTAAGATTTCCCTATTTAGATTCAATTCCCAAAGTCTTTAGAGGTCTTCTTAGGATAATGTCTAGGAAGCCTTTTCGTGGCCTACTCATTTATCTAACTTCTTTGAAATATAATCAAATATGGACATACATACATATATCATCATCATAATCATCATTGACGTATGTGAATCAAAATTTAATCATTGTAATGACTTCACCCGAGAATTTTATATTTTTCGTGCATTTGCAGTTTAACGTGAATTGCTGTGAACCATTGAAATTCATTAAAGTAGAGACTAAACTCAATTTTATTTTATGTGATTGAACTTTATTTGGGCTACTTACTTGTTGTCATCAAGTAAACGCAATCAATATGGGCAAATTTATAAACATTATCAATTTGACGATCAAATGATTTTTTAATCAATGGTGACTGTCAAAAGACAAACAAATGATAATCATGTGCATTGATGCTCAAATTTTTGATTAACTGCAAAGTCTCGAACTTTATGAATTTATGACAATTGTATGTCAAAAAGTTTATGAATTCATAATTCTTGACAATAAAACAATCATTTGACGTTTATGAATTCGCCCTATTATAAAGAACTTGAATCCATAAACAGAATGCTTGTGATACTTATTCAAAAGCTATGTGAAGTTAAGGACGATAAAACATTTATACTTTACATTACTTTACTTTACGTATTACTTCTCTATTATGGTTTTGGCTTAAGTAATAGAGAAAACAATAAGTTAATTAAATTTTTGCTTTAAAATTGCATTCTGTAATTTAATTTTAATTAGATTTCATACGTTTTACGTTACATCCGATATATGAATGCATGCACGTACAATGGATACAATTTACAAAAAAAATAGTAAATAAAATAAATTTCTCAAATGAAATTAAATGTTACTGATTTTAGAATTCTGGTTTTTTTTATTTTTTTTTTTGTTATCCTGATGAATTGTTATTCCGTTTCATAACGATTTTATCTCTGTTTTAATTGTAATAATCTGACTGACTATTAATTTTATAACCTTTTTAGGAAACTGAATTCTATATACTTAAAACAGAATGGCAATAAATATGAGTATATAGAAGACAAAATGAAATTATAAAGAATAGAAGTATACGTACATATATGTACATATGTCCTAAAAAGGATTATAATTATTTTAATTCACTCTGTAGGGATATAAAAAATTTTATCCTTTCAACAGTGGAAATTATTTATATATGTACATACTTTGTCCTTTTCACTTGATGCACTTTCGTATGCATTGTTCTAAAAAAAATAAAAATAAAAAAGTAAAAAAAAAAAAGGATACTCTCTGTAATTAAATTAAATAAAAATAAAATTTCACTTTTTTGTCATTTTGTTTCTTTTAGCATAATTTTTCCTGTAACGGATCCACTATATTTAATTACTTTTTGTTGTTTTTCTCTAATTGTTATTCATATTGAAAAAAAAAAAAAATGTCCTTTAGGATATTTATCGTATTTAAATTAGAAAATATACCACGAAGAAGTAGTATCGTAAAATGTTGTCATAAAAAAATGTACAAAGTTATGCAAGAGCTTGGCAAATTCATCGGGCATTTCCAAAAAATTAGTAGATAAAATTAATTTTGTCAAAGGTTTCTTTTTTGTAAGGCGGTGAGGAGTGAGATGAGGTTTTGTGGGATCGACACTACTGTATAAGCTTAAGAAAGCTTATTGTATCTCTCACCACCGAGATTTCTACATAAAGGCGGATATCCTTTTAGCAAGGAACATGACATACTTTATGTAGTCAGTGTTGGAAAGATCTTTCGGATTCCTATCCTTTAAAGTAATTTTTCTCTATCTGCCGATAGTAATTTAATACAGATTTTCATACGATTGTCATGCGGACACGATCGAAATCAAAACCCGTTCACATTCTCTATCCTTTTTTTATTCTCTATGATGTAATCATAATTGATGTAAAAATAGGCAATCAATCAAAATGAAATATTCCTAAAATTGACTTGAGTTGGTAAGACTTTTTGTTTTTAGTATCGAGTATTCGAAAAATGCATTTTAGAAATTCAATCACGTTTTAGTGAATAATTGAAAATCGGTGGGGATCGCTATCTCTCTTTCCTTCCTTTCGGACTCGATATCTCTAATCAAGAGGAAACGATTTTGAAAGATGATCTAATACGAAGTGTTCATTAATTCTTATGTAAAACTAAGGTATTTGTTGTCGAAAGTGGAAAAATCAAAAAAGAAAATAAATTATGTTAAGACATTAATTTATTTTTAATTTATAAAATGCCATAAAAAAAACATTATGACGACAACAACATGAAAACATTAAATTTTTTGTTTTTTTGGTTAAGTCCAAATTTAAGAAGGCAAATTTTCAAGGAATGTCACTGGACGTGCCCGTTAAAACTCAATTTCGTAAATTACTAATAACTTAAATTGATTTTTATCATTTTTGTGATTTTTTTTTTTTTTTTTTTGCTTTACATTTTATGAAATCAAATTTAATTAAATTCAAGCAAAGCTGAATTAGTAAATATAAAAAAAAAAAAAAAAAAATTTATCGTATTCACAATTCTATAGGTTATGTACCAATACATGGTGTCTCTGAAATTGTTTTTTTCAAAACAGTAAATTTAAAAAGATCGCATAAAGTGCGATGTAAAAATTTTGCATCCTATTAGTGGAATGTTTATGTTCGCTTATTTTTTTTTTAGTGTCCCATCAAGGACGCGCGCATTTAAAATGGCTTAAGTTTTTGTGCTTTGATGAATATTAGCCTGAATAGAGACTTGTCTAAAAAAGAGCCAAAAAGAGTTCTTTCTGTTAGTCAGTAGCCAAACAAAATGTGATAGTCATCAGCTAAGCGTAATCATAACATTTAACAGGATGATTGTGCTACGGATTATTTTGAAGGACCAAGAAATCCGTGCTGAATAAACTGCTTGAAGGAATTAAGGGGATAGGTGAAGAAAAGAAACATATATCAGCAGCGCTTTCTATATACTGATAGACGAAATCCAAGCTTGCGTACACGGTACTCTGTTAGCAGCACCCAAGCATACAGGATATGTCTTGAGATTGAATTACATCACAATTTTACAAAGATGTTGAAGGTCCTATCAAAAGAGAATTTTCCCTTTCCCTAATACCCTCTTTGTGCTAGCTCTTCTCGAAATTTTCCTTTAAAAAAAAAAATTGTTTACATTTTCTAAACACATTTTTAATTAAGTATACTTTTAGATTTTCTCTATTGCAGAACACCCAATAAACATGGACGTACATCATATACACATTAAATTCTGCGATACATTAAAAATAAATCAATAATATAATAAAATGATAAAAATATTATAAATTTCCTCCCCCATCCCACTCGAATGCCCCCACCTTCCATCTTATTTGCTAACAACACACTTGAAAAGTACTTAAATTTTCTTGTAATTTTTCGGTGATTTAAGAAAGTTTGTTTTTTTGTAAACAAAAACAAAAACATTGATGAAAAGTAGGTGGGTCGTCGTTCGGGAAGAAATTTTTTTTTTTTTTTTTTGTTTTTGTTTTTGTTTTTCTTTCTGTTTTAATTTAAATGTGGGCAAAACAAACACAAGGCATATATTATAATAACCTCTCTTAAAAATGAAAATGAACAACAATTACACACTGATTGTTGTTCATTTTCTTTTTAATTTTGATTACCATCAATAAAAAATGTTTTTTGGCATTTCTTTTTTTTTCTGTTTTCTGTTTTCATGGTGCTGATTTTTCTAAGTGAATCTCATAAAAATACAATTAAAAATGAACTTTTAATGGAATTTTCAGTAGCATATATACATATATACTCTGTAAAAAAAGTTTTTGTAAGTGGTATAGCTGGTATAGATCACTCAAAAATGAATAAAACAATAAATTTTTGAATTTTATTTGTTTGAAGTTTCTTGTCAATTCACTCTAAATTGACAAAGACAAAGAAACAAAACCCAAAAAAGGGAAATTTAAAAGGAAATTTAAATTCAATTATATGGTAATTATATTTCAAAAAGATTATATCAGGCCGGCCATTTAAAAGGGTTTGATAAAGATGGGTTAAATATAAAATTTTTTCACGTTTGTAAAGATTTCATTAATTTGATTTTCGTTTTTGTTTTTGTTCCAACTTTTGAAATTTTGGAATATTTCCTATGTTTTAGTTATGATAATCGGAAATGATTTTAAACAACAAGTTATTGTAATATTGAAAAAAAAAAAATGTCTTCGCTAAAATATGACATAATTTTGATATCAGACGGTTGTAAAAAAATACTTCAAATTTAAAGATTAAAGAAACGTATCCTGTATCTCTTTATGTACTCGACTGATCTGCTCAAAAAAATTCGTTATTATAAGCTAGCGGTTAGACTGGGAAATTTTACAAATTGTTAAAATTAGCTAGCTTGATTGTTTACTTCTTAAATTTTATATGAAAATTTTTTATTTATGTTGTCAACATTTTTATTTTTTTTTTTTTTTTTTTTTGTTTTTCAAAATTTTTGTTGTCATTTTTTAAAAAAGTCGATCACAAAAATATCAACGACTTTTCAAGTCGTAATAATAGAAAACTCGAATAGACTTTCATAATACTAAAAGTCTATTTCAATATAAAGTCGATTAGAGAAGACTTTCATAGTTGCCGCAAATTCGATTAGCAATAATTGACTCTCATAATTGAGTCATAAGAGAACTTTTTAATTTGTATTGTTGCTATGACAAAAATCACATTTACAGGACATGTCTGAAAAATCCAACCATAAATAAGACGTATTTGTCTCACATCTCAAATTTTACCAATCCATTTTCTAGACAATATTCTGAATTGATTAAAAAAAATTTTTTTTTCTTATTTCAAATTAAAATCAATATAGAAGACCACCTTTTCCGTTCCTCAAATCCAATGAATTCGATTAATTACTTATTTACAAAAAATTCAAAAAGTTCAGAATTTCAATTACTACTTTTATCAAATCAAAAAAAAAGGATGCGAAGGGAGAGAAATTCATTAAAATGATTTGAACGCTATTTTTGTATGTTTACAAAATGAGAAAAAAAAATTTTTTTACATTGTCGTTTTCTGGGAAAAAGTACGAACGATACAAAAATAGTACAAAAAAAAATTTTAGTAGATATTGAAGACTATAATTGATAATCAGACAAGGAGAAAATATATTTTTTTTTTAAATAAATTTTTTTTTTTTTTGAATAAGGACATAAAACGTGTAATGAATTTAAAATGAATTTTCAATGAAATTTTGGTATTTTTTTTTTCTTTGTGTTTACTTTGATGAGTAGCAACACTCTTGAGACAGAGTGATAACGTACGTCATCATTAGCGACCATTGTAGTGGCATCAACATTTTGTTCTTTTAGCATTACAACCCGATAAGGATTTTGTCTTTCTTGGCATGATGCTTCAAATGATTTTGATTGAATTCACGTTGTCTTCAACAACAGCATTACCATGTCAAGTCAACAGAAAATTGTCAATGTCATAATTGGTAATTGATGCTGATGCTACCACTGGCCGTTAGTTTTGAAAGAAAGCTTAAATCTGAGCTAAGACGATTGGAGACTGCAGTGAAGCGGAGCGAACTGTCAATCAGACAAGCGCTGATCAATTTCGCTCCGCTTGCAGTGTGGGCTGGGCATTTTGTTTACTTCAGTTCAGCTCCATTCATCTGAGTTCCGGTTTCTGTCTGACTGAGGCTTAACAGAATAATAATAATTCGGAAATTTGTAAAAAATGTGAATTTTTTCAATCGTTTAATATTTTAGCGTTATAGCAGGTACATTAATGCCAGGTAAAAATTATGCTATATAAAATATTTAATCACGTTATTCATAAAATTTTGCTCAATTTGACTCAAAAATTCAAAAATTTTCTGTTTTGAATGAGATCCACACACCACGTGTGTAGAGTGTTTGAATAAAAACTTTATGAATGAATTAAAAGTGCATTTTTCATACACTCTGTTTGCTCATGCATACAATATTCTTAATTTATAACAAAAAAAAAAAAAACAAAAAAATTGAACTACACTTCATTACAGCTGCTATTATTATCACGTTGTCTATTATCATCATTTTGAAATTTTTCGTTGTCTATTATAGTCGTCGTCGTCGTCATTGTTGCCATTGTTGCCATTGTTGCAGTATATGGGCAATCTAGATTTGTTGATGTTGTATTATCAGAGCTCATAAATGGTGTTTCCAAGCATTTATTATCACTTGTTGATGTTGTCATATCATCGATAATATCAATTTGTTTTGTACGTTTAATAATTGGATCATCATTTAATAGAATATCAATTTTATTAGTTACTGATAAATCACGTTCACCTTTGTTGTTTTGCTTTGCTTGTCCATCTCCATTTTCATTATAATTTCGATTACCAAATGTTGGTTCTCTTGGTATTATTGATGTCATAATATCTTTTCTTTTTGATGTTCTACATGCGGTATCTTGTAAAATATTTTCATTTTCTAAATCATCATCATTGTTAATATTGCCAATTGGATCAGGTCCGCCGACACAGCTATCAGCTCGATTACCACCTCGGCCACCGCCACCACCACCACATGATCGTTCTGATCTATAACTTCTTGTTATATTATTTATAATATGATTATTTGATGGATTAAAACATGGTAATACATGTTTAAATTCTTTACGAAAATTCTCATTTAACCATGCATATAAAAATGGATTATAGCATGTTGATGACATTGCAATTGAATGTGCTATAAAAAATAATAATGTATAAAATCGCCATTCATTTGATCTAGCATAAAAATCATTAAATATATTAACAACATTAATTGGTAGCCATGATATACCAAATACGGCGACCATTGATATTAGCATACGATTTGTACGTTTCTTACGATCACGATCAGCTTCTTCTTTTTTTGAATTTTTACTACCTGGTTTTGCTTTAGCTCTTGCATTTAAACGTAATGATACCCATGTATAACAAATTGATATAATGAAAAATGGTAAAATGAATTGTAATATTGTTGTTACTGAACCAAATACTTTACGATAATGTTCAGATGGCCAATCCTCTTCACAATATGTATTCATTAAACCTAGATCTGTTTCCATTGAGAATACCTTAACATATAGGCCATATGGTAATGTTGCTAATAATGATACAATCCAAATACTAATTATAATTAATATACATGTTGATAGCTTCATTCTTGGATGGAATGGATAAATAATAACAAAATATCTATCAATTGCAATCGATGTTAATGTTAATGTTGATATATATATACTGCAACCCTGTGCATATGGTACTAAATGACATAATGCCTTACCAAATGCCCAACCACCCATAAATGTATATAATGGTGTAAATGGTACAGCTAATACACATAACAATATATCAGATAATGCTAAATTTGTTATGAATATATTTGTAACTGTTTGCATTGCTTTATTCCTTAATACAACATAACATACTAATACATTACCAAAAACACCCAATACAAATACAGTTGTATATAAAATACAAAATATTATTTGTACAAATTCGTTGTTAATTAAATCTGTTGTATCGATATCATCATCATCAATACCGGTACCAATACCACCACCACCACCACCACCAACACTGCCATTCAATGTTGTAATAATTGTATCATTTACTGTTATACCAGCATCTGTAACTGGACCACCACCACCTAAACCACTACTACTTAAACTACTACTACTGCTGCTGCTCGTATTCTGATGTCCATCAATTATAAAGTAACGTGTTAAATTGTCATTTTTTAAAATTTCATTTTTATAAATTGCTGCTGCTGCTGTTGTTGTTGCTGTTAACAATGTCCCATTGCCAGTTCTATTAAACATTGTGATAACGCAAATTATAACTATACATATACACTTGAACAGATGATGATGTATCTTTCAGTATTCTAGTCAATAAACGAAGAGAGGTGTTAATTGAATTACTGTTGGGAGGCAACAAAAAAAAAAAATTGTAAAATTGTAAAAAAAAATAATAACGGTAAAAAAAAATTTTTCGTCCTTCCAATATATACGTACGTTAATTTTAATCAATTTTTGATGAAATTCAAGTACATAACATGAGGTAGGCACCAACAAAAAAAATAAAAAAAATACATCTGTACCTACATATATAAAATCAATCAATTGAGGGCAAAAGCAAAATGAGCAAATAACTATTTGTACACTTTGATTTGAATTTAAAAATATAAACGCATCGTTATAACAGGCTGATGGACGTATATTTACATGTGCACATGTGTATAAAATGTTCTTTGCTTCTATGTATTGCGTTCAATCGAAAGATATGCGATATAAGTCCCACTGTTTGATGATACCAGCTGAGTGCTGATGCTGTTGCGATTGTAGTAGTTGTTGTTGTAATGTTTGTTAGCCTGTAAATATGCAAAATTGAAAATTTTAATTTTATTATGTGTATTTTTGATTATATAGATAGTAAAAAAAATATATTACAAGGAAAAAAAAAAGAAACAGAAACAAAATTGCTATTAAAATTTTTTATAAAAAAAAAAAAAAATAAAATAAAATTTATAACCTATACATCAGTTATATGTAGGTACAGTGAAGCTCAAATATTGATAAAGGAGGCTAAGTAGACAACACATAAAGGAGGCATGGATCCATTACACGTGAACGTTAAAATCGATTCTGGTTAAAAATTATGAAAAATAGAACGGAATATTCAAAATTGATTCTGAATTGAATATGATCCAAATTATTCAGATTCACAAAACTTTCTTATTCTTCTATGGCACAGCTGCTAGTCATTGATTCGCTTGCAAATCGCTTCTTTATTTCATCAATATTTTGATGCTTTTTTGTTTCCATTATTTTAAAGGTCACTTTCTGCGTTTGCCTTTCCCGTCTTTATCACAACCACTGACTTTTAGTTACAAATTCGAGTATTTCGAAATTAACATTTTTTGTGCCTAAACTTTTCTTATCTATCAGTAAAGTCATTGACGAGTCTGTATATTGATTAAATGATTTCATTGTTTTGAAAATTTATTCCTTCTATTTTCCCAAAGGAATAATCAATTAAATAGGGCGTAACGTGTCTGCAAGCTAAGCATTCAAGGATGTACCCAGGATCTGAACTAGCGAGAGGGGAGGAGGGGATGAAACTGCCCTCCTCAGCTCCTAGCTGGATACGCTAGTGCAAGCATTCACATCATTTCATCAAATTTCTCAACTACTTCATCCATTTCTTGAATAAATTTTGCCTTCGATCGAATAAATTTTTTATTTGTTTGTTTGTATAATTTTCACATCAACAAAAACTAAAAATGTTTACACAAAAAATTTTCCAAAATTTGTTATGTTGTTAAGCTACATACAGATGTGTACGATGCACAACAAAAAAAAAAAAAAAAAAAAAAATTCCTTTAGTACACATTTCAATTGAGGCAAAAAATCAATATTTGCCTTACGTTTGTTATGTACATACGACATGGCTACATGTTACGTGTCATTTGTGTCTGGACACACACGAATTATTTTTCTCAATTTTTTTTTTTTGTTTTTTTTTTAAATTTTATCTGTGGATCATTTTTGTAAGCATTTTCCATTCATTTTTGTTTTTCATAAACTTTAGTTAAAAAAAAAAAAAAAACGTAAAAAGAAAATTCAGTATAAACGAGAAAGGACATTGAAAAGTTCTTGAAAACTTTTCACATTGTTCAAATTGTACCTATCTCTGTACCCATTTATCTATTGAATTGACTGTACAGATAATTGTACAGAATTTTCTTGTAATTTTCTTTTGTAGAAGCATGTGTGTGTGTGTGTGTGTACAAATCATGATAACAAATGGAAAATTTCTCTTTGTGATGATACTTGATAATGAAATAATACTCATAATACATGAATACATGAGTACAATACAAACACATAAATGCGGTATTGTAATTCATTTTCCGGTTTTTTATTTTCTTTTTTTTTTTTTAATTTTTTTGCCTTTTTTTGATTTTCCAAAAGCTAAAACATGAATAATAACAATAATTTATCTTTATAAAGAATTTAAGAAAAATTATTGAAAATTTATTTTTGTTTTTGTATATGCATAATAATCTATGCTCTGATTCTGCATCGATTTCCATCATTTATAACAAGATATGTATTATGATGAGTTATCGATGAATTTCCATTCAATACATTGTCATTTAAAAAAAAAAATGAAAATGAAAAAAAAAATAATGTTATTGGTCCCTAGTGTAAATCTTCTGATAAATGTACAGAACGTGTATTAAGAAAAAAATGATTTTTCCATAATAAAATGTCCTGAATTGTAATAAATTGATGTTATCAAAATCATCGTATATGCATATACGAGCTTAAAACAACGAACGAAAAATCATTTGTAATTTAATATTAAACACCTGGGAACAGTGTATCGTTATAGAAAGGCAAATTTGAAGGCAGTATATCGGTTCCAAAGGACAAATCGAGAAGAATCCGAGCTTAAATAGAACGATGTACAGCAGAATTTAGAAAAAATTTCCAGAATGAAAAACTGGAACAAAACCCACAATAGATATAGAAACAACAGAACAGACTTTATAGACTAAGAGCCTAAATTCTAGTTTAGAATTAATAGACTCTTAATATCTTAACTGCGGATAAGAAACAGAGAAAGAGAAATTGCTATTCTACTTAAGAAATAAAAGATATCTTAATTTTCGTGTAGACTAAGAAAATAAAGAAATCGAAGAAATAAGAGAATTAATAGTCTTTAAATCGAGTACAATGGACAGTTTTGTCAATTGAGTGCTAAGAGGGCTTTACTCTCTCCACCACTTCAAACAAAAATAGTCAGGGCTCTATAACCATGATGATAATGATGATGATGGGAACAGCATCAAGAAAAAGGCAAAATCTTAAAAGATAATGTAAATAAAAACAAATTTCGATGGAATGTGTGTGGTTGATTTGACTGATTTATCTTCTACCAATTCATGTTTATCATGGACCAATTTATGTTTATGTAAAACTCAAGGAAACTCCTGGACTTTTCTAGTTATTTTCTATCCTTACGGTATCTGTTCTGTGTGGTGAAGTGTATGTAGCACTTCAGTTTTTTCATACACACCACTGTAAAAGAAAACTCTCGAGGACATGCATTTTCGGAGTAATTTAGTTCCGCAAAGATTCATCAAACTTTTACGTATTCGATAATAGTTGCAAACAGGATGGTATATGCTTTAAATCAAGACAACTAGAAGGATTTTGTGGAAAAAGTCAAAAGAAGAAGATTAAAATGAACGTATTCGGTGAGAACGGGCCTTTATATTGAAGCTGCTTGAAAATTTTTATTATTCTCCGTTCAATGACATTGTGCTGTCACAGATTTATTTTTAATTTATTGTTTCAATTAGTCAACGCTTTTTAAAGCTCTGATATGTACTTTCATTCACAACATTTTCCTTTTTTAGGTAAATGGTTGTAAAATTAAATAACCTGTCGTGATTTATTTAGTTTGTATTTATGATAACATTCAGACGACACAGAATAACAAGGAGATTTGCTGTTGTTGTTTTTGTTGTTGTACCTACAATCGATTACGTATTCATTTTTTAAAGTTTGTATTCTAGATATCTAATTTGTAATGCTTATATGCGTTCCTTTTTTTTGCAAAAAGGATACAATTTCCTTTTGATGGGCAAATACATAGTACGTCAAACAGCAAAAAAAAAAAAAAGTAAAAAAAAGGAAAACCAAGAAAGGAAAAAACTTTTCAGTAATCGTTCGTATGGATCAACATGCATGTACGAATGAGCATGTAAACACACATATAATGAATTTACGTGTCTGTGTTTTGATCTTTTTAAATTCTTTCATTCCTAACAAATATTTAAAATGCTTAAACCCAAGACATGATATTCTGTTTCATTCACAATTTTAAAGTGCTTTAAGGTAGTATCACACAACGATACGATAAAAGGACACGTATTAATTGATAACCAGCTATGACTTGATATTTTTTCAAATCAAGTAAAATCTTTTCATTCCGGATGATTTTTTCAATTGCGTATGTAAATTTTCGTCCTTTGAGATTTTGAAAAATTTTATTACTATATGAAGATATAAACAAACAGCCCGGCATATCATATACACATGCGAAATGACATCGCAGTGATTAGGTTAGGCTTTGATTTACATCAGACTGATGTATCGTCATCGACGGTGATAAATGAGAATTTTTGAGAGCCAAACAAATTTGGTAGATTATTATACTTTGGCTCAATGACTACTTCATATTAACTTTTTTGACATTTGCATTGAAAATGACAGAAATAATTTTTATAGAAAGCAACACAATCGTCAAAACATCGTAAACTTCAACACTTACTTATGTCAGAGCATCCCAATACGAAATATCTAATGTTGCGTTGAAACATTTTTGCAACACTACATCGTCATGATTACTTTTTGAACACGACCATACATATGTATATACTCCCATAAAGCCTTAAATGCATGCAATTAGTGAACAGAGTATAGAATTTGTTTCAGTCATTTGATCCCGCGGTTATTGTCTTTTTAAGACTTTATAAAGTTCTAGGAGTCAATTTTAGTTAATTGAAGTGTAATCACGTACATAGAAATGTTTATAAATTTATGCTGGTTTGTAAAAACATCAAATAAACATTACAAAGATTACACTTCAATGAACCAGAATTACTCCTCTGGTAAATATTTTAATGCGAAGTAATTTGCAAGAATTTTTTTTTTAAAGGATAGAACACTCTGTGCGAACATTCATATGAACATATTTTAGATATATACTTTATGATGCCTTATTTATACCCATGTTAGGACACATCTGGTAAAATCATTTATTTTATAAAATATCCTTCAACTAAATTTTATTGTTTAAACAGATTTCAAAATTCTCATTGTACGAATCAATGCTTAATCAATGAAAATCAATAAAGAAAACGTTAAAAATATAGAAAAAAAAAAAAAAAATTGAAAGTTTCAAAAGAAAAACAGAGAGACAATGGCATTCTAAGTAAATTTCCATTCATAATGGTTAATAATAGATGAAAAATTCAGTAATAAAATTAAGCTGATTACATGATACTTCAAAAAACAACAAAAAGAGGAAAATCCATATGTAAACATTACGACGTTAGAAAAACAAAAAATGAAAAAGGGGACAAGAGAAATACGACAATAAATTACTTAAAAAGAAACAAACAATTATCCCTTTTTTTTGTAATCAACATAACCATGAAATAGAAAATGTTACAAGAAAAAAAAAAGAAAGAAAGAAAGGAAAATTCATAATTTTCCTTCATTAAATAATAAACAAAATTTAAGTGATACAATATATTAAAGGAATGACAATATATTAAAGGAATGACCATATTAAGGCGTAACCAAAATATGGAAATAGCATAAAAAGTACAAAGTAGAACATTATTTTACAGAAAAATGACAATTTCAAAATTGACAAAACTGAACTTATTGAAATGAATTAATTTGATTATTTGGCTGTATTTTAAGGTACAATTAAAGAAACTAGGTGTCATTGTTGATCTTCATCTAGAGCGTAGGTTATGCTTCGAGAAAGAAGAAGAAACGTCAACACACGTCCTAGAGGAGTGTGTTACTTTAGACAGATTGCAAAGGACTTCTTCAGAAGGTAGGAATCTGGAGAATTTTTCAAACACTGACTACATAAAGTATGTCATACTCCTTGCTAAAAGAATAAGCGCCTTTATGTAGAAATACCAAAGGTAGAGGGATACAATAATCTGATTTATTAAGCTGTCGAGGCCACCAAACCTCATCTCACTTACAAAACAAAAAAACAATATGGCTATGTTAATTTTTCAACTTTGTTACTTTCATATTTTGGTTCTGCCTTTATTTAGATTTTGTATGTTTACGCATAAAGACGAGAATGTCTATAAAATGTATTCCGAAGTCAAACGAATTATGTGTAGCACACATACACAGCACATTATCCCAATTTAATTAAAATATTTTCATATGCTATGTTACCAAAAAGTAATACAGTTCGATATTAAATGAATGATACAAAAAAAAAATCGGTCGGTTGATAGTTCAGTTGATTCGGTCGTCATTGAACCTTTGATTTGATATCCTTCATCAAATTTTATTCATTTTTTAATATAATTAATGTGCTCTAGCCATATACATGACTGGAATGCATAATTTACATTTGAATTGGTACATAACAGCATTATGTACATAACAGCATTATGTACATAAATGTAAGTACATACGTAAATGTGTATAGATGTAATGGAAAATTCTTTGTTTACACATATTGAATATATTTTGTATTTAATGTTAATGGACACTTATTTCCATACAAACAATTTTCATTTACTTGTGTTTATTTTAAGTAAACCACACTATATACATACAAGTATATACAAGTACACAGTATATATGTACGAGTATGTACACGTTTAGGTACCGTATAATAATTATGTTGCATGTGCTAGAAATTTTAATTTATTTTTTTTGGTTTTTTTTTTTTTAATTGAAACAAACTTATAACCAATAAAAATAAATGTTGTTGTACACACACACATAAAAATGAATTGTGACAAGTGTGTGTGTATGTGTCTATCTATGCAAATGCAGGGGGTTTCAAAAAAAAAAAAAAAAGAAAAGGATAAGAAAAAAATAATCAGGGCTAAACATCCTTATCCGCTCATTCGAATTAAGAGCTAACACATTTAATTTGTAAAGCAATAAAAGTCGTAAACAATCCGCACTCATTTTGAGCGAAAACGCCATCTAGTAGCAAAAAAAAACGTATGTCATTTTTATGCCTTTATGCGTTATGTTGTTTTTTTCTGTATAGAGATCTAAAAATAGCCGGATAAGGAAGTCTTATCAAAAAAATCTGGATATCTGAATGAGACACATTCTGGCCCAAAACAAAAATTGTACACAAAAGAATTTCAAGGTTTTTAGGGCCACAGGTTCTATTCGTCCTGTGTATTTTATGTGACTTTCAAAATCAATTTTGGAATTGTCCTTTGTAACATTGGAATCGGCCGTATTTTAAATGAAATTCTGTGAAATTTCAGAATTATAATTGTTCGATACTTTGAATCCTTGATTCCATTTCAAACCATTAAAAAAAATTTTGTTTTTTTTTTTGTCCCAAACAAATGTGAACCAAAAGATAATTCAAAAAAGATTTTCTATACTTGAACTTTTGGAAAATCCGGTACATATTTTTGTATCTATTTAACACGAGCAAGGTAAAGTATGTTATAATGAATTTATTAATTTTCTTTAATTGTAATTTCATTTGATTGGATATAGCTCGATAGCATGACGATGTTTGTGGATGCATTTGCGTGTGTATTTGAAAGTGCATTATTTGATTAATAGAAGAAAAATTTAAAAATTTTGTAGGTAGGTAAGGTAGTTAGGTAGAGGTGATCGCTTGCCAAATCCCAAGCAAGCACACATTGGGGGCAGAAAGGCCCATTGCGATACCATACCAGTAACATGCTCGCTATACAATTTATTGCAATCGAATTATATAGAACTTTAAAGCTCTCTTATAAAATTGGTTAGATGAATATAATTTTATTGTTATTAAAATTACTTAAATTGAGAACGTGCAAAAATTTTTATTTTCATTCTTTTATATTTTAACATCATGAAAATATACACTGTGACACGTTTCAATTATACAATGTGCGACTGTTGTACAATATTGAAAATTAAAATGAATATGTACCCATTAAAGCCCTTTAATTTAGAAGTGAAAATAAAAATATGCAAATTAAGAAAATAATAGAAAATTTATTAAATTTTATTTAAAAAAATTACACAAAGCATAAATTAATTTTTCATCCTTGCGTGCCTTTAATAAAGAAAAGGAAAGGGTATAGTCTGTGGGTCTAAGGTTTATATATTCAACTTCGGTATGGCTGTTGTAGCAAAATTGAGGATTTAATGATTTAAATGATGGTCTTTGAATGTCATATTGACATATTTATGTTGATCATTAAGAAAACTATTAAACATATTTTGAGCTGATCATTGGGATTCTTACAAAGGACAACATATTGTAGTAAACACAATTTTAATGGGATATTATATGAACCCCTTAACCCCTTATCAGTTATTTATAGATTTAAGAATGATTTATTTCAAATTAATTATGTGGACAGAATTTTTCTTATTTATTCATTTTTTTTTTTTTCAAGGACAACAATTCATTCTGATATCCTGACAGAAAAATCTGTTGCTATAATAAATGAAATAATAATTAATTTTTCAATGAAATCCTTTTTTTTAAAAAAAAACAAAAAAAATTATACAAAAATTATTACAAGGATTTGGTATGGCAATTTTCACAGTTTCGCTTATTTATTTGTTTCTGTTCTAACATGTTTGCGTTCTTGCGGAAGAAAATACAACAGAATTATATGTTATAGTTCCTTCAGGACAAATTGAAAAGATAAATCTGTAAATTAGAAAAATGTGGGAATGTACTATAATCATGAAATAATTTTCGATTTTATCATTTTTATTGCTGCCATTAGAATTTTTATGTAAATGCTAATGATACAAAAAGTTACTGATCCAAGGGAACAATTTAATCTGAGGCAACAATTTAATTCTCAAAAGAAAAATTTAAAACGAATTATGACAGTAGTATGGAATGTTATCAATTCAAGGATTCGTGGAAAACTATACTTCACACACTAATTCGATGTAGTTAAGGTCTTATGGGAGTATATATATACATATGTGTCTCTTTATCTTTTCTCGTAATTCCTCATAAGAGCATTTCACGAGTAGAGTTATCACAATTCTCAAAATTCTCATACAATATGAGATGAGAGCTTTTTAAATATCAATATACAATGACGTAAAGTAGGTACTATACTTTATGTCATTTTCATAAGACCTGAACTGTATCGAATTAGTGTGTATGAAGTATAAAAATTTATTCTGAGCATATTTTAATAGAAATCACGAAAATTCATAGAAAAGAGAAATAGAATTCCAGATAACTTATGCCGTGGAAAATGTAATTCGAATTAAAAAAAAAACAAAATTACTTTGTTTACTTCTGTTTTGAACTCTTCTCTCGGCTATTACGGAAAATAAAACCGATAAAAATGTACATTTTATGCAATTTATTAAATGCAATAAGCACGGAAGCCCTTTCCAATTTTTCCTCTTATTCAAAGCCCAGCGTTTTTAAGATTCAATTATGAATACATTTAGAAGAAGGTAAAAACGGTTTTGTTTTCTGATTCTGTTCAAATTTCTTGAATATCGGAAGATCAAAAGGGTATAATTTTGCTTTTTTATTTTCTTTTTTATAAAATTTATTAACACAGGGTGTCTCAGTGTTGATGTCACAAAAAATTGGGTCTATCGTCGTAGTACTTCAGAGTGTTTCTATAGCAAATTAAAATTGAAATTTTGTTAAGCAATTAATTTGAACTGAAATACATAGGCTGGTTCAAAAGATGTATTCAATTATCGGAAATGATACATGTTTGAAAATTTCCAATCTCTTGTATCTCAGAAAGGGTTAATTTTAAAAGAGAAACGATTTTTTGCTAGAAATTCTCTGAAGACCCATTTTTTGATTGGAGCAACCTGTATATACGTAACATTTTTCATTGAATTTTTCACTTTACATTTTCGTAATAAAAATATTTTCATTATTTTTTTTGTACGTTTTCCATTTGTTAAAAATTTATTTAAAAAAAAAATAAAATGAAAATAACATTTTCGTATATGATTTTCACGTTTCTATACAAAATTATTATATATTTGTTTGTTGTTACCTCCTTTGAAGGTCTTTTATATGTATGTATTTATTTAACGATATCAAATTTTTTACATTTTCATTCGCTTTTGTTTACATTTTTTTTTGTTTTATATGCATACATAGTGTTTTCCGTTTAATTGAAAATTCAAGTTGATGACTGTCAACTTATTGTGTTTATTTTAATTTCGAAATTTCGTATGTACATACTATATATCAAATTACATTGTTAGGACACAGAACTTAAAGGTGTACATACATATGTAAAAATAATTAAATTCATATATCGATTACAGGAGTAAAAGGTGATTAAAGGATATTCTAAATAATTTTTTTTTTATTATTTTTGAATTTAAAATGAAACTTGTAAAACGAACACTAGATAAGCTCGTAATGATGAAAGGTTTCATTTTTTCATATTTACTTACTCCCTGGCACTTACAACTCTGGTGTGAATCTGGGCCGCCCTCTTTTTAGAAGGTTCCACAACTATTTTCTATCATACATGCACCTACAGTTTCATTTTTTCATATTAAAAATTAAATTGAGGATAACTAAAATCAATTAATAAATTTGGCAACATTTGACGTAATTTACATCTTATTGTCTTATAGATACAATCAAAGGCGATGCCTTTTTTTTAAAACAAAGCTTCAAAATGAGTTTCCCTACATGAACATTTTTAAGTTAAAACATTCAAATGAAATTACTGAGTCATACTTTGAAAATTCTCTTCTCTGAGAAGTTCCTTTTTCATCCTTTTAATACACTTGAAATTATTACAAAAATTTTCAAATAGTTAAAAATTTTATTTACTCAAGTATAGATTTTCAAAATTGACAGAATTATTTTTAGAAAATTGAAATTTTGTGTATATTTACACGATGGTATACTCTTTAAAAGATTGAATACAATACTTTAAGGAATGTAAATAAAATTTAATGAATTTGTTGTAAAAACAAAAGGATAAATGAAATGTGTGTATAAAGCTAGAACCAAAATGGTAAAGTAACATACATACATATGTAAGTGAAGTAGATTAAATTACGTATCTGTATAATTAAATGAATTTATTCACAATGTACATAAATGTCAGTCCATGACAGTTTTGTCAACTTTTAAATGTCATTTTTTTAGTCAAGTACTGTACCTGAAGGAGCATAAAATAATTCAGAAATTCAGTACATTTAACAGAATGACAATTCTTCTCTGTAATTGCATGGCGATCTCTAAAGAAGTAAAGAAATTTTTCTTGGAGCTTGCTTTCTTTCAAGATCTCTTTTGGTAAGGAGTAATTTCGGGTTAAGAGTTTTCTGGGCTTTTTGAATCGCTCGAAATGGTTCGATTTCTAAAAATTCCTGGTATGGCATCGCAATGAGCCTTTTTGGCCTAAATGTGCTTGCTTGGGATTTGGAGAGCGACCACTTCTACTTGCCTACCTACCTAACAGAGTGACAAATGCTGAATTGAATCTCACATTTTACTTTGGCTAGGCCTTAAGCATTTACATGACATCCGTAATATCATTACTACACCCGTATGCACGTATGTACGCCTGGACGTGATAATGAAGACAGAGTATGTGTGTGTGGTGGTGTGATATGAGATGAAACTAAATTAAATTTTGTCTATTATTTTAATTTGAAGTGTTTGTCTTTGGTTTGCGTTTATGTTATCGTTTTTTTTTTGTTTTTGTTTCCTTTCTAATTCAATAAGAGATTTACATTAAATCTCTTGTGGATTATTAAACCATATACCATTGAATAATTTAAATCTTACAAAAAAAAATACCACATGTAATACTATGTATGGTGTTAATACAGGGCGATATATCGAATGAATATGATGATGATGATATTAAATGATTTGTAACATAGTTATTGTTATAAATGACAAAAAAGGATAAAAATGATTTTGTATCCATACATATGCACATATCAGCATATCATTAGAGATTTATTAAAATACCACATAATCATTACATTGTGACAATAAATTCTTAGACCACATAATTTGATAATATCATTTGAAATAAAAAAATAAAAAAAATACCAAAGTATCCATTTAGTATATTTTGTGGTACAGATTATAAACACGTACTCTATGGATAATATTGGAAAATTTGTTGTAAATAATTTTTTTTTTTTTTTTTGGAAATATAATTAAATTTTAGGTTATGAAATGTGTGTTTATCTTATATATAAATTATGTACGCATACACACATAATGTCTATATATACACAATTTACTATATTCATTTACATACATGGCATTCATGTTTACTTTATTCAATGTGTACTGAATTGTGGATTCAATAAAGCATTTCTATTACAAAATTTTTTTTTTTTCGTAAATTTATTCAAAAAATTAAATTGAGTTGAGATACATGATTCAGCCTACATAAATTTTTAATTAAAATCAATTTAATATAAAATGTAATTCATATTTGTATGTATTTAACACGTGCTCTCTTCTCCTTACAAATTTCATTAGAATTTTAGTTTTTTTTTGTTTTGTTTACATTTCTGATAATAATCATCAGAAGATAACCAAAAAAAAAAAAAAATATTGTAAGTATATTTAATTATCTTGTATCATGAGAGAGAGAGAGAGAGAGATTTTGGTCAAGAGGCTTTTGGGGCTATCTTGAAGTGTTTTAGCTGATTTGATCCTTGAAAATTTCTGGTGTAATATCACAATTTGGGCTTTCTTTGGCTTAAATTTACTTGCTTGTGGGAATGAGCGGGCGGCCACCTTTATCTACCTACCAAATTATTTGTATTGTCTATTTTACATTATAAGATTTACTTTAGGTCTAGCCTTCTTATCTAAAAAATTGCTTGACAAATCGTATGAAAATTGTACGTCTCGTATATGTCGCATATAACGTCGTAAGATGTAAAAATAGACTATTACCGCACAGTTATTGATGATTTTCGTATACGATGGAAAGGATCTATGCATCCATCCCATAGAGAAAGAACAAATATTTTTCTTTACGCTCTATGCTATTACCAACGGAGGCTAAATATCAGTATGAAAATTATAGCAGAGAAGATCCTAATATCGATATTAAAAGAGCGATGAACTTTTCTCTTATATTATTCAAAATTAACAAAAATTACTAATTCAGAGGCAATCAGCTACATATATGCATCATCTCAGTTCCGATTCGTTACACAGTCTGGGCGAGGTCTAATTGAATGTGAAAAAAAAAAAATTTCACACAAAAACAAAATTAAATCGATCGCATATACGATTTTCTATTTTACCTGGAAAAATATTCAATTAAAAATGAAGAAAAGTTTTTTCCCAAAAATCATTTAATAAATATTGCACGAAGCATAAAATATTACAATTAAACATAACAAATACACGCGTACACGCATGTATGTATGTTAGTTACCACTTACCATGCATCATACATGTTATATTTCTCAAATTTAACTCTTTTTTGATTTTACCCTTTATTTTCATTTTTTTTTGTTTTTTCTATTTGATTTCAAAGGACCTTCTTTTACTTTAATGGGAGGAAACCAGAAAAGTTAATAAAATAAAATTGCAAACATATATTCGTAAACATATGCTATATGTGCATACATACATATGTAGGTACTTTACTATGTTGTATGTTAGATGGAGTTATGACCGTGTGCGAAATGTGGCTAAATTCGGCTAAATCTGGCTAAATGTCTAAATGGCTAAATTGTTAGAAAAAAAAATGGGTAAAGTATGGTTTTAGCATACTCGATGAGTATGCTTAATTCGACTAAATGGGTAAATTCATTGTTTTTGTATGAATGTATGATTTTTGTCTGTAATTTGATTTTTCCACATTTTTTTGTAATTTTTTTGAAAATAATTTCTCGAATTTTTAACAATTATTTTTAAAAAAAATTAAAAATTTGAATTTTTCGAAAAATCTGTAACGTTAAAAATGTATTAGAAAAAGTTAAAACTGAAAATTGTCAACAATTTAGCCATCCCGCACAACAAAGTGTTGCTCTAAATGCTAAATTGAAATTTTATTGAAAAGTAATTTAATTACTCGATCGGTATTATAAGAAAATATGTCATGAAAAATCATCGTAAATGATTAAGCTATGGGGTTCATAAAGGACTGTGAAGCTATGAAAGAAGAATAAGAATTTATCGATTTGGAATTTAGACAAATTTTTCCAATGATTTCGCACACACACTATTCTATAGTGTATATGAAAACTTTTAAAGTATCTCTAATAAATGTGTATTTTATGAACTTTTAACAAAATAATATATCGAATCCATATGTACGTACAGATACAACCCAAACGTATACAAAAAGTAAACAAAAAAATTGTTGAATGTTATTAAAAACAAAAAAAAAAAAAAAGGATATAAGAAACTCAAAGGTAAACAATTTTATGTTGTTCCTTGTATACATAACGTACACATACATAATATCACAAGTGGTATATTGCATACGTTAACGTACGTATACGAGTACATCATCTGTATATTGATGTGTACGTGGGTTATATTATATTTTTATTTTATTGACAATTCCTTTGTGAATGTTTATTTTATAATGACAACAATTTATAAATACATACAATTCAAGTATGTATGGATATGGATAACACGTACGTATGCATACGCAAACGTAAAAGGCAAAACAAAAAAAAAAAAACAGGAAAAATTAATTTAATATCTTAAAGTATAGAAAATTATGATTTGCTTTTGTTTCTTCTTCTGTTTATCCTTTTCGCTTTCTTTCTTTTTTTTTTTTCTATTTTAATGAAAATTATGGCAATGAAAAATATCATGAAAAAAAAAAGAAAATGTTGATAAAAATGAACATACAAAAAAAAAAAAATTATCAGATTTCATGTGCAACATGACATATAAGCTTAATTGTTACATGTACAAATGGGTATAATGCATTTTTGTACAGGAAAACCAACAAAATTACAAATCAATCAAAATCACAGTTTGAAAAAAATTTTAAGGTTAAATTCTATACGATAGGATTCCCTTAAATATCCTGTATTACGATGACTTTCAAAACGCTAAGTATCTGTTAGGCCCGATTTTTTCATATACCTTTAGTTAGCTATCCTTGAAGATAAAGTTAACCCCGGGAGATATCTTCTAGATTGGTTTTCTTTATTAAACTTGAAGGATTAAACTATCTTCAAGACAGAAATACTTTCCACAGCCCTTAAAAAAATGACATGAAACCAACTTCATGTGTAATTTAAAAATAATTTACGTGTGATTAACAAAAACAAACTTCTTCAGCCGTCCAAAATTTTTAAAGTAGTTATATCAAGTATTGATTGGTCCGCTGTAGTCAAAATATCTATCCCCTTAAAGATATCCCGAACCTCATCAATCACCGGTTAATTTTATCTTGAAGATAAAGTCTTAACTAGAAGTGAAGAAAATCAAATCTTCGGTTTATATCTTCAAGATAAGTTTATCTTTAAGATATCATGAAGTGAAGAAATCCAGAATTAAACAAATCACCTAAATTCTGAATCATTTCAATAGTTACTTGGCTATACCTGTTAGCTTAATTTCAAATACCATTTCTATGGATCATACGTACATAGTGAAAGTAAATGACTACGTAAAGAATAAAGCTGTAACATAGCTCAAATCAAGTCAACAAAATCAAGTCACTCAATTTTGTGGTGTTATTAATGTCAGAAAGTCTAGTTAATCTGAATTTACTCTAGAACTGATTTAAAACAAAATTCTGACTTCAGCTAAATTTGGTTACAGCTTAATGTCAATAAAAAATTAAACTAAATCTGAACCCACACATTGAATTAATCAAAGCGAAATTCAACTTTATCCAGCTTTAATTTTTGATGTAATATATTTAATGCGTTATTTCTTGTTTCATTTCATTTTGACTAATTCAGTGTGTGTGAATTTAGGCTTGTGACAGCAAAATTAAATTGCCCGTTCAAACTAATTGAAAAATCATCATCACACAAAAATGATGCATTCAGTATTCAAGATAAAATTTACGATTACTGATTCAATGAGGAACAACTAGACAAAGACAGCTGAACCCCATATGTTTGGTGTTCCAGCGTAATCCAAATGAAACGTGAAAATCAATATCACAATCCATTTTACACACGAACAATTAACGCTGTTCATATACTGAATTTATCTTTAGTAACTCAAAAGACAGTCGAAATGAAGTCAATATACTTATTTGGGACATAACATCATTTTTTCAGTTTCATACTTTCTATACACAAAACTGTTGAGCTAATAGAATCTCTTAATTGCCACCATGCATACTATAATAACATTGTAAAATGCTCGATTAAGTACTTAAATTGTAATTATGATGCTTTTAAACTCGTAAATAGAATTGATTATGTACTTTAAAATTAATGTAAAAAAATATTCACGGCTAATAACAATTGAATTTTTATTTGAATTTAAAAAAAAAAAAAACAACAACAACAAAATAACGACAAAAGCCATTCAAAGGAGGGGAAAAGGATAATAAAAGGATTTGCATAACGCACAAAAAAAAAGTAACTAAAACAAAGTAAAATTAAAATAGAATAAATTATAGAATGTTCATTGGGTATTGCTTCATTGTTTGCATCCTTGAAAAATGAGATAAAATGGTATGATGAATCCTTGGTTTATGCAATATATCATAATTATATGAAAATGATAATATTTTCTCGTTTTTCTTTGTTTTCCTTCAATTTTTTTTTTTAATTTTCTTATGCATGACCATTCTTCATTTTATGTAATTAATTTATAATATATTTTTAAGTTAGTTCTAGATGACAAATTTAAACCAATTAGTTCGTATAAAATACACACGTACATACATTTGCTTTGAATATCAGATAAAAATAATAATAAATTCCCAATTGTTCCCATTTGTTCTCTTTAGCAGCATTAATTATAATAACTAAAGGAAAAAGGGGGTTTTTTTTAATGTCCATATTTTGATTACTAATAAAATAATAAATGAATTTTTAAAAAATTTTGAAATTTTCAATGTCGAAAACTATACTAGTCCATACACACTAATTCGATGCAGTTAAGATCTTATGGAAATGACATTAAAGTACTCATCACTTTATATTGCTGTATATTGATATTAAAAAAAAAATTCATATCGTATTATATGATAACTTTACAGATTATGATAATACTGATCGTGAGATGATCGTATTAGAAATTGACTATGACGACCTTAACTGCATCGAATTAGTGTATGGAGTATAGTAAAAAAAATTCAAAATTATTTAATAATGAAAAATTTCATTTTATAAATCATTTAAGTGAATTTCCTTTTTTGAAAATTTATTACTTCCAAGTTTATTTTCAATTACTTACAATGCACATAACCTATTTTTTATTTGTGACCATTTTAAATGTTATTTTCTGTTCTATTATATTGTCACAGATTTGCATTTTTTTTTTAAATTCTTTTCGACAATATTTTCTGAATTTTTTTTTTTTTTTTCATGCATTTAAAATTATGAATTTTCCCATTATTTCTCCTTTGGAATATGTGAAAATGGACAAATAACACGACAATGAAATAATTCAAATTGCATAAAATTTATTAATTCAACAATTGCATGCATAAATACAATGATATACTTAACATAGTCAGTAAATACATTTTTTTTATTTTCATTCTTAGGCCTCGTGCAGACTGAAAGCGATGAGCGGAGCAGATAAGCGTTAATCAGTTTACATGTGAGTATTTTTATTACTTGTTATATGTTTCTTCTCAATATTCATTTCATGTCTTACTAAGGCCTTTCGCTTATCTCAGCTCTCAACAGACAGAAGTCTGCAAGGGGCCTTAGTAGTTAGTAAATTTGTGTTAGCCATGACTGTTTTTCATAACCAAGAGTTTTGTTTTAGTACAATTTAAAAAAAAATCGAGAATATTTATCACATTATCATTTCAAAAGTTAATGGTTTAGAAATAATTTTCAATTAAATAAATTGTTACGTTATCATCGCATCCAACCGTACGTAAAACACACAAATAAACTAAAACAAAAAAAAAAAAACGTATGCGTATGAATAAAATTTTATACACTGTGCAGTGTGTATTTTTAATCGATTTAAATATACTGTTTATGTTAATAATCTCTTAAATGACATATTTCGACAGTGATAACGAAGACAATCAAATGTCTCTCACCCCACTAGCTCATGTCCTTTTTAAAAGGATGAAATGAAACATGAAAAAGAAATACGAATCGAAAATCAATTAAAAATTATCTCAACACACAAAGATAACCAACAAAATTTATAGTTTATTAAAATGTCGAAATGTTCGTATGTGTTTGTATTTGGAATGTTTCATGTGATGCCAAATTTCAGAATTGTTACTGAACTTGGCCAAGGTGAAAATTGTTTAAAAAAAAACAGGTTGACATCTTTGTAACGACCATGAAATGTATGAAAATCCTTTTTTTTAGCTACATTTTCCATTTTTTGAATTTTTATTCGAATTTCATCTGAGATTATCAAGAAATCTTCTGTTATTGACATTGACACATAAAATGAAAAATAAATTCTTTTTGTCTTTGGACAACAAATAATTTCTATTTTAGAAAAATGAGATTTTTTAAATAAAATTGAAATAGATTTCGATGAAATATTCATTTCACTTGGATATGGTTTATAGGATTGTAAATATAGTCAGGATATTTGGATTTGCTTTCCAGGAGGATTTCTGTTAAAATCATCAAGATTGCGACAATATATTCAAACTGTGAAGCTTGACAGCTATATTCGATTACATGCTACACTCGATTACTTGCTGTGGCTGTGAACTTAGACTATTTCATGGGTCCCATCACTTCATTTTAAAAAGGATAAATTTTTAGATTTTTACAATTTTTCAAGCTAAAACAGTTTCCAGTTATACTTCAAAGAGGAGGAGCTCAATAATTTGAATGATTGAGAAACAAAAATTTCGAAAATATCAAAAACAAAAAAAAAAATGGTGTTCTAGAATGTATCGAACATAAACATGAGAAAAATGATCAACAGGACGACGTGTATTCAGTATAAAAACTGTGGTATGTACGTCATGTGAATGATTTATTTTGAAAGCTAGAATTTAGCTTGTATGGTACAAGCTAAAATTATTATTTAAAATTTTTGGAAAGCAAAGAACAGAAAATTTAGAAGATTTCAAAGGTCAGGTATTTGAGATTTTTTTAACAAAATTTTCTTACCCTGGCCGTTGTTCAAAATAACACGGTTCGTATTAATCTACACCTTTTGGGCAATTTTTTTTTTTTTGAAATTATGGTCGTTACACATAGAATTTTTACTTTTATTTGAAAGGATATGATTTGAAAGGATTAACACGGGACTAAGTATTAAATTGTTGGGAATGAGTATTTTTAACGAGTTTTTGTTTTCATTGAACAATTTTAATAAGTGAATCCTGTGTGAGTGTTTGCTACTCTTGTGATTTTGGCCAACTTATACAGATTTTGGCCAATATAGCAGTTTTTACTGTTATAATGATAGTAATCATTTGACTGTATTTTACGTCCACTTATCCTGAATGACTAAACTGCAAATATACATGAAATACAGTATGTACACATATAGCCAATGTGTCGTGTTCATGTATAATTTTTCTTTGATAAGTTACATACGATTACATATACTATATTACAAATTTTTTACTTTGATTTATTTTTCGTTTTTTTTTTTTTTTTTTTTTCTTCATTTTTATTGTTATGATAAACTAAAACATGAGTATATACACTTGAAAATACATTAAATATAATTTGACGTATACCATATACTATCGTACGTACGTACGTATGTACATGTCCCATTATCCCATTTACATATTTATTAGATCTGTTTTACGTACTTTTTTTAATGCACATTTATGCTTTATTGATTCCAAATAAAAAATAATCTACATAAAATCCATACACATAATTCGATGTAGTTAAGGTCTTATGGAGAGTATACACTGTGTCCTTTTTCTTCTATCATATCTTTCTTCCACAATCCGTAAACTGTAAAGTTATCAATACGAGATGAATTTTGTTTTAATATCAATGTACACAGTGACGTAAAGTGATACTAATTTATGTCATTTCCATGAAATTCTAACTGTATCGAATTAGTGTATGGATTAGTATAGTTTTTTTTTTTTTTATGGATTTTTATTCATACTGGTACCCATACTGTATGTACATTCGATATAGAACATTATTCGTTCACTAAATCTTTTTTTTTTTTTTTTTTTTTGTCAAGAGTTTCGAACTTTAAAATTATTTTAGTACTTTGTTTTTTTATTATTATTACAATTTTTTATTTGCATTTGTTTTTAATACTCTGTAACGTATAATGTTGTATACTGGGTATAGCAATTAATTGATTAACATGGATACACGTACATTGATCTTAGCAGCGAATTTAAATTCAGTAATAAAAAAAAAATCATTGAATAAAAGGTCTGTTACCCGGTACCATCAGCTGTAAAGATCTGTCCCCCGGTACCATCAGCTGTAAAAATCTCTAATTTACTTATTTATAGAAAAAAAAAGAGTAGTAAAGAGGCAAAAAAAAGATTACATGGTTAAAGAACTTAAAAATCTGGTGCAATTGTTCAACGATTGAGCTGTTCAAAAAAGCTGTACTTGATGATTTCCATCTCCGGAACGGAACGGAATGAGAAGAAGAAGATAGAAATGAAAAATCTTCAATTTACAGTAAATCTTTAACACAGAAATCTTTAAGTACACCTGCGTTCTTATACAGATACCTGGTGATGGCTTTCTATTCCCGGACAAGCGTTGTGTTCAAAAGTAAACAAAATATGTTATGTGATGTTATAGAAAATGAAACATTAAAATTTATCATTGTGTAAATTGTCGTTTAGTAAATTTTAATTTAATTTTTTTTTTTTTAATTTATTTGTTTTTATAGCTGTTGACTTAAATCGATCCAAAAGCAGGATAGATCGATTAAATGCACAAAGGAGTAAGAACCATAAAAATATACAATTAAAAAATAACCGAGATAGACAGGGACAATTGAAGATACTTATTAGACTGGTGCTCAGCGAGTTGCTGCACCAGATATACGTACATTAAATAGAATTCAAATTAAAAAAAAAAAAAAAACAATGGGCCAATACCCGTTTACTAAGTCGTTAGTAAGGACTTAGTCTTAGATTTTTATATGAGATTAATCCTTAGTAACGACTTTTAGTAAAACGGTTATTGCGGTAAGGCTCAATTTGAGAGCCTTACAAGTGTAAAATTTCACATTTTACTAAAAACTGTTTCGTATTCGGTGATTTCTGTATTTAACATTCAGTCCCATTTGGACTCAAATGGGAAAATTGATTTTTGCAAAAAACAAATTGAAAAATGTTTCAATTTTTAATGAAAAGAAATTTTTACCATATGAAAACCCATCATCATCGTCATCGATGTAACAATGTAATTCAGAGGATGTGATTTTCCAATAACAATTCAATCTAACATCAAATGTTTAATGCATGGTATCAGAGCGGGCTTTCTCTGGCCCAAGTGTGCTTTTTTAAAATAGATGCTAACTAAGTTAGGCTCAATAAATGAAGTCATTTGTGGATTTTTGAAATATGTGTTCTTCTTTTTAATTTTAAAAGAATAAGTGAGCAATACAATGCCACCCTTCCGCTCCCACTACGACCCGACAGGGCCTATATACCAGGATTCGCAAAATACCATCAGCTATCATGTCAAAATCTAGACTTGGACGCTTTTATCATTATACAAGATTTGTGGCTTTTAAAGTTATACATATTGAATTGGAAGTTATCCGCAGCTAAATCTTGTGATTTTTCCAAAGTAACAAGAATCTAAGTACGCAAATTTTAAACATTAGAGGGGATGATAAAATGGTCAAAAATTTTTTGTACAATTCCATTGAATAATTCAAACAAAAACATATTTAAGTAGTTAAATACCTAATCACAACTAATTTTGTTGAGCAAATTGAAAACAGCAATTACCATGTACTCGTCTAACGTGTCTTTAATATCTAGTGTTTAAATGTGAACTTACCTTTACGAATTATGATGATAAAAGCTAATTTCTAGTCTGATGTAATTTATTTTTTTTATTTTTGATAAAAATTTTACACCATGAAACAACACAAAAAAAAAAATTTCAAAGTAAATTTTTTTGTTTTCACTTTTTTTGTTTTTCTGTTAATTTCTGCAAAAAAAAAAATCGAAATATGTATAATATTGGAACAAATTTTGAATGATTCAAACTATGTATAAAATTTCGTTATTATTATCAGTTTGGAGACATTATATTGTGTTGCTGTCGTCGTCGTCGTTATTATCGTTATTGTCATTATTGTCTAATTATTATTGTCTCATCACCATCATCATCATGGCCATTATTATTAATTTTTTTTTATTATTATTACGTGTGTATTACGTTAGATAGACTACAACGTACTCGTATGTACATGCCAAAATACTTATCATTATCATTTTGAATTGTAATTAGATAACATATACTTGACATCTTAAATATACCATTTTGATGGTAATATAACACCACATGATCATATCCTTTTACTTTATTTTATATATGCAATAATAAGTGGTTGAATTTTTTTTTTTTTTTGAGTTGTTATATATTGATATCAGTCTATATATACGATAAATACATATATGAACTGTATACACAGTGGTGGATATGTACACGAACGTTATGTAAATAACATGTATGTAGGCATCATATAAAATATTAATTAAATAACATCACATTTGAAAAAATATAAAAAAAAAAAATTATACAAGAAAATTGATATTATTAATAAACGTGAATTCTATATTATATAATGACAATTAACGGGTCTACATGATTACCATTTTGCTCTTTAATTGGTATAAATACATGTGACAATGAGATGATTAAATACGTTATATTATTTGATTATATTTTAAAGGATACGTTACACACATGTGTATGTCATTAAATCGTGTCTCACTAAATTACCAAAACCAAGTACAATAGTACAGTTTTGTCTAAATGTTCAGATAGCTTTGAACTCTCTCTCTCTCTCTCTCTCTCTCTCTCCTCCACTTCAAACAACAATAAATTACCAAATCATGATCACACATTTAAAGTTAAACTTGAAAAATATTTTCATTTAACTTTAATTTATTCAAGTGTGATGGTATTTCACTATTTGTTACACAGTGTAAAAAAACAAAAAAAAATTTATTTATATGAATGGCATACAAAGTGAGTTTCAAAATATTTAAATATTGCCTTAATGCAAAATTTAAAGCATTAAAATTACGTATGAAAATGCATTGAACGCATCCAAATTAAGCAATTATGTGATTAAATTTTTCTAATTACGTCAATAAGTGGCAAAAATCATTAGTTCTAACGCATTAAACGCAATTTTCTTCTTTTTTTTGTTTTTTTTGTTTTACATTTTGAAACTCACACAAAAAACGCGAAAAAAAAAAAATTCAAAAATTTGCCAATTTTTTTCAATTAAAGCACTTTAGTAATTTATTTTGAAATTTTATTTTTTTTAACAAATAGAAAAATCAAAAAAATAACAGTAAAAAAATTTCCATTTATCTACACAGAAATGTGAATTTTAATTTTTCCTTTTTTTTTTAAATTGAACAAAAAATAACGATTTTTTATTTAAAATTGTTTTTTTTTTTTTTAAATTCAATTTAACTTAATTTCACTCATTTCACAAATTGTTCAATAATACATTTTCGCATACGAGAATGAAAAAAAAATGAATTTTTTTTTTTTCTAACGGAACATATATTGTGGAACAGTTCACAATGAAGTCATTTAGTAAACTGAACTGAAAGTATATTGAAAAAATGAAATTTAACTAAGTAGTAATGAATATTAGGACTGATTGCATTAAATGATGAAAAGATTCCGCTTTCATAGCGTTATCGTGTAACGTTTTTTTCTTTTTTTGAAATAATCAAAAACCAACAACAACAAATAGATTTTTATCACCAAAATATTTTGTTGTGTTGTTATCACGGTTACCACAATTTCAATTTTCCACAAAGAACCGACAAAATAATAACGACAAAGTAATCATCGTCATCATCATCATCGTCATCATTATCAACAACATCGACCACGTAACAACAATATTACCGTGTTTGAAGGTAATACCACGTATTTTGCACGTATTCAAAAGCTTTAGTCCTTCAATATACGAACACAAAATCACAACGCAAGTCGCAACCATTTAGTTAAATGGCATCAGGTTTTATTGGATATTTCGCTTGATTTGATATAACAAAATATACCAAATTTAATGTGTTTTAATTCCAAATACAAGAAACAGAAACCAAATATAAGAGCACTTGAAAATGTTGAGTTGATGATGTCAACAGGTTGTATTTTTCTCCTGTTTAAACGATTTTCAGTTTTTCGAAAAAAATGGGAGGGAGAGGGAGAAACGAAAAGAAAATGCGATGGATGGTGGAGAAAACATAGAATATATAGAAATGAAAATTAAAAGTTTTCGAAAAACAAAAAGCTTTTCTTTTACAATGCGAATCGAAGAAAATTAGGACTAGTTGGAGAAATTCTGTAACAAAAAATAAAAAAAAAAAAATTTTTTTTTTTTTGAGTTATTGTGAAGGCACAATGAAAATTGCAATAACGACAACAGAAATAAAATAGAAATGAATAACAAGATGCTGTTTTTTTTTTCATCATTTATAATGAGCTCAGTTTTTTAATTTTAATCATTTTGGCGTTTTAATGGACTTTGAATATCCTTGTTGTTGTTGTTGACACCTGCAATGAAATGACAGATACGTTGCCGAAATGCAATTTTGCTTTATCACTTGCAGGACAACGACAGTAACACGGTCAAATTAAACTAATGGCACGGAACACGGTCAAATCATGTTCATCAATATAAAATAGGCAGAGTTGTTTTTCTGGAGTAATCCTCCGGTTTTCTCATATTATTCGGTATTCCCACAGTATGGATGTGGGAAAAAGAGAGAGAAAAAAAAAACGGTTCATTGACGACATTTAAGACGATATCAGAAAATACGAAGAAATAAGGCCATGGATCATAGCGTTTGAAGAAGTATTCTACATCAGGAGGTAATGGATAGAAAAGGGCTGCAGCACCAGCAATGATGATAATGATATGATACCTTCAGTTTTCATATTCAACTACTCAGAGTAACCCTCAATTCCATATTTAATTGAAATCAACGATAATTAACAAAATGTAATATTTGTTGTAGCTGTCGTTCTAGTGTGTTTAACCCATTATAAATGGTAATTTTCTTTTACTTATGCGTATAAATTGGACGATAAAAAAGGATGAGTGATTTTCTTGTATTTTTACAAAAAAATTGTTCAAACTGTTTAAAATAATGTTTATTTTAAATGTTTTTACAATTTAGTCTATTTTATCTCATTTTAAATTCTAATTTTCCGTGGCTGATGTCCTTTTAAGGAATTTCCATAATATGATGTGATATCATCATCATTATTTATTTGTTTGATTATTTGAAAGCTTAAAACTTTTGAAACTTTATAAATTTGTACATAATCACTATAAACTATAGTGGGGGGGGGGGGGGAGGATGGTAATGTCTGAAGTGTGGCATGTGATTTCCCCATATACCCATCATGTCTTATATACGAGTTTTGTTTTTTGGTCCTTTACAAAATTAAAAAAAAATTTTTGATGAGATTTTTTGTTTTGTTTTTTAAACAGTAAACATTTACGCTTAAGCAAACACAGAAAACGTTGAGTGAGTAAACACCGTTCCCCCACTATGAGACAATAGAAAATAGTCATCATTTTTTTTTTGTTTTTTTTTTTTTTAACTTGCGTCCTATAACCTTGAATTAATTTAAATATAAAAAAAAAAAAATTTGTAAGTACATGAATGCCCAATGGTATTTAAAAATATGTATATTGTAATTATATTTACTATCTCCATGTGAATACATGTACACGTGTCACCAATGAACTTTTTAGTGTTCAAAATGTTCATAATTATATTTTGAATTTCTTTTCATTACTTTGGTACTATTTTAATTCATTTTAATATCGTCCTGATTTCATTTTGTGGTTTTATTTTCGTTGTTTTTTCTTATTTTTTTTTTTGTCAAATTTAACGAAAATTTTGTTAAATTGATTGATGAGTTTCAAAACGTTTAAATATTGCCTTGACTTAATGCAGAATTTTAAAGTTTTTTAAAATGCTGAAACTCAAAAATGGCAACATCGCATGAAATTTTTTAAAACGTTTACTAAGCAGATCGATCGGACATTTAAGGTTCTAGATCAATTTCTTCAGCTTTTATTATCAATCTTCAATGATGAAGCTGAAGCTAGCCGACTTGCTACCTAAAACATAGTATGTAGCGAGAAATGAAAAATGAAGGAAATCGAAACACAACAGGTTTTGTTATCTGTCTGGTCGTGTGTAGCGCTAAAGAAGAAAAAGATATTAATGAAATTTTAGTGGAATTTTTTTTTTTTTTTTTTTTTGTTCTCTGAAGTTAGAGAGCCTTTATAGGGTCTGGCCTTGGGCATTCAAATTTCTTCTCTAAATTTTCTTGTCAATCGTCATCTGAATCCGTCTTCCTAAGACCGTCCTAACGACTACATATACCATTTCGCGCGTTATCTCAGCACCTACATCTTAGCCGGCCTTCTTCTGTTAGGCTTATTTATAACAGCTCTACCGTTTCATAAATCCAGCTGCTAATAATTAATTTTAGTATTTTATTATGTTTACCGAAGCTAAACGATTTTGCTCACGTCAGTGTCAATATTTTAGCTAGTTAAAAAAGTTACATAAGAATGCGATGTTACTTTGAAAATATTGAGCATGTGCGGAATGTGACTAAAATCAGATAAATCTGGCTAATTGGAATTAGTTTAGCCACATGGAATTTAGACAACTTTTTCCAATAATTTCGCACACACTCATTAAAAGCATGCACTTTCAAAACTACATTCCAAACTCCAAATTCTCAAGATTATGTAATACAATAACGTAATAAATTTAAACAATTTAATTAATCTGTTTATAGTGAAAAACAACGTTATTCATTTTCTTCAGGATGCCATTTATAAAAGACCATAAAAAGCTAAAGACAATAAAAATTAAAGATGAAAAAATAAAACTGATTTTTATTACCAAAAACAAAATATAAATTATTTTTCTTCTTTTTTATTTTTCATTTTTTTTTTTTCTGTTTTTGTTGCTACGATGAAAAACGTTTGTGATATTTTTCATTGTTCAAAATTTATTGCCATTTTTTTTCTATACACCCAGTTCGCTCATACTGGTATGGCTGTGATACGTTCTTTTGCAAAAATCCAATGAGATTTGGGTTTATCATTTGTAACCCAGAAAATTCAACAAAACTCAGACATATGGGATGGGGTCCGCTAATCTAGGTGATTCTGATATTTTCAAAATTGAGAATGTTTTTTACATGTGTTCATGTGTTCGCATGTCTTATTTCAATTTTATCATCGATCTTTTTGATCAATGCAATTCGAGCACTATCACTATCATTATAAGCGTTACAGTCTTTGATATACCAAAATCTCTTCTGTTACAACGAACTCGAACTTGTTCGATTTTTCATTAACATTTTCTAATCTTTCATGGTTCCATGTTCATTTTTTTTTTTACAAACATCTTTCTTGAAGTTTAGAATTGATTACAATATAGCGACCCAGTGACCATAATGAATGACAAATAACTTCTAGTGAATATAGCGAAGAACTTCTTCGTCTTCATCTTCTTCTTCTATTAGCATTAAAAAACCCAGGGTGGGTTAGGGGTCTAATAGAAGAACCACAAACGTAAATTTTTAATTCGTTATTGTGAACATAATGCAATCTGGCTGGTGATTAATTCATCTTGCCATTGTTTTTGTCATATATGGATCGATCATGTTCCATTTTTGTACGTTAGTTAACGATTAATGTATTTTTTTTTTAAATAAAATTCGTTCCATAATTTCTAAGACAACGAGTCCTGACTTAGACTTATTATCCAAATAATTGTCCAATGATGCATAAGACAATGAAATATCACTCGGAACATCACCAGATTGACTTGACCATTTTTGTTTTTTCCCCCAAACGCGAGAAGTAAGATGAAGTTTGGTGGCCTCGACACTGCAGCTTCACCATAAATGGATTTAAATTTTAAGGTTTAAATCATTTTTGTTGAATAATTCATTCTCGTCTGAGTGCCAAATTGAGCAAATTCTCATCATTCATTTACAGATAAATTGATAATTATTCATTGGTGGCTAATCGTTGTGTTATTAATTGAGCTCTTAGTTAGGCATCCTATTCTCACACCCATCCTCCTGTACACAATATGGTTCAGATAAATATTTTGTTAAGTTTACAATCCAAAATGTGACAAAAAAAAATGGATTCGTAATAAAAATCATTTTGATCATTTGAGACAATGAAACAATTTAAATTTTATTAATTTTCTGTAAAATGAAATAAAAAAAAACCCAAAATAGAGAGACAACTATTAAATTTCATTTAGTCAAAAAAGAAAAACAAAAAAATTCTTCTTTAACTTTCATTTTGTAATCGTTTAAAATGTCGTTGATATCGAAAATACTCGAGTACTTAACCTACTAAAGCTCATACCATTCTGATAATGCTATGTAAACCATTCTGTTGTTTTTTTTTTTTTTTTGTTGTTTTATTTAAATTTATTCCAATTCTGTTATTTATATTTGAACAGACGTAATACAGCCTTAATAAAAAAAACAAAACAAAGGGAAAAAAAAATCTAAAATGTAAAATTGTTTTTATTAAAAAATACAAAAAATATAAAAAAATGTTAAACATAATAAAATGTTATTGCGTTACTGTGATCAACATAAACTCTTCTTTTTTTTTTTTTTTGGATATATAAAAATGGTAAAATAGAGGCAAAAAATTATGAACGAATCTAACGTACAGGGTCATCCCAATCGAGACTGTACAATTCACGTGCACAGATCAAATTTTGTGTCAGATTTTATGATTCTTTATCAAATTCGATAATTGGTGTTCAGCATTGTTTAATAAATCATTATGGAAAATCATTCACAATTTCACGCATAGGGTGCATACAAATTGATTTATTTATATTGAAAGAAAAAAGAAAGAATGAGCGAAATCGAAGGGAAAAGAAAACCGAAAAAACCCAGTGGAGGTCATCGATAATGACATAAGAGCACTGAAAATATACCAGTTGGAAAGAGAAAGCAAGAAATAGGACCATGTAGAGTGGAATCCTAGAGCAGGCCAAAGGTTCAATAGGGGCTGTAGTGCGAATGCTGATGATGCAGATTGAAAGAAAAATTCAAATGAATTCAATAAATCAAATCATTTCAAGAAATGTTGACCACCACCAACCAAGGTCATGTGACATAGCTCCCATTTAACTTTCCCCCTTTGGATTATGAGAAATCTTTTGCCTAATCTAATGAACCACAAACGTTTAATGACCTTTAAATGAACATCATCCGTGTGATTTATGGAAATAACCATTGATTTGTATGGGAAAGTCAATCAATAATAATAGATGTTTCTGAATCAAGATTTTAAGAAAATCCAAAGATGATCATTTTAACGGTCATTATGGAATCATTTTAAAAAAAAAGCATGGGTAAGGGTTTAAAATAAAAAAAGGCTCACCTAATACCGTTTTGTTTTCATTTCAATTTTTTGGTAATACACAGCCTATTTACTTGATTGACCCTGTAACCACGAGTATGGCAACTATTTTGGGTATAACGAAAAATTTTTTATTTTTATTTTTCTTTTGTCTAAAGTGGTTGTAATAATGAAAATATACAATATTGTGAAGGAAAAACCTCTCTTTTTTTTGTTTTTCTATTTTTATTGGATTTTTTTTCTATTCAACCATTTTACCTCCAGATCCCAGAAGTATCTCTTTTACGATGTCATACTACGCACGTACGTATATTAAAAACTATATAAAAATATTAGTTTCATGGTTTCTTGTTCCTTTGTTCGTTCGTCCTTTTTTTTTTTTTCTTGTTGTCAATTAGGAATACTTACAAGTTAATCAATAATAACTCTTTTTTCATATCGCAATTTTCAAGGACTTGAAAAAAAAAACAAAGGAAAGAAAAAATGTTAACTAAAAGAGTTCTATCATAAAGAAAAGGGGTTATTGTCCTTTTTGACTTTTTAATAATTTTTTAATTTAATTTTAATATCCTTTATGATATGTCTTCTATATATATTTTTTTTGTTCTTGGTTTTTTTTTTTATAAAAATTGCTTTTGGTGTATTAAATAAAATTGTTCAAATATACTAAAAGGATAAAAGTGAATGAACAATGAAAGAGAGAAGAAAAATTGATTTGATTCGAAATTTGCTTTTTTTTTTTTTTTTTGGTTTTCATGAAATTTTTTATTAATTTGTAAATGTTAATCATCATCAATGGGCGCAATAGCTCGATTCAGAAGCCAATTATCTACCTATTGAGCTACCAAATCTCTCCTATAGATGTTAATATTGGTTATGATATTAAGATCACAATTAAAAAAAAAAGCAAAACCTAAAAAAAATCATGGTTAACACAACACCATAAACCATAAAACCGCAATTGTACTGTAGAGTTTTTGGCATTTTCTTCTACTGATTGTAACCATATTTTTCTTGGTCTACCAGCCTGATCCTTTGGCCCTTCTATCTCAGCAGTATAATTAATTTTTTAGTTAATTCTTTCTTTCGGCATGCCTGTACGATATGTCCTGGTCTGCTACAAAAAATAATGCCTATGAAAAAATCATTGAAAAAATATTTTTCTAAAAAAATTGAATCCTAGACAAAAAAAAAAAGTCTTTCACCTTCTACAGGAAAAATTGTAAAGGAAAACAATTACAACAGGACAAGTTACAGGGAAAACTGAAATTGATAACTGCTGTTTGTTTATTTTTGGCGTTTGATTAAAAATCTATTAAAGAAAATTAACCAAAAATTCAATGAAACTGCAACAAAGTTGTTTCTATACTTTGAAAATGTTGTTCGTCCTTTACGATAAAGCAAATCACAGAACCCTTACATCTGGCTGTTAAGTACGGGAACAGACTTATAAGCTGCTATAATGAAATAATTAAAAATAAAATAATTTGAAATTGCTTGAAGTAATACACATACGAGTATGTATACCATGCCACGTGTACTACATGGTAACGTATTCCTTTTCAATCCTTAGGGAATTTTTTTTTCAATAAAGTGAACGCATTAAATTTTAATTTTGTTCACAAATCAATATATTACATTGAATATATCCGTAATAAATATTGATAAAATCAAAATGAAAATCAAAATAAAAGAAATTACTTTTCTTATAACGTATCACATACGCAACACACTACACACAAGCGCGTAGGGTGTATCTTTTTTTGTTTTGTTTAGTTTTTTTTTTTTTTTTTTGTTCATTTATTTTCTTGCATTAAATTTAAAATATGTTTATATTTAAAATACTAATGACTAACGTATTACGTATACATGCAATGTGTTATGAGAACGGGCTATATACGTAACTCGCGTACGTATATGCTTGCATATGTATCTGTAGATTTACATACATTTTCATCAAATCAAAATTAAGGTAATTCCCAAAATAATTGAAAAAGGATATATCTACGTATTCGTACGTTTGTATTTTAAAGAAACAAATAAATAAATAAAATTTATTTATCTTTATGTTATCTTTTGTTTTTATTAAGTGAAATATATGTATATAAAATAAAATTACGCATACTGTGAACAAGGGCATTAACGCACACACACACACACATACACGCTTTAGCTCAGATATAAAATCTTTGATGTAAAATGAATGAAATGAAAGATTTATACCTTCATTTTTATCATCCATACATACGTATTTTATATATGACAAATAATGTGAATATATATTAAATTAGTATGTCATGTCCATATACTATATAAGGTAAAATAATTTATTTGATAATAATTTTAATGGCACATATAAAATTACTGTGTATGTACATACATAAATATTAACTAACAATATGTCATTGCGTATAGACCATAATTGAGTTTCGAAATGTATTGATATCGTTTTAATACAATATGCAACAAATTTGATCGAATACAAAAATTTGTACGCAAACGGTTAAGCAAATAAAGGACGAAATTTTGTTGATGCATATACATAAATGTCAAAAATGCTTAACTGATACATTTTGCAAATTATTAGGTCTAATTCTAGCGTCTGTCTAGTGACCAGTCATAATGAAAAATACGGTCACAGGAGATCGTGTAGAGTCATAAATTGTGACTATTTTGAATTCTGTAGTAGCAATTACAAAATTCAAGTATCACAACATTATAACTTGCCAAGAAAGGTTGTCACAGCTTATTGATGTAAGTCACAAGCACAAGTGTCAAATCAAAGTGAAAAAATGAATTTACTTTTGACACTAGTGAATAAGAATACGAGACAGCTGATCGATCACAAAATTATAGTTACAATAATAGTGCATATGACTTGTGATTATAGTCACAAGTTAAAATTAGGCTATAAATGTCATTTCTAAACGTCAAAGTAAAAAAATATATACGCATTGGATATGATGTTACATCATAACATTACATCATAATTGTATCAGTATAATTTTTTTTTGACATTCTGAAACTCACAGTGGATATTTACACATTGAATTTTCATTAAATTCACATTTATAGGCTAACAAACATACATGACTTTTTTTTTTTATAGATGTCTTCAGTATACATATGTACTTGCGTATCACCATCAAATGAGGCAAAATATAATTTATTCTGTTCCATTGTTTTTCAACCTTAAGAAAAACATAAAGGAATATAAAGGTACTTTATTTTTATCTAATACGTATACAATTCTAAATATAACATATTTCATTTTCCACATACATTAAATCTCTTATCAAATACATGATGTATACGTCTTAATATTCTAAACTTTAACTTTATGTTAGACTTATGACAGATTTGTGGTATCGATACCATAGTTAGGAAATTAATATGCATAAAGATAAAGCAATTTAATGTTAAATCGATGCGAAGGAAATTTTTATTCAATTTGCGTTAATTAGCTTTAAAATAAATTGAATCGATGTAAAGGATATTAACTTTTTTTTTTTAAATCTTACTTTTGTATCCATTTAAAATTTTTATAGCGAATTTACATGTATTTACGTGCGGTATTCTAAATCGCTTTACATTAAACGCTTTATCTTAAAACGCATTGATTGCGTAGCATAAACGTACTAATAGATGTGTCATTGCATTCCCATACTGATCATTTGCTTGCAAGCAAAACCAAAACTTAAAATTTTTTTTTGGAATTTTATTTAAATTGATAAGCAGACCTTAAGACCTTATATTTCATTTTTATAACATAGGCACGTGTTATTGTTAATGGTGGTTTTCTTTATTCTTTTGCGTTTAATTTATATAAATTCGACCTTTTTCTCTCTCTACGCTAGTTTTATCAGATTGCTAGTTTACTGTATTTTATAAACGAAAACAACAACAACCACATGGGATCAAACTTAGATCATAAACAATAATGATGTTTTTTTTCTTATCTCCTATGATTTAACACTTGCCTAAGTTAAAAAAAAAACGTAGCATAAATGCATAATATTAGTGGACAAAATATAAGTATATTTTGATTTTATACTAGATTTTGTAGTACTATTGATACTGTGATGGTATGGTATCGATACTAATTGTTTGTCATAGACTTAGATTGTGTTATGCATACACATTTAATTTAATTTTATCTAAATGTATGTATTATATATTGCTATGTATGTACATATGTATATGACATGTGTACTTGTGTTTACAACACACACTCTAGCTAATATACTTGCATTATTTTTTCCAAAAAAAAAAAAAACAATGTATCTGTTGTTACACATGCATATCTACCCTACGCATTCTGTATAAGAAGGGTACATTTAATATAACTATTTTTGTATTATGTCATCTTAATACACGTACATACACACAAATACTCACATAAAATGTAAAAAAACAAAAAAAAAAACACAAAAAAAAATTTATTATTACTTTTTCCACGTGCTATAAATTTGATTGTCATTGTCTATAAACTTTTCGAATATAAAATATAAAATCAAATAAAAAAAAAAAAATAAAGAAAAGAAAAATTTTTGTTTGTAAAACTTTCATAAAGAAAACACAAAAAAAAAAATAAAATAAAATAAAAAGAAACTGCACAATACATAATTATAATGACACATAATATAAAATAAACTTTTATAGCAAGTACATAAGTATATGTACGAATTGTATACAATGTAACGAATTTAAGATGTCATACCATAAAATACAAAAAAGGATATTCGTACATGCATATAAGTATCTCATATCATACAGGTTGTCTTGTAAAGTACCTTCATTTCGATACATTTAAGTATAGGATAATAAAATTGACAGGACTTTTAAAAATTTGACATGGGCAATAATCTCATTTGATCGTGATAGAAATTGAAACCATATAAAACGTGATATATGATGTGTGATATTATGGATTATGAAATTGAATTTACCATGGTAAAATAAAATCTTAAGGTAAATTTAATTTTTTTTTTTGATCAAAACTCGTCAAATGCTTACGTCATAAAGTTCCCAATTAAATCTACCTTATAAAGAGTTTTCTAATATCATGGGGATTTACAAAATAAGAAATTGAATGAAATCAATGAAATGTTACCAGAATGGTTAGACAGGTATGACAAATTTTTTAATTAATGTGAAATTTTCAAGAGTATTCGTTCTGTGTTCCTTTTAGAGGGCAAAAGTGGGGCGAAATTAGCAAAAAAAAAAAAAAAAGAAAGTTCAGGCATCACTTTTTCATTTTTTCATTTTATTTAAGGACAATAGCTATTAAGTCTATACTTTGCCCATTATTGCGTTAATCCTGAGCAAATCCTTGCTAGCAAATCCTGAGCAATTAATGTGATCATTTTTTAAGAATAATTAAAAATTAAATAATTGAGCAAGTGAACATTACAAGGTTATTTAGCACGCAGTAATTGCTTATATAGCCACAGATAGAAATTCCTAAAGAAGGTCCTCAAAAGTCCAAATCTGAAATTGTAGCGTCATTGAAGCGAAGGATAACTTTCGAACAATAATCGAATTAAATGCCTCAATAGTGAAACATTTTTTGGCAAAATTGGTAGTGACCATAATTATGTAATTTTTCGCGTGTTTAAAAATTTATTTAAATTTATTAAAAAAGGGAAAAACCAACAGAATGTCTCACAATGAACAATTCGCTCTCATGGGCAACGAACGCTTGAGTGATGTTTACAATTAAATGCAACGTTTATAGAACACCCTTTAGAATCAAAATACGTAAACATGGTGTACATAGTGTTCAGTGTACATACATACATGTGCATTGTAGTAATCTAGATTTTCCTTTTTTAATTTTTATTAAGATCTTTGTACGTTCACATACATTTATGAGTATATGAAAGAGACCATAAAAAAACATGAATTATGAAAAATTTCTAAAAATAAGTAAAAACTTTCAACTGAAATGATCATCATATTTTATAAAATTTATTTTTCATTATGTTCATTCGAAATTTTTTTTTATTTTTTATTTTTTTAGTTAGATACACACACTATGTGTATCTGATTCATAAAAATTTATTTATTATTAAATACGTTACATAGATATTTGCAAATGGAAAGGAAAAAACAAAAAAAAAAAAAAACAAACGAGAAATAAAAACCAAAGATATAGAAAAAACTTTTTCCATAATATTTACAATTTTTGTGGATTTAACACACAAAAAAAAAAAAAAAGTAGTTAACTTCGAAAGTTATGAATGAGAATGCGCTTTTATATACATTTTTTTTGGTTATTTAAAAATGAATAACATAAATATATAATCTGGGTGTATTAATGTGTATCTTTGGGTTTATAGTGTGAGGACTAGCCAAGGATAATACCAGGATTGTCAGCATTTAACCATTGATATTAACATCGTGTATCTATTATGGTAATCTATCGCAGAAGAGACATTAAATTTATATCGTATAGGGTGACCTGCTAGAAATGGAATTTATTACAGAATTTATCTTCAATAATACACAACACAAGGTACCCAATAATAAAGTTAATAAGATTTTACGGTCGATTTTCTTTTTTATACATTTTGTTAACTAATCGTCAGTTAAACCTACATTAAATCATTATTTTAACCTCTAGCTAACTTGACTTGACAAGAGGATAACTAGAAATGCATAAATCGGTCATTATAGTATATTAGAATGAAACAGAGCTAAATAAATGGAGTATAGTAATGTGACCGTAAAACAAACTCAAGATTTAGGTTCAAGAAAATCGGTCTAAAAACTTCATGATACAAATCAAAATGCTAATGAAAATTTCAACTTGACAATATGCTATCGAAATCAAAATTATGGGTCATAATTTGTTATGTGTACCGGTCGAGTCTACTTGCTGACAACAGATAACTTAAAACAAATGATTAGTGTAAGCCCTATCGTATGAATATTCTCGTACTAGAAATAATTTTTTGAAATTTCAAATTTTTAGTCTGAATCTTGAATTTTTTGACATTTAAGGGTTTGCCATATCGAATGTATAAAATCTCTAGTACTATCTATTTCGAGTATTACCGGTAGATCTTTTAATTGTAAAGAGTACAGCACTTTATGCAAATTCTAAAATGCTTCAAAGTTAAAGAATGATTTTGGGAAAATCTGTAAATGACGCAAAACTGTAAAGTTTTAAGTAATGTCATAGCTGTTCCCTTGAAAAACTCACATTAACCTCTTAATTTTAATTTTCATTTCATTATTTATTGTTGAATACTCTAAAACACATCCTTTAAAAATTTTTACATCTTCAACAAAAAGACGTATTGAAAGCATTTAATAATTTCTTTATACTCATTTTGTGAGAACCTAAGTTCACATGACAATCAATTTTAATCAATTTTCCACAAAAAAAAAACAAAAAAAAAAAATTTTTTTTCTCTTAGTCATTGCAATATTTTCTGTATATTAGAGAACAAAAAATTGATTTAAGAAAATGTTCGTAGAATTTCTTATGTATAGGAATAGGATCAACACATTTTTCTTTGGAGTGGTTCAGGTATAACATCATTTATCACAATAAGCTTGTATAAGGCAGAAAAAAATTGAAAAGTCATTTCTGGTGTATCTTATACCAGTACGCACATACTCGTATTCGTATTTAAAACTCCCATGTCCAAGGTTCAATGGTACACGCACATTACATAACATGTAATCACGAGTTTGGCAAGTAAAAATTACTCCGGATTTTATCTGAATTTTTTACTCAAAATTTTATTTTATTTTTTTTTTCCTAGGTTATGTCGTTGGAGCAAAAGAGCATACGTAGATACGAGTATGTCTGAGCTAAAGATAAGTTTCTTTTTTTTGTTTTTTGCTTTTTTCTTTATTTTAGCAGATTGATATTCGGTAAAAGAAAACAAAATCTAAAAATAATTCTGAATGTATTCCAAATTTGTTGGAATATTTTTTAATTTATTATCCAAAGATTTACCTGGTCTCCATAAAAATCTATAAAATTTGAAAAGGATATGTTAAAAGGACCTTCAGAAATAAAAATGTTTATTTGTGAAAAAAAAAAAAAACAAAAACCAAAAATTTTCTTCTCACAAAATTTTGCTGACTCTATGTTAACTTTTAATTTGGCCTAAAATTGATTAATCTTTTACTCCCCTTTTTCTTCATTTCTGTTAGATAAAGGAATTCAATAAATTTCAATGAAAATAAAAAAGAAAATTAAAATGAGAATGAAATATGGAATAGTCGACACTGTGGACGTAATTTACACAATGTATCACATAAATTGACTGGTTAGGTCAGTATACCATGTCGTATAACTACATGTGTATGCACATGTATACCAGTGGCGGAACAAAAAAATTTTGCGGTCCCCTCGCAAAATATGAATTTTGAGCCACAGTAAAAGAAATAATACATAATTTTTATTGCAATGTTCATTTCTGGAGCAACTCTCTGTCCTTATTGCGGGATTTTTACTCTATGGTAGTTCCGTCACTGCCCGAAACTACATGGTACATACATATGTGAGGTACATGAAAATACACATTATTGTCCTTTCGTATTTCCTGATGTTCCACATATGAACAGGATTGTCCATGTTTTTATTGTATTACATATAAAACGGCCAAAGAAAAACATGTACGTACGTAAAACTTGGTATCTTTTCTAATAATTGAATATAAATTTAACTGTTAAGAGAAATTGTTTTTTTTTTTGTTTTTTTTTGTTTTTTTTTTACCTATCGTATTATTGTTGTATTTTGTGCTCTCCTTACATGGCAATGGCATCTAATAAATATTGAATAAGAAAATGCTGACATCAATTTTTCTTATATTGTGAATTTAATGATATGAATTTATTGCTATTTTTTTTTTTTTTTTCTAGAATTTTTACATGCGTACACACACACACATATAAGGATTCTACGTATAAATATGTGTTAGTCAATGTAATGGTTTAACTTCTGAATTTGTGCTAAATCTCTATTGGAATGCCATTATAAATTGTGCATATTTAGTAAGGTTTCTGCCAAACCTTGTCCAAATGATGTCTTGATTCCTTAATGTTTACATCTTAAGGCAATGCAAAATTCATAAAATAGCTCAAAATAATCTTTGATTAAGGTTCATAATGTTCTTTACGAAATGACACAATTCGGGAAGTCCTTCATATAGTAGCCTTATTTACATGAACATAACTAAAAATTGTGTTCTATACCATCTGATGTGTTAAATGTAAGTAGTTATTAAAGTAAGACACATTCCTTACCATGTGTTACAATCAATTGTGTATACACATGTCCTTAATGGGTTTTCAATATAAAAAAAAAATAAAATAAAATAAAATAAAGTTATTAAGTAAAAACCATAAAACCAATTAAATAGATTTCCTGTCGTGTCCTTTTTATTTTATTACTATTAAAAGTAATTTATATGTACAAATGTTATGCTATTATTTGACAATAAACACGAACAAAAATGAATCTTTATAAGTACATATAAATAAATGCAGGAAATAAATGTAAATTAACATATCCATATCCGTTACCATATATCGTCGTATGTACATGCGGATATGAATTACATACAAAAAAATAAAAATGAAGTAAAGTAATCATTAATAAATGAAAGGAATTCATGATTATAATGATAGCTAGCTATAGCCAAATGCCGCAATAAATGATGAATATTTCGTGGTGTCTCATATTAATGTTATTCTTACAATCTCCCCTCCTTTATTATGAATATTCATGTATGGAAATGCACGAAATATAATTATTAAAATGAACACCAAATACATATCAGATAATAATCATTTTATAGAAGTGTCAAGTCAACGTGACATTAAATTGCTCGGTGTGTGTACATATGTTGATGAACAAGAACAACCAAAATCTGCGCACTTTTGTATTTAATTGCATATTACAGAAATTTTATTAAACAGAATTTTCTTAGACTGAAATAATTGGTTCAAAATTTGAGTCCTGACGAGTGTGTGCGGAGCGAGACTAAATCTGGTTAAAAGGTCTAAATTGTTAAATTGTTGGAAAGAATTGGTAAAATGGGTTTTATCAGCATACTCGACAAATAACACGAGAAATACTCTATATTTGGGTAAAGATCATGATCAAGGCAATTGTAGTAGTCTGCATCTGAAATTTTTGATATGATTGTAAATTTTAACGTTGTTTTGTTTTATCGAAATTTTAACAATTCAAAAATGATACATTTTTTTATACTTCATTTTTTAAATATTTTCATTACATGCCTCTAATAGGAAAATAATACTTGTGTATCCTTTTATTTTTTCATACATTTTTAATAAGAGATTATTTTTCATAGTGTTACCATAATTCTTAAAATTCTCATACATTTTGACATGAACTATTTAAATATCAATATATATGTAGTGACGTAAAATGTTACTACATTACGTCATTTCCATAATCCTATCATGTGATAATTCTCTCTTGGAATGCTGTAGTTAGATTTTGGCAAAACTTCTTCAAATGATTTCTTAAAACTTTGATTCCTTAATGTCCTTAATGACGATCAATAATGCAATGAAGTACTACTTTATGTCATCATTCCTACAAGGCCTATAGTGAAAATACTTTAAAAATAAAGTATAAATTATTAAGGGATTTTAAACGATGAGACATTTACAAGACACATAAATGAAAAATTTTCTTTTATGAGAAACCGAATGAAGAAAGTGAGACGTGTATGAGGTTTCACGGTACCAATGGGCTACCTAATACACGCCTCATTTCCTTCATCCGTTACACTGGAAACATTGGAAAGTGTTTTATTAGTTTTTATCTTTTAAATGTAAAAGCTGACATTGGATTTAAAATTATTTGGACACGTCCTTTTTTTTTTGTTTTTTTTCTTATTGTAAAGGATACTATATTGTGATACATACAGATAAACACGTACTTTATGTAAATGTACAAATTTTTATTTACCTGCAATTTATATTTATCCTTTTGTGAAATTAATATTGAATTTATATTTTATCGATGTGTGTGTGTGTAAATAAATTATTATGCAATAATAAAAGAGATTTACTGTAGTAATTTTTATGGTTTTATAATTTTTATTAAATATATCAATTGGATTACATATTTATTTTGTTTTACTTTCTTTTTTTGATTATTAATTTAATTATCCTTTTGTACACATGTACACATGGATGGATGCATGTAATTAATTGTGTATTGTAAGGTATATAGTTAATATGATATTAAATTATTTATGAAAATTATTTTGTATTGGTACATATACACACATTTGTGCACATTCTAATGTACATATAACACATTCATATCACGTTTTATTCCATTTAAAAAAAAAAATGAAGAAATATGAAGTCATACGTATAAGGACTCAGTTACCTATACAAATTGAATTATTGTTAAACAATTGATATAATTACTAATGTTTTATTTAATTATTCCTAATGCGTATACATGAATGATAATATGTATACGATATTGATTGAGAAATTATTGTAGCTAATTAGTTACAGTATGTACACATGAGTACTTAATTATTACATAGATTTAATTCGGTCACGACACGTACAAGTGAAGGTAATGAAATTAGAATACACATAGTGTCAAATGATCTATGAGGATAGAAGAACGACAGATTCATTTAAAAATTCAAATTTAAAGGTGAGACTTAATATTCAGACTTAAGGCCTGATTTCTTTATACCTTTAGTTAGGTAATTTTCAGGTAATTTAAAGTTTTTCTAAATGAAAATTGTCGTTGTTGTGTTATTAACAATTGAGGCTTGATTTGTTCATACCTGGTAGTTAGCTATCCTTGAGGATTAAGTTAACCCCGGATGATATCTTCTAAATTGGTTTTCTTCATTTAACTTGAAGGATTAAATTATCTTCCCGATAGAAATACTTTACTCAACCCTTAAAAAAATCACATGAAACCAACTTCATGTGTAATTTAAAAATAATTTACGTTTAATTTACCAATAACAAATTTCTTTAACCGTTCAAAATTTTTAAATTAGTTATCTCAAGCATCGAGTGGCTCGATTTAGTCGAAATATCTCTATCACCTTAAAGATATCTCCCAAACCTCAATCATCGGTTAATTTTATCTTGAAAATAAACGTCTTAACTAGAAATGAAGAAAAATCAAATCTTTGGGTTTATCTTCAAGATAACTTGAACTGAAGAAATTGGCCCTTAATTATAAATGTTGAAATTATTTTTTGTTAATTTAAATACATACATTTGAATCCTTTGGACTCAACAAGGTTCAGATTATCCTGAATCTAACATTATAAAATTTTAAAAATTTTCATCTGAGATAACATCTTTTTTTTTTGTTTTTTGTTTTTCTAGCCAACGAGGATGAGATGAGGTTGGACAGCCTGGAAACCGCAGCTACATATAAGTTTATTGTATCCCTCATCTACTGTGACATAATCATCATTATTAGCTCTAGCACCTTTGACGGACTCCAAGGCTTTGCTTCCACCTAAATATGTATGTATGTATGTCCAACTGTAGATACAGAAACAAAACTGTATTTGACAACTGAATTTTAAATTTTTTTTTGTTATTTTAATACAAGATATAACGAAAAGTCATTATTTGAATTTGATTGAATATCATGAGTCTTTAGGTCAACTTTTCTGAACCTGAGTTCTGAGTTTGTGTATTGTGTATTTGAATTTGAGCAAACAGGGCTTTCAAATCTCAAGAATTTCCCTTGATAAAGAAAAAATCTAGCCTAAAGTGAAATCTCATAATTATTAATCATCTTGACATCATTCTCACGAAATGTCTGATGCCTAACATGTATGAATTTGATATCCTTAGAATAACGATCCCTTTTAATTTTTGTCATGTTAATCAACATTCAATGAAGTTATAAAAATATTTAAAGAAATGAAAACTGAAATTTAATGGACACGAAATGTATTTTTTTTTTTCAAATAAAACATTCCTAGCTAATGATTTTATAACCTTAGACAAGGATAAGGGTTGGGGATGCAAAATAATAAAAATTTTGTTCTTAAATTTAATTTTATATATTATTTTTGAATTTTAACGAATTTTTACCAATTTTAGTAGATTACTTCAAAACAGATCTGTTAATCTGTTAATCTCTTAATCTTAAAAATGATTTGTGTTTTTTTTTTTTTTTTTAAGGATATTGGCAATCGTATCCTTGAAACAAGATGTGGAAAGGACTTAACTTTTTCATTCCTCTTTCCATTGCAACAAGGATCAATTCATAAAAATGCCTATCCTTCTGACCCATACTTTGTCAGAAAAAAACCCAAATTAAAAATGCATTCGTTGTTAAATTAACAAGAATTACCTTTTTTAGTATATAACGTGCAAATGTCCCATTGAAATAATCCAAGAATTTTTCCTTTTAGACCTCATTTAAAAAACCAAAATCTTAAAATTTTATAAATATGTAACAGAGATTTTTTTTTTTATTTTCAGAAAAATCTACAAATTCGATATATGCAAAAATCTTATGGAAAAGAACAACAACAGCACAGTCAACATATTCAAATATAACGGATGAATCATTTTTCCTGCCTAAACAATTGAGCCACAACAAACATTCTACAATTTTTGGTTTACAGCCCACCTGATCATCATCAGAAAAATTACAAAATCATGGAAATTATTAATTTTAAAAAAATAACATGTACACAGATATTTTAAATATTTATATTTATTTATTTATTTTTTTTTTTTTGTAAAAATATAAGTCAATATGTACGTATACAATAAAATATGAAATTTATAAAACAGAAAAGAGATAATAAAAGGTATAACAATAAAAACATACATATTTGTTTTATTTTAATTGAAAAAAATCTCCTTTTTTCCCTTCCAATGACATTTTTCTATGGATTTCTAATGACAATTCTATGAATTTTCAACTTATGGATTGGCCCAATAGAAGTAGCGAAATTGTATGAAAAATTTTTACAAAATACCAGGCAATCATAAGTTGAAAATTCATAGATAGGAAATTTTTATTTAATAGAAAACGAATTTTTGTTTATATAATAAACAAACTTTCGTTTACATGACGTCACAAACTTCGTAATGTTATGAAAATAAATAAAAATTGAAGTAAACACTTATGACGTTTGTTTTTGTTGTATTTGAAAAGGTCTCCTTTTTTCCTTTCCAATGATACCCATTTCATAAAAATTGGTCCACTAGAAGCGACGATTTTGTATTAAAAATTTTTACAAAACACCAGGCAATCATAAGTTGAAAATTCATAGCAAGCAAATTTTTTTTATCGTAACGCATATGAAAATTTTTCAAATTTTAAATCTATATCCGAAAATTCGTTTGAATTTTAACGATTTTTTAGTTTAAAACGGATGTGGAAAAACGGATATGAAAATTTTCAGTTTAAAACGGATGTGAAAAAACGGATGTGGAAATACGGATGCGGAAATACGGATGTGGAAATTTTCAGTTACAAACGGATGTGGAAATTTTTAAATTTTAAAAAATAACTGAAAAAATCGATTTTTTAAAAATTCAAAATTTTCACATCCCGTTTTAAACTGAAAAAATCGTTAAAATTCAAACGAATTTTCGGATATAAATTTAAAATTTGAAAAATTTTCTACGATAAAAAAAATTTGCTTGCTATGAATTTTCAACTTATGATTGCCTGGTATTTTGTAAAAATTTTTAATACAAAATCGTCACTTCAATTGGACTTTGATGAAATGGGTGTGTCTTTAGAAAGGCAAAATGGAGGAGATCTTTTCAGATAAAATGAAAAAAATTGTCATAAATATCTGATTTGTTTTTTTTTTTAAGGCGCTGCAATTTGTTGTCTCGAATCCTAATCATCCATCGATTTTGCCCATATTGCAAATTTATTTAATATCGAAACTCATTTTATTTATTCTTTTGGTGTGATCTGAAAAAAGGACATCATGTATTCCTTGTTAATATGGCATATGAACAAAATGAATTGCATCATTAATATCGTACACTTATACAAATACAATTACTGTCATTAAATTGTTATTTTGCATTGATCATATATGCATGTATGCTCATCTTACATTCTTTTGCATATACTATATGTACATATATTTTGCATTGCACCATTTATTTTAATATTTAATACTCATCATATATAGTATAAAAACATCTGTCTTAAATGATTGTAAAAAAGGAACAACAGTTGGTACCTAGACTAGATAAATTCAAATATTTTTAAATTGTTTATATTAACAGCACAATACCTTGATGACATTAAACAAAAATCCTTAATAATTATATGCAATTAATGGACAAAATGATATACTTAATAGTACGTACAAGCATAATTTGAAAATTTCTGGTATCAAAATCAAATGTGTGACCGCTCTGGGTCCATCAGCTCGCCAATGCAATGTTTGTAAATGCCTTCAATATAAAGCAACGATCAATTGTACACCATGAAATGTAGTGGAATTATCCTTTTTTTCCTCTCTTTTCATTTTTGATCATTGGAAAATTGGAAAGGACCCATGTTGGAAGTCCATGGCGTAAGCAATACTAAACCTAACAATTAACTACAGGAAGATAGCCCAAATTAAAGATCTTGAGGAATAGAAAATTTTTACAAAATATGCGAAAATTTAAGCAACCTATTAACAAGATTGAATGGCGGCAAGGACATTGAAGGATCTTTATACATAGATTTGATGCGCTCTAGTATAAAATGTAATGTATGCAACACAGTCTCTTTGGTGCAAATACATTTCTGAAATGAAAATTAAAAACAAAAAATAATTTTCCACTTTGCTTTGGTTGTTCCATCAAAAAATCATCATAACATGTTTAAAAATCAATGAAGTGGAACACAAAAGAATACAAAAGAATAAATTCAATGTTTTTCCTTCTGCATCATTTAGATTTTTTAGGTGAAAATGTTTTTTTGTGTAAAATCCATTTAAAGAGCATGCAAATTACATTAACAGCTCCGATGCTAAATATTACGTGATTTTGCACAAAAGCAATTTAAACAAAAATTTTAAAGGATATCCTATAAGGATTAAAAGGCTATGCAATAATGCAAGAGAAAAGAAAAAAAGGAAAAAAATTCTGCATGAATTCGTATCACGATTTTTCATATCTGAGGCCATTAATTTGTTCTTTTCAAGAAATTGCAATAAAACCACGTGATAGAACATTTGAAAAAAAAAAAAAAATAGAATGAATGAAATTTTCCTATTTATTTCAAATTTTAAAATACTTTATGAATTTTCCTTGACTTAAAAATGAGTAAAAAGTCAAAGAAAAGAATTTACAAAAATTTTATTTTTAATTTTTTTTTTGTTTTAATTTTGCAAATAATCTTTTAATTTATTTGCAAATTTTATAGGAAGGATACACACGCACACACACCAATCTGTGCATGTCTAAAAAAAAAAATAAAATTGCTCATATGAAAATGAGTTTTGTGTATGCGATACATGGCAAATACATGTACAGTGTAATATTGACTGTGTCTATGAAAATTTTATGGCATTTATAGAAAACCTTGTTTAAGAAAAATACTTGAAAAACTTTTCTATAAAGTTCCATTCTTTGGAAACTATTTATATTATAGAATAGTTTTTTTTAAAAAGTAATCAGAATGCAGTACAGATCCAGTGGCGAATCCAATAAATTTTCAATCCGTCTCCAAAATAGATTTTAGTAAACATTGATAAAAAAAAATCATCTCTGTCCACAAATTCAATGCAGTTAAGGTCTTATGAAAATGACGTACATACATCGCTGTACGTTGATATTTAAAAAATTCATCTCTCACTGTATGAGAACTTTAAAGATTGTGATAATATACTGCTCATGAAGCACTCTCCGTAATTAGAAATTATACAATAAGAACAAAGATTGATCCGCTCCCATAAGGCCTTAACTGCACACAATTGGTAGACAGAGTATAAGACAAAATAATTTTGATAAGCCGAATCTTTTGTGTTATTCATGAATTATTTTGATGTATCGATGCGCGTACATGCTCCAGAGTGAATACTCCGGAATGAGTATCCATCAGCCTATTATGATTTCGTATCCATCAGCCTAAACCCCGCCCCTACCCTCCGCTACTTTTAAGATTTGTGGTACAGATCTTACATAATAAGATAAATCCACTCTGATAGTATGTACATATTTGAGTTAATTCTTAGACATGCACTGTTTATCACGTCATATTTGTTCATAATATCTTTGAAAATTACTCTGTACATCACAATTGTAAATTATTTAAGTTAAAACTTAGACTCAGGTTCCTTGCAAAAAGGATCAGGTATTTCATTGAAATCAATTAGAAAAGACCGAAATTAATCAAAATTTCAAATTTTAAAAAGAATCACCTGAACATTTCGGAATTTTTTGTGTTATCCTGTAAAATTTTCGTATGAAAAAAATTTGTTCCATCAACAAGGAAATGTGTCTTTTGATAATTTCAAAAAAATTCAACAGACATCATGATGATGAGATCTTCAATATTTTTGTATCATTAATGGGGTCCTTTTGTAATGCCAGTCACGCCACGCCACTGATGCAAGTATGTATGCATATAATGCATGTGTATACGACATTTAAAATTGACTTTATCTAATTTTAATGTAATAAAGAGATAAATAGTAGAATTTATTTATGCGATCATTTTTGCATTTTTATTGTTTTATTTAATACTTAAAATACTGTACAAAGATTGCTAATATGTACACACAAATACAATACAATTATTTGAATATAAATTCTCGCTGTACTGTGCGCTAGATGCCAACATATAGCGAGTTTTCTTGAATGAAAAACCAAAAAAAAGAAAAAGAAAAACGAAAAAAAAAATTGAAGAAAAGTTTTATTAATGCTGTTAGGATTAGACGAATAAGATTGTTTTTCATGTTTTATTAAGAAAATTTTCTAAGAATTAATTTTCTTTTTTTTTTTTTTATTTTTCTTTTTTCTTAATTTTCATCCGCAAAACGGATGTTGGTCTCACACTTTTTTGAAATTTTATATTTGCGTTTGTCAATTATACAATCTAGTGAACTGCAGAAATTCAATTAGCACTTTACTAGGAATCTTGAATAGGGGACTTTGTAAAATAGAGAACACTGAAAAGGAAAAACAAAAACACTGAAAAGTTTTTTTTTTTTGTCATTGTTAAATTTTTATTTTTAATTTTTTTTTTAACTTTACCAGAAAATTTTTGATATTTCCAGAATAAATTTAAATTGGGCCCATAGATAAAGGAACACAGATAACAAAAATCAAAAACAAAAAAACAAAAAAAAAAAAAACCTACAACAGAAAGTTCAAAGTTCTTAAAAGGGATTTCAAGAAAATGAGACAATTAGGAGACATCCTTCTATCACACCACACTGTGAAACAACCATCAAGAAGGGGCAGATGGGGTGGTGGTCAGTTTTGCAAAAGTATTCACATAAATATTTTATCAATTAGACAATTCTCAATTTTTCCCTTTTGATTTATTAAATAGAATCCAGTATTGAACAGACTGAACTGTTAGACTTTTATATAGTATTTAACAGATAAGAAAATGAAAAGGAAAACTTTTTGGGTTTTTTGTTTTTTTTGTTTTACCAATTTTCTCTATGCTTTCTAAAGTGGACGACACATAATAATAAATACGAAAATTCAAAGTTAGAAAAGAAAATTTGAACAAAATTTTCCTTTTTTTTTTTTTTGTCCTTTTTTGTCCTTTTTCTAGAAAGTTATCACCAATTGATCCATTCTGAATTAGAAATGTAGATTTTATTCATTTTTCTTTTCTTTTTTTTTTTTTCCTTTTTCTTTGTGTTGGGGATACGATTGAGTTTTCCATTTTATTTTTTCTATTTTTCATAATTTAACACGACGTACATTTTATTGTTTTCAAGTCTTTTTTTTTCTTTTTTTTTTTTTTTTTGCTATATTCAATGATGTTTTGTGTATTTTGGAGATTATTCTGTCTAGTAAATATTTATAAATGAAAATTGGTGTTTTCTTAAAATTAAAAAAGAAAAAACGACCTTGAAATAGAACAGTCTCTTAACATTGAATATTAAATTGATGAAATAGATTTTGAGATTTTCTTCTGTAATTCACATTACAGCTAAGATGAACCCAAAAAACAAAAAAAAAAAAAAGGTAAAACGACTCATTTATGTGAATATTCGCACAAACAGACGACATTTTTGTAAAATGAAAATGGAAAAAGGAAAAAATTTTTGAAAACAAATTTTTAATTTAAATAAATCTTCAATCTCTCTCTCTCTCTCTCTATCTCTGTCTCTCTTTTTCTTACTATTCCAGAATCCTTTCGTTATATAACGATAATAAATGCATTGTAATTTGAAATTGTAACATGTTTACATTATTATGAACATCCATGCAAGAAATGGTAGCAGACTAGCAGGAATGGTGTAGCAATAGTGGTAATAATGCTCTGCTAAAACCAATAAAATTCAAGCTACTGGTACTTAATTTAAATTCCCTGTTCTTCTGTTATTTTATTTTTTATTTTTTTCTAGTTGAATTTAAATTTTATTGAATTTTTTTTTTTTTTTTATTGTGTTCATGTATGAGAGATTGTGTATTTTTGTAGTACGTGTAGTACATACTCAGGATACGTAATGTGCTTACATACATGAACATAAAATATAATTTATGTGTATATGAGGATAATACATATAATTTATATTACAAATATACGATAACACCATAATACATACGTTAAAAATCAATACATATGTATTGATGCCATGGCGCAATGACTAAAGGTGAGCCATTGCAAAATATGTATCTCTGATTCAGTTAAAGGTTATCAAATAATATTGTTCTTAAATACAAAAAAAAAACCAAATTAATAACTCTATTTTCCATTTGTAAATGGTAATTTTCCTCTTTAAAATTCAGCCAAATTTCTGGTCACTTCTAAAATGGATATAATAAATCACCTTTTTTTGTGTCAGCCTAAAAATAATTTGATTGTACATGAAATTTATGTTGCAACATAATTTAAATAGGGTTTCCATTTCACGAAAAAAAAAAAAAATTCAAATTAATCAAAATATTGATTTTCCATCGAATTAAAAATTCCGGTCATTATAATATAAAAAAATTTCTTCTAGGGCCGATTTTGTTGTTGTAAATTACACATGAAATTGGTCTCATGTCATTTTATTTCAAGGACTGAGTAAAGGATTTCCGTCCTGAAGATAATTAATCTTCAATTTTAATGAAGAAAAACCAATTTAGAAGATATCTCCCGGGGTTAACTTAATCCTCAAGGATAACTAACTGCAAATATGAAGAAATCAGGCCTTAATTGTTGTTAATACAACAACGACAATTTTCGTTTAGAAAAATTTTACATTACCTGAAAATTTGAATCCTGATGATAACTCTCAGTGTTTGAGCTTTTATGCTGAACTTCATTTATGTATATGCAGACCAGACTAGACCAGACCAGACCAGACTAGACCAAACAGCCAGTATATGTTAAAATTAATTTTGTTCAATTTTTATATCAGAATGGATCATCTCACAGACATTATATTCCGCCATGTGTTATACAACGAAATATTAAATGGAAAATAGCATAACGTGTATGTAATAAAATAAATGATTGCTATCTATATAGTTTTTGACTATAGTTTGTATGCATGCATAATACGAATACGTACATACATAAATGAATAAATTTATTTTGATTCCTTTCTATATTGTATATATACTCGGATAATTGTATACAATTGTATTCATAAATATTTGAAATGTATCAACAAAATAATATTTATTGAAAACAAATAATCTTTATCTTATTAAATTGTTATTTTTGTAAGATCGATTTATATTTATGTACTAACAACGATGAAAATGACGATGTACATATACGCTGGGTGTATGGAATGTAATTTAAAAAAAACCGAATTTTTTTTTTTTTTTTTCTTTTCTATAACGTACGTAAATGTGTGTACTTTGAAAATTTATCAGATTTTATTTTGCATAAAATAATGAAATTTTGTTTTTTTTTGATTCGTAAATGTAATGAGATTCGAATACGCACATTTTTATTAACTTCGATGTATTAGAACAGTCAGCAAAAAAAAAAAAAAATTATCCTACTCTCTATGCTGGTACTGTAACTTGGCAACAATGAAACGAAAATTTCATTATTTCAATATTTTTCTTCTTCTTCTACTACGGCTTGACAGTGCTAAAAAGGATCTTTACCTCTAATAGAATTTGCCTTCACTGGTATCTACCCATTGATTTCCAGTTTTCAATCCCTAGTTCCTTGATATCTTTGCTAACATCAGCATCCCACCATCTGTTCCTTGGCCTTCGTTGGGGTCTTTTATTTGCTATGTTAATCAACAATAGCTTTTTACAAGGGTCCATGTTCTCCATTCTATTATTCCAATGCAAGACAAAAAAAAAAAAAAAAAAAGATAAAATTAAAAAAAAAACTGAAAGAAAACAATTTTTTGTATGAACAAACCAAAAGGTCCTTTTTTGTTTTAACTTCAATGGTTTAATTATGGTCGAATTTTTGTTTCTTAAAATCGAAATGAAAATATTAATAATTTAGAAAAAAAGATGAGATAGAAACCGATGGCGAATATCCATACACAGGATACACAGGATTATTGTATTGTACTGATGTACATATATATACAAATGAGTTACTAAATAGGATATGCGATTATAAAGAGAATTGGTTTGAATAGAAAATGTACTGTCAGCATATTTTATTCATAAATTGCATGTATACCAACTAAATTACATCATTTTATACAAATTTGTTGTTATTGGATGGATATTTAATGATTGACATGACAAAACTTAATTTTGGCATTTTGATTGATTGAAAAAAAAAAAAATAATAACAACAACAATTGAAGAAAACAAAACAAAAAATTACATAACATAGCCAAATGTAGGGAAATGAAAAAAAAAACAACAATAAAAGAACAACAATGAAAATGAAAAACAAAGGACCGAAATCCATTTAAATACAAAAAAAAAAATGAAAAACTTACTCATACGTCACTTTGATGATTTGGGAAATTGCGTGCGTATTGAGAGTTTTCCTGGTGGCATTTTCATAATTATTTTTTTGTTGGCTATTTTCAATAATCCTGTAGCAATTTTTAAAATAGACGGAATAGCAAGCAACCCATTCCGTGGGCAAGCAACCCATTCCGTTGAAAAGTATACCATCAGCTAAAGTACTTGGAAATTAGACACCCCAACAACACCCCCCCCCCCCCCTCACTTAAAAATCTTAAATCCTTAAAACCTGAATCGCTGTATTTATCAACCATGATTATCTGTTGGATATTTGTACGATAACTCTAAAATTATCTAAAAAAAAAATATCTTATCCAAGCTAATGAATACGATTTACATATCTCGATCTTGGATTGACATGAATATCAATCGGCCTAAATCATCCCTTATAAAGGACTTTCAAATAAAAGAACAAAAAAAAAAAAATTTGAAAAATAAAAATGAAAAAATATTTCGATTATATGTACCTTGACTGCATTAACTGTTAACTTACTATAAAGGTGAGAATAATTGAAAAAAAAAAAAAAAAAATTTTTTTATATAGGTACACATCCGTAAACAGATACTGGGCCACATATCATCGTCATAAAAAATGAGAAAAAATTTTTTTTCTTCTAAAAACGATAAAATACATATCGTAAACATGTTGAAATCATAAAAAAAGGGATAAATTCAGCTATGAAAAGGGTTTTTTTTTCTAATATTTACATGAATGATATTGATATATATTCCCAATTTATGTATGTACATATCATCCTTGAGAATGTATAGTGGCTGTTGATTTTCATGAAGTTTTCTTGTACTGTGATATTTACTGTTGTTGTTGTTGTTGTTGGATGAATCCTTTCTTTACACAATTTGTTATCCTGTTTTTTTTTTTTAACTTTTTCAAATAAGCGCGATTATTGCTACATTTTACCTTAAACGCTGATCAGAATGTTCCGTTTCCTTTCAGTTTCTGCAAAATTAAAAAAATTAAAAAAAAATAACGTAAATTAAATGAGACTGAACATAAAATACATGACACCGAGCAGAATGGAAAAGGAAAAATTTATCAAAATTCAATTTGAACGAAGGACATAACCTCAAAACTTGTGTTACGATGTGAATAACAAACACAAATACATACATATGTGAATGTATGTCACATCAAACGAAACACAGAGCATTTTGTTCAGTACTCCGTTTCGAACTGGAACAGAATGGACCATAACGAAAGGAGCAGAGGATTTCTGTTCAGAGCTTAGGCATCTAGAAGTCTAGTACTGGTGTTGCAGTTCTATTAGAGCGTGTCTCGGGTGTGTCTCGTGAGCGCGTCTTTGGCAACTTAATCTTCTCCAATCCCTTATTTTGGCTTAATGCTCTTTAAAGAGAAATGTACATAATTGAACGTACACAAATTTGTTGTAAACGTCCCCCATCTTATTTAGATGCTAATTTACATACATGTACACATGTTCCTCTAATGAAAAAACGTTATTGTTATTTAGCTTTTGCTATACGTGTATACATGTCAAAACATCATAAGCATCTTATTTACAGTCAATATGTACAAGAGAAGTGATTGACATTGTAAAAATAAATTTAAATAAATTTTTCGTTTATTTTTTTTATTTTTTTTTTTCCCCCTTAATACACGTAAAAATTTTAGTTTCATGTGTAAACTGGTAAAGTAAGAAGAATAATTTATGGAATCCTTTTTCTAGATTAAAATATTATTTTGCATCCATACGCAACCAATACAAAAAACATTTTTTTATGTGTCCATGACAGCATCGTAAATACATATAATAAAAGACTGGCAAAAATAATGAAAAATCTCTTGAATATGTGGTAATTCATGAATTTTTGCCACAGAAGAAAAATAGAAAAAAAAATTCCAAATGAAGAAAATCTGTATAAAATTCTTTGTTATGAAAAAAAAAAGAAGAAAAACAAAATTGAAATTATTTTTTTTTTTTTTTTTGCAACACACACACACACATACTCAGATGTCCTTTTTGTACATTTAAATTTCCTTCTTTTGAGACGATGACATTAATCAAATTTTGCTTTTCAATTCCCATTTTAGTTATAAGATTTTTATTACATACATGCACATACATGTGTACCCCCCCATAACCCCTATCAGGCATTCCCACATATGTACGTATGTATGTAGTCATTCGTATATGATAATATGTAAAAAGCAAAATTTTGTATTTTAATTTTCATTCAATTCATATTTAAAATTTTCTTTGAAAGAAAATCAAAAATTCATTTTTGTTACCTTTTTTGAATTGTTTTTTATATTTGAAAATGAGCTCTCAGGGCTGAATTACCCGTTTTAAGAAATATTACACGTCGATCGATGTCGATTAAAAGTACTTTTTAATAATCAAATTTTGTTTTTTGAAAATTTTCGATAGATTGGTCCCGTATCTGTTAACTTCAAGTTGAAATCTTAATCAGTTCAATGGTGTCATTTTTTTTCCCCCGAAAAGTTATCGCAATGGGCTATGTAAATGTTCAGATGTAAGGACTATCAGCCGGAGGCTCACGGAATATTGGATATGGACATGACGTACTGAATGCATGATAATTGGATGGGGGATGGCCGTATTGAACATTGACAAAAAACACGAAATACAGATATGTCAGCGTTAACGATTGTGGCCGATATAATCCATTTGTTCGATTCAAAATTCAATCAACATTCGAAATCGATATCTGACAAGACCTCTAATCCCCCTCTAATGCATATTCGTAAATATTAGTGGAAGGATGATTATTAAGTTCAATTGTTGTGGCAATTATACAACCTTAGTTTAATCCCTGCACCTCTACTAACTTCCTTTTAAGAATTTAATTGTATTGTTACCACTACATTGACATACACACATGAACATGACACTTATTATTGTGGTACATATGTATCTATACTTTATCATAAGTATCTACAAAATATTCATTTTGTAAATTTTAGATATTTAAATTTATTCCCAAAAAAAAAAAAAAAAATTGAATTTTTATTTCATTTTTTTAAACAATGCTCGAAATATAAAATGACAACTTTAGAAATAGAATAAAGAGAATAAAATCTGTAGAGAAAAAAAAAAAATCTTTTTTTTTTCCAATTTAAAAAAAAGAAAAAGGACGAACATAGCCATATGCTCAGTTAAACTGCCGAACTATCTTCAAGAAATTTATCTGTAGATGGATTTAAGTGGGGTTCATTATTGTTGCCGTTACTGTACATCCAAATTTATTGTATCAGAAGGTGCTAATCAAAGATCATACCATGTACAATGTTTGTACCTGTGTACGTTCACATAAAACATTTGAAAATGTATCTCACCTTTTTTTTTTCCAAGAAACCCAAAATAAAATTAAATTTCCTATAATCCACCGCCACGACATGACTTTTGATATTATGACAGAAAATCTAAAAATACTTTCATTTTTTTTATCTTTTACTCTGTCTGTTGGTGATTTACATAAATTTTGTACCTTTTTTCTTAGAATAAGGATATGACTAAATACATGTCTCTAATTGAATATGTTATTAGATTGTATTGTACAGAGCAAACACATTGTAATCACACACTGGTACATGTGTACGTGATTGTATGCAAACGTGTATATAGTAAGCTAGTCCGTATAAAAGCGTATTTCGTGTGAAATTTTTATTACCTGATGTGTGTGTGTAAATGTCAATTATTTGTGTAAAAATATACCACAAAAGCCCTAAAGAAAATTTTTATCACCTTTTTGATTTTTTTTATTCCTTTTAGATACGAGTACATGTACCTGATCTAATAAACCTAACACAATTAAGACGTTATTATCCTTGTCTCAGTTTATCATAAAATAAAGAACAAAAAAAAAAAAAAAAAAAAAAGGTAGAAAATTTTTATTCGTGTAACATTTAGACAAAATGTAACAAATTGTCATGATATTAAGGACTAACCGAAATGAAGAAGTAAAGAAAAATAATCCTTGGAGGTGTTGCTCTCTAGAAAACAAAAAAAAATGGAAAAGGATTACTTCACAGGGCAGGATTCTGAAGAATCTTTCCAATACTGACTACGTAAAGTATGTCCTACTATATTGCTTGCTTAAATGATATGCGCCTTTATGTAGAAATACCGGGTACAATACCGGGTTCACTTTACTTGTATTGCTTTATTTTTGGTTATAACTTTATAATTTCAATAAAACCCAGCCCCATCCAATGGCCAACCTCCGATCGCCGTATGAAAAACGTAAATTTTTAAAATGAAAATTCAATGAAAATTCAAAGGATTTAAAACAAAAAAAAAAAAAAAAATTCATCGTTATAACACTTGAAAATTTTATTACCTTACATTATTAACCGCCCCCTTCTTTTGTTGTTGCCATTATATTTAATGATGATACACTTTAGATCGGGAGCTTCATGACTACGCTACATAAAATGTAATGAATGGAAATGAATATAAAGATGTTTCCTTTATTATTTTTAAGGTTCGATTTAACATTTATATAACCTTGCGATTGTATGTATTTGTGTTGTACACACATTACAACACCAACAGCACAGATATAACAACAATTTGATTACATTCAAGAAAGGATTTATTGAAACAAATCCATTATATACGATTATTGCAAAAACATTGTCCTTTAAAATTTTAATACCTGCACACACACACAATCATACAAATCATTTTATCTACATTTAAAGATCACATTAAAATCGGTCAAAATAAAATGACAAAAAAAAAAAAAAACAAAAAAAAAAGAAAAGAAAAGAAAAATAAAAATAAAATAGAAAATACGTTTAAGAGCTTAACGTTGATATACATTTAAAGGACAATTGAAAAAAATTTATTTTATCCTTTATGGTATTTGTACATGTTTCATATACATACGTATACCAAAACTGTGTATATGTATGCATGTGTGTGTACATAAAAATGATACCATAAAATTTTAATACTCTGTTTTTTAAGATTAACCCATTTTTCTTTTTTTTTTTGTGGGTCAGTCGTTCGTGATAATTATTGTATGAATGTGGACCACCTTGTTGAATGGATACAACAGATTCTAGTCTTATAGAAAATCATAAATGCTCATCTAAGGGCTGTAATACATGATGCATTTAAAAGACGTTAACACATCTATTTACTGAGGTAACTAACATTTAATAATAAAAATTTAAAAAAAATAAAAAAAAGTTGGACATGTTATAGCAATGAAGAAAATTTCTCTGTTCAAATGGGAAAATTTTTCTGTTTCAATTGTCCTTGAGGAAAATTTCTGTTTGAATTAAAATGCCAAAAAATCTAAGAATTTTTTTTTATAGCAAATTTCATGCTATTTTTAATGGACACCATTGAAGAAGTCCTAGAAATTTTGTAGTTAAAATTCCCTTGTCTTAATTACTGAGAAAATCCCCCCCCCCCCCCTTACAAGCTAAATCAGCTATGATCCTTATAAATGATTCGAAAATTTCTAATTAGCGAGAGACAATTAAAACAATATGTCGAACAAAAATTGAAATTTTTCAACATTTTGTCCCACTGGAACTAGAGAGAAAATGATATCGTGGCTGGTACTTGGTCAGCACAAACATAACTGAACTGAAATGAACCAATAACATGGAATTAAAAATCAAGAAATGCTTTGGTTCGATTTGGTTCAATCATACAAAAACTACGTACACACTTGTTGATTTCGTTTTTGTATTTTTTTTTGTTTTTTTTTTTTTTTCGAAATATATTTTCTCCTTTTACGAAAGCTTTATGCGATGTATTAATTCCCCATTTGTTTAAGCAAAACAATTAAGGATTTATTCAGCATTTGCTTCCCCGTTCTAACTATTTACGATGGTTTGAGGTTTGAATTCAAATTTTAAGGATAATCAGGAAATGAAAATTTGAGCCCCATTTTTTTCTTTGTTTTTTTTTTTGAAAGTGATTTCAATAAAATGCAACTTAGTCAGAAGGAATTTCTTGTTTTTTTCTGGACTTTGTTTCATTTTTTTTTTTTTTTTTTTTAAAATTTGAAATGAAAAATGTATCCTTGTCTTCATGAATTTTATTTTGTATAAATTCGTGTTTTTTTTTTTTTTTGTTATTTTTGGTTTTTCTAAATTCATCAGTTTAATGGAATTTATTATTTATGAGCGTTAGCGTGTGTTTTTTTGTTTTTTTTTTCTACAAAGTATTTTCAATTGGGGTGTATTCCGAAATATCAGATGAAATTTAAATTGAATATTTTTCTTATACTTGGGATTTGGATTGTTTTTTGTTTTTTTTGACCAGTTCAAATGAAAATAATTTAATTTAAATTTATAACACGACCAATAATGACATTCTGGTGTGATCGATGTACTGACAAGCGAACCGAAGTTAAGAAAAGTTTATCTCATGTTTAATGCTCTATTACACAACTATAAGAGTCCTGTTGTCAAGGTCAAATTAACAACAGGTTACAATTAATGTCAAGGTTAAATTTTCAGAGTTTCAGAACATAGCCAATTTCTGTTCTATATTTTTGTGTACGCCGTTACGCAAGATACATAACTTTGTTGTGCAACAAGTTTCAAACATAAAGAAGGAAAATTTCTTTATTAAAGGACTAACTTAAATCAACATGTATTCAAATGCAGGCACAATGAACCCATTTGGACACTTGGAACACATAAATATGAAAAACTCAAGAAAATGTCCTAAAGTTAACGAATATTTCATATTTTTTACATTCAGTATATGAAACATTCATTTGATCCTTTTTTCATTTTTATTTTCTCTTCTATATTAACTGAAAATTTTTCAAAATGATTAATTGTAAGCAGTCAAAATAAATTATTTTTCATATCTAAAATTTTTGAAAAAACCAAAAAAAAACAAATGAAGATATCCTTCTTATTCCTTTATCTCGACCCATCTTGGCTATTATCATTTTCTTGGTTTTATTGTTTTTATTTTCTTTAAAAATTTTTGAATTTATTTATTGTCTTATCTGTTTTGTTTTTTTTTTTTTTTTTTTTTTTGATGAACTCATTTTGTATTTGTGTGTGATTTGCGTACGTGTATGCCTTACAGCTGTTGTACATGAAAAATTTATTCATTTATTTAATTTTTTCTTTTTTTGCATTTCTCTCTGTTACATAATTTGAAAATGTCTTAATACTAGATAATGGAGAAAAAAAAACAAAATCAATAAATCAAAACATATTGCTTGAACACACTGTTATGATAAATAGAAATATAGATAAAGGATCAAAGGGGTCCCTATACACACAGCATTGTACAGTGTAATAAATCGACATTTATTGCTTAATAGTGTTATATTTTCGCAAGGATACAACAATTAATGTAAAATACTTTAATGAATGCATGAATTGTCCTTTTTTGATCCTTTTATTTTTACGAGTAGAAAGTTCCTTTGCAAGTTTCAATTAAAGCAAGCATCCTTCCAAACCGCTTACATTCAAAAAAAATACTTGAATCCTTTGAAATCCCTTTATAAATTCCCTTAAGCTGTTATGAGTATTCTGAACAAAATAAAATATGAACGCATACGTAAGGATGCCAGGATGCCAGTTTGAATTTTGATTGTACTGACTATGTGGAAATGTCGTCTTTGTTAAAGATGAAATCTTTAATCGATGCTATCCAGTCACCTTAAATTCTGCACTTTTACAAAATGTCTTCAAGCCAAGGAGAATTTCAAATGCTAAGATGTGTTCAAAGTAGAAAGAAGGCATAGGCATAAATCAGGATAATCCGTTGCTCATAAATTAATGATTATCTGGGATAGATTTGAATTTGTCAAAGCAATAATTATTGAGATTCGTTCCTAATCCTCTTGCACGATTTGTGGACACACAATGTGAGACAATTTTAGGCAGACATCTGACTTTTCTGACAGGATATAAATTTTTTAAACCGCTCTGACAATTATTTTGATGTCCTGATGCATGGTTGTAGCGTTTTTCACTTTTAAATTAATTTCCGATCTCTTCTTTCTTTACATCGACATTGGCGTAAGTAAGCCAGGACCTAATCATTGTGCCAGGACCTTTTATCAAGACAATTCTATCATGGAGGCATGCATGAATAACTCTACATTGACCTTACTTATTCCAGATAGAACCAATTTTTGCCTCTTTCTACAATGTCGGGTGGATTTGTTCTTCATTACATTGAAAAACAAAAACAAAAAAAAAAAAAATGGAACAAAAATTCATGTATAAATGTTTCAAATAATTTATTATAGAAGTTTAAATACACATTGCTCCTGTTGGTCCTTTTATAAAAATAATTTATTTCTTTATTTTATAAAGTCCTTTACGTCAAGGATAAAAATTTTTTTTTTTTTTTTTTGTAAATAGTATAATCGTAGTAACTTGATGCGATACATATGCGATAAGAAAAGTATCTTTCTCAATATTATTCAAGTTTCAACCCATATTGTACGAATACAAACATATGCAGTTATTAAGGACATGAATTTATTATTCATTACAATTTTGCACCACAATTACGAGTATTTGTACAGATATTGACTACAGATATTGGTGTCATTTTGATATATGAATGGGGGGGAGGGGGTTGTATTGACCAGCCATTCTCTATGATGCCATTCTTTTGTTTACCATAGCGTAAAGTGTATATCAAGGTGTGTGTGTGTGATTTCATTCCATCAAAAGTGTTTTATACCATAAAATCGGGGTATTGTAATCTTACATCCTCGTTTTTCACATGTTTGTACACATTTTGATTGAGTATTTTTTTTTTTTTTGTTTTGGGGTCAGAAACAAAACCAATATTCCTTTCTAGGACTTTTTAAATTTATTAATACAAAAAAAAAAATGAAAAAAGGAAAAAAAGGATAATTTAATGATCTTAAAATAAACATAGTAAATTTATATCTAAAATTGCATTGCAAATAAAATTTAAAAAAAAAAAAAAAATAGAAAAAATTAAAAAAATCGGAAAATAGGAAAATAAGGAAAAAAAAAGGAAAATTTTTGCAATAAATATTCATTCTCATTACCATGTTTGACTTTATGATAGTTAAAAAAAAAAAAAAACATTTTGATGGTATACAGACGTTATTGTATACCACACTCTTGTGACTCTACAACACATCAAAACATTTTTATGATTGTGATCTTTTAAATGCAATTTAATTTAATTTTATGAATGACGTATACACATTTTAATAACTGCAGTGGATGTCTTATACCACCCAAATCACCCACTGTAGTAGTAATTCGCCATAATTACGTATTTTATTAATTATTGTACAAAAAATTGTCTATGTACGAGTATACTAAAATTCTTAAGACATAAAAAAATTCATTCTAGATCAAATTCATATTTCACTTGAACAGTTTTAATTACACGTTACAGAGACCAATAAAATTTCAATTGTCTGGGTCGCCAATGTAACTTGATGGCTAAAAAGACACAGAAATACCACCAAAAAAGTAATGAAACAAAAGTTGTTATATGTAATAATTTTCTGTCGTCATTTTATTTTTTGTTTTTTTTTTTGGTTTTTCCTTTTAAATATCCTTTTGATTTTTATTTAATGTCCTCAGTCATTAACAAATAGTCATTAAGAGGAATCACATAAAATTAATAGCAAAGGCACATACATACATACATACATATATGGAATATATCAATGATTCGTACGTGGATGCTGATACACCCAGAAATGGCTTAAAGATATACTTCAGATAAATTTAATACGATGTTGATGTTAAGGAAATTCAATGCAAATTTAATGTCCTTAAATGATTACCTTAATCTCTATCTCAAGGTCAATAAAAAGAACGGTCAACATTACGTTACAACGTACTTAAACTGAACTTATGCCCATCTGTTCATTCATACATTAGTGATTTTAAATCAAAAGGACATTTTACGCACGTAAGTATCTAAGATATGCTGCTGGTATTAGCTAGATCCTTGATAAATGTCCTGAAAATGCACACTGTAACGTAAGAAGTTACATAAAATCACAGAGATTAAGATATGCTAGACATAAAATGCACATAGAAGATGAAAGAATACCCAAACGTAGCTGGTGAGAAAACAGATGATGGAAATAAGATACCAGGGAAAATCCAGAAAAAGATGGAAAACCAGCGTTGAAGAATACCTCAGAAAAATGAAAATTCAAAATTGGACAAACACATTGCTAGATCGAAGAAGATGGAAGTAGATTGTGGATACAGGCAATGGCTCACCCCGATCTGTAATGCCAGGAAGAAGAAAAATTTCTAATAAGATCATCTCACGATCAGTAGTGTTACCACAATCTGTGAAGTTATCATATAATTCGAGATGAATTTTTTAAATTAAATTGGTACTATTTTATGGCATTTCCATAAGTAGGGTTACCAGGTCCGAAATAGCGAACGGGGGACAATAGAAGACAATGAGAGCCATAAGGCTTTAAATGCATCGAATTAGTAGACAGACTTTAATAATAACTTAATAACTAATTAATTTTTTTAATTAAGACACACACGTAATTATTTATTAATTAAGACACATAATAAACATATATTTTTATTTTGCTGATCATTTTTTTTTTTCTTTTTTTTTTAAAACAGATCTTCATTTTGATCATCTTAAAATTAATTTAAATTTTAAAAATACAAATATATCGAAATTTTAGACATACTATATAAATTACAACAACTACATATTTAATACACATTACAAAAAAGATTAGAAATTGTACAAAAAAAACAAAAAAACAAAAAAAAATGTAAACATTATAAAATATTCAAAATTATTCTTAAAAAAAAAACACGTACAAATGTATCTTTTATATAGAAAAATGCAACGATTACAAATACTTTTATAGGTTATGTGTAAAATTATATAAAAATAAAAAAAAAAACTTAACAATCTAATTATTGTATCATATTCATTTTATGTTTCATTTTATTATTTTTATCATTTTTATTTTTGGTTTTTAAAGTAGGGTTCACACGAAGATTAATTGAATTTCATAAGCAACGCATAGATTTATTGTCAGTAAGAATTTGCCCTAAGTGTAAAAGTGTTTGAAATCCATGGCATTACACAGATAAGGCAGTATAAAAAAAAAACAAAAAAAAAAACTTATTTAACAGCAATGACGTAATTTTAAAATTTTCATATGACGGCAGGAATGAAATGTTTACATTACCTTGTGTTTGTACATACATATACCATTTTAGATTGATCGTGTAAACTTTACTTTAATACGGTTAAGCGATTATTTTCAAATTAAATATTTTATAGGAATATTAGCAAATGTTTAATATACTTACAATAAGGAACACTTTATATCTTAATTTATGTTTATTTTTTTGTTTAATATTTTTTTAAAATGTGATCATGTGATCATCTGTATTCTACACAGATATAATTGTTAATCAATATTCTGTAAAGTCTGTATTATAAGTTACATATCAAAGTCGGTATTCGAAAATATCATGTACATACATACGTGCAGATTGCGTACGACCTTTTTTTAAACTCAGAAATTTGAATAAATTCGCCATTTTGCTTTCATTTTTATATTGCCAATTTTCTGTATTTTGTTCTTGTATTGTATCTGTATTGATTTTGCAACATATCAATAATTGATAATTTCGAATACACAGTCAAAAAAATACCAGAAAAGTACGGAAAAAATTTTTTTTTTGTAAATTTACTTACAGAGTAATATCATATTGCAATTAAAAATGAGAGATTCTATTTAGAAATTTGGCAAATTTTTCATATTATCTATGTATGTATAACATTATATAAACTTAACAATATGTAATAAAATGTTCATATATAAAATGTTTATCAAAAATGAAAAAAAAAAAATATCATTTATTTTAAACTTACAAAATTCTTACAAAATAAAGGAAATTAATTAGAACACAGGAAATCCTAGAAATTGATAGAAATTTTCATTTGAATAAATCTCACGGAAAAGTGAAATTTTTTTTCAAAAATTGCATTTCATCTAATCAAACTTCTAAAAATGTGATTAGATACTTTAATAAATGAAAATTTGGGTAAATTCAAAAATGCATCATTGCTTATTTGATGCAAATATTCAGCTTAAGTTCATAATACGCTGGATATCACATCAATAGCACATCAATAGCAATTATGCATTTTTGACTTGTCAATGACATGTCAAAAATCTGTACATGATCGTCAAATTTTAGATGTTTTTGAATTGTACCTACATATATGTCATTCTGTTAAATTTACTGAATATCTGAAATGACAACTGAAAAGTGAACTTTACGTACGTTCCTTGGATACATTACTAAATTGAAAGATGATGATTTTAAAGTCCAGTAAATTTAGCAAACTAAAGTTCATGTGGATGAATTCATTCGATTATACAACTGTGCATTAAGTTTATTTTAAACGTTATCTCTTTATTTTGATTTTAATTTTAAACATATTGAGGTATAGAAGGACATAAACAGGCGTAACAAATTACATAAGTGAAGAGATTCATCTGTAAAACAAAAGAATAAAGTTAAAAAAAAAAATAATAATCAAAGTTAACAAATTTTTGGAATTACCTTTAAGAAGCGTGTACATATGTAGAAGCAAACAAAATTTTGTAGTTAATTGAACAGCCTCAATATAATAAATATTTGATTTTCATTTTTTGTTTTCTTTTGCATTTTATTTTTTTTTTAGTTTTTTTTAATTTTGTAATCGTTTTATGACATCTTTTGTTTGATCGATTGCATTTTTAAATACATTTGATACCTCTTTACCAGCTGAATCGATATCAATATTTTGATGTTCATCTTTATTATGATAATAAATGAAATAAACGGCAACACCAATTATAATTAATAATAAAAGGCAACCACCAAGAATTGATAGTAACAAATTTAATGCGCATGTACAGCAACTGAAAATAAAATAAAAATTTGAAATTTTCTTAAAGATCAAATCTGAATGCAAGATTCAAAGTTCAAAATGGTTCAGACAGAGTTCAAAGAAAATCATATTAAAGGATTCATTTTCAAGGATTAACATTCAGAAGAAGTTAATCTCAAAAGTGAAATAACAACCTCAACTTTGCAATGCTGGGGGGCTTCAGTAACTCAATAGCTAGAATATAGTATAGGATTCTGAAATACAAGATTCCAGGGTTCGATTCCTGCTGCAAAAAAATGAAGAAAAATAGAAAAAAAAAATGTTTTTCATCATTTATCTACACTATCGGCATCGAAACTACTTTACCCCAAAAATTCACTCAGCTTTGAATGTGTATCATAAGCTTCCCACTTATGGGTTCCAAGTGCTTATTAATAACTCAAACTCATCGTAATGATGATTAGGGCCTGGCTCACATCAAGCTGTCACGCCATTGATGATGTTTATGATTTATGTTTTGCATCGTGTGATTTTTATTGTTTTCGTTTACAAAATACAGAAAACTGGCAATCAGAAAATTAGAACAAAATGACGAATTTATTTCTGACTATACTTTAAAATTGAATTATCAAAATTAATTGTTATAATTTGTTCTACCCATTTCATAGTCTATTTAGACAATTTAAAATTTAATTGTCAATGTGCAGTTGTCTACTATCTCTTTGGAGGCTAATTTTAAAAATTTTTCAACGTCATATCCATCTGAATCCTGAATCCTGAGCTATGTATGTATGTGGTATTCATATTTTCATATGTTTAAAATAATTTAGCCGTATAACATTTTAAATCTCATCAGTTTTAAGTCTTACATCTGAAATTTTTGAGCTTAAAGGACATATTACAAGTAATTTATGAGGATTCTAGCCCTAAATTCTTTATTATATGTACATCATCTCTATAGACAAATGGTAAATATGGAAATTATACTATACAAAGTCATGTAATAGAGCCGTTAACTGTGTACACATGTATGTATGTATGTAAATTTGTTGTCGTACAACGAAATCCCTTTTGGCGTCTATTTACTGTCTGTTGTTACCCCCCCTTCCCCTAGCCTCTTCCATGATTCAAAAAACAATTTTTTTTTTTCAATTTGTTCTCCAATGAATACCAGGACAAAACAAAAAAGGAAGGAAGGAATCTCTCTTTCTGTATTCGTAAAACTAAAAATAAAGGACGATAAAAAAAAAATTTTTTATGCCTATAAATGTTTGATCAAATTCTATTGCTTTTCTACAAAACAAAAAAAAAAAAAATCGCTTCTATGCTGATGATGTCAAGAAGCACAAACAAAAAAATGAGGATAACATTTATTATTTTTTTTATTTTTGCATAAATGTTCGTACACACCCCATTAACAGATGTTATGTACACAATTCTGAAGGATAACGACTAAAATATAAAATGATTTTGTTGATTTGTTAAAAATAAGCGACATACTGGAGCCATAGCAGCAATTTTCATTTGTACACAGACACACACACACACACACACACACAGGAATGTATATGTATGCCATGCATATATGTGCACGTGTATAGACAAATTATTAAAAAGGACCAAGGATTTAAATTCATTTGAATGTTCTCAAAAAAAAAAAAACAAAAAAAACTCAATAAGTATCCTTTTAATTATCACAGGATATCGCCTTTAAAATTTTTAAATTTATTTAACATAAATTTAGCCACAGGATAACTGATTACAGGCAACTGATGTCCTTTTCGAAAAATACGAATTTGAGAAATTTGATTCAAGTATAGATTGGAAGAAAACGTATTGTAATTAAGATGAATGTACCCCAAAATCTAATAATGTCGAAGTTTACGATATCAAACTACCAGCTACCATATATTGTAGTGTATTAAATTAAATGCAATGAATACCACGATAATTTCAAGTAAGATAAATGCAACAATTGAATGCATACATCATGCAGTGCACTTTCAAAAAAGCAATCGTGCAAACAACAGAAATGGGGGCAAATTTGAGAATTATGTGATGATAGTTTTTAAATAGACTGTCTATAGATGATTCGAAAACTTGTTGATATTTCAAAAATCTGTACAATCCGATAGAATTCATATAAAACATCAATTGATATTCGATTGCATCAATTAAGCTTACTAATGCTGGATATCTTCACTTTAAGATATCTTGCAGTTAAACGTATCTTAAAGATAAATCTGAAGATTATGGTTTTCTTCACTTCTAATTAAAATTTATCGTTAAAAGATAAAGTTATTCGATGATTGAGGTTCGGAATGTCTTGATAAGGTGATAGATATCTCGATTAAAGTACTCTCCTGAAGATAATCTAATTTTTAAGGTTTAATAAAGTAAACCAATCAAAGAAAATATCTCCCGGGGATTAACTTTATCCTCAATGAGAGCTATCTAAAAGTATATGAAGAAAGAATGAGACATGTACATATGTAGCTGAATATTTGTAAATTAACTATCGTTGAAATGGAGGATAGAGCAAGGCCCTCTGAGCACTCAAATAAAACTGTCCATTATACTTGAAATTCCCCCCATCTAGATGAACCTTTAACTATCATTTAAAGTTTTTAAATTCTACTTTTTACACATTCGCTGGTAATGTGCTGGTAATAGCATTCAATTTTACTGACAGTCTATCGCTGGTAATGGCATTCAATTTTACTGATAGTCTAACTAAAGACTGTGTTTAGTTAATTAGCCCTTTTTTGACATGATCATCATGTCATCGATATTTAGATTTGTCTTACTTTTAATGGTAAGAAATTTTTGATCATAATTTTATAATTTCAAGCTCTGTAAAACGTCTCAGAAATCATGTACATATTTTTGAAAGTACCCTCATTTAATAATAATAATAAAAACAAATTAAATATCAGCATCACATTACATATATTCTAGAATTGAGTGTATTACGGAAATCGCATATTTATTTATTTATAACAGATGTTTTTTGTATACTTAGAGATGTAGTCATAAATTATTTGAAATTCAACGTTATCGTGTACTTAAACGTTTTTATATGTTCTTTAATGTTTTCATTAGCACTTAGTAGTAGTATTCAATTTCATTGCAATATAATTATTTTATTTTTATTGTGTACGATACAATACGATATTCAGTTACAGAAACATAACTAAAAAATTTTTTTCACATCACTGCCTTTTCTAATCAAAATCTAATCGAGATCTCTTAATTGAGATAAATTTTTCATACATTAATGTGCAAGCAATGTGTATATCCACTACCCCCCCATCTTAATATTCAATGATACGCTTTTATATTGCATTTCATACTTAAAAATCTTCTCAAGGTAAATAAATAAAATAAAATAATTATTAAATTAAATTTTGGGTATATTCAATCTTTGTCGTCATACACAATTGTATCTGTATCTGTTACTATCTGGTATTTAAATTGTTCTACAATTTTTTTTTTTTTTTAAAGAATTTATTGAGAATAATTTTCTTTTTGTTATACTTACCAACAAGCAACTTGACCGGTTTTACACATTTTTAGTATTTTTTTTTTTTTTTTATTCGGATGAATTTAAAACACTGAAGTTAATTTATTTAAAAAAAAAAAAAAAAAAAAATTTTTTTTTCTATTTTTTTGTAATTAAAACCTCAAAATAATGCACAACAAGCAAAAATTTCTTAAATATTTATAAGTATAAATACGATAAAATAAACAAAAATTATAGAAAGCAACTTAACTACTAAGTAATCAAATATAAAATAAAATTTGTATTAAACTAACAAAAATGAAAAAACTGGTTACGATTTAAAAGAGAAAATAAATAATACTAATCGTGTAAATCGCTAAATATCCGAATACGATAACACACTGTTGGTTGACTGGGGTAAAAATAACTTGATTGTATACATGAAAATGTTTTTAATTCACTTAAACAATGTACAATCGGCCATCTTTCAACTTCAATCAACGTCATTCGAACATAATTAGGGTTAGTTTACAATGTAAGCAACAAAATGAAGCGCATAAATGTCTCACGCCTCACATGTTAATTTACAACATACAAAATGTTCAAGAACAAATGATAAAATAATTTTAAAATACATCATTGCCTATTTAATGCGATATTTCAGCTAAAGATCAAATAATGCTGGATATCGCATCAAATAAACAGTGATTCATTCTTGAATTTATTCTATACAAGATTTAATTCGATAATCTTGAATTTTGTTTAGCAACAATGGAACTATAATAATTGATTCAACACAAATGATAAAATAAGAATCCAATTGTGATCAAAAATTAAATCAGTTGCCACATACTATACCTTATATGTATACATTATAATTTTAATGCTTTGAAATATTGCAACATTGTAAACAATCAGATTTAAGCATACAAGCAGATACAAACACATGACCTTGTACATGACTACGCAAGAAAATGAATCTAAATATTTGTGGTACTCGCTTCGCATCGCGTCGCATTGTTGCAACGTTGTAAATCAACCTTAAAACTGTATTATTACTTTCTCTTTCTTAGATTTTCACTTTTTAAAGAGAATGTGCACGAAGAGTAAAGACTTAAGATATCAAATACATTTTTACACTTGACACCAAATAGCAAGATACCAAAGTTCAAGATACCAAGAAAATTATGTAGTCTGTAATTAACAATGAATTTACTAATCTACCTAAAGTTGCAAAGTTAGCAGATTTCCTGCTAAATTTAACAGATTTTTTACCGATTTAACTCTAAAAAAAGAGATTTAACAGTTTTCTGCTGTTTAGTTGGTTTTCATTACATTTAGCTGTTTTTTTTTGCTTTATGTAAAAATTTGTACTTTAGAAACATACAAATATGACAACAATGTGAAAAGAATTTAAAACATTGAAAAAATTTGTAATCGTACAGTGAACTAAAAATTGCCTTTCTATTTTAATTGCTTCTATTATACGACAGAAGGATACCATCTGGTATTTCTGTTTTTCGATCAAATCTCAGAATTACCTGCAAACACTGTAAAAACCCTGCATCACTGAAGCCTATTTGATGCGATATTCACTTTAACATCATAATACGCTCTATATCGGATCAAATAGGCAATGATGCATTTTTGAAGATAGCCAGGCTGATAACATACTATCGCATCATTATCGCTTACAATTAAGCCCTTATACATAATTCACAATGGTTTTCCATTACATTTAGATCTTATGAAAATGGCAGAGCTTAGATTATGAATCACTTTTCATTTAATTTCAAAATTTATTTTATTGTATAAATTAATTGAGAGCAAAAATTAAATATGAAATTTATAAATTAAAACCATAGTCCGTTTACTTGGATTTAGATTAATTAATTATCCTTCTTAGCTGCATCAAGATTATCCTCTTTAATTTTATTGATTTAATCTCTAATGTAAGTACCAATGTATCCACCACAATTTCTACAGTAATGATCACCGTTACGACACCATGATGTACAATACGGTATTAGGATGCATGGCCAACAACTAAAGAAAAAAATAAATAAATGAAATAAGGAAAATTTCTTTCATAAAAGGACCAAAATCGGAAAAGGATCAAAAACTTACAAACATAAACAAAGTATTAGTGCAATTATATGAGTCTTCGTTGTTGATGTATAATTGACTTTTGTTTTGCCAGTTTGGCCACATGAAGGACATGTTACGGTGCATGGTTTTGGACCGACTGGTACTAAATAATTATAAATATGTATGTGTATGTACTGACCACTTGAGTAATAATTGCAATTTAATTGAATTTAAAATGAGCAAATTTCCTTATTTCAACGAATAATCAGGACGTCTACCTTCAAAAACGCATCACTGCTCTGCCTATTTGATGCGATAACCAGAGTATTATTATCTTAAGCTGAATATCGCATCAAACAGGCAGTGATGCGTTTTTGAAGACAGCCTGTATTTTATAATGCGACATCCTTATAATGCAATTTCTAAAAATTAGCACAGGTTTCCAATGTATTCAAATTTTAACGGTTGAAATTAAAAATGAGTCAAATTTTTTTTTTAAATGAAAACACGTCATCATTTTTCAATTACGAATAAATCTTCGAATTTTCATTGATATTCGAAATTCCTTATAATGCAAGCAAATATGAATTAATCGCATTATAAGATTGACTGTACACCCTAGTATACTTATGGGTATACTCTGTCTATAAAGTTTTTTGAAAGTGCTTTCACTATAATGGTGAGATATTGAAAAAACTTAATGGACAAACTATTTTGTTTTTTTTTTTTTTGCTTTTCTAATTTCATCGTTTATACTTACTTGTCATATTAATTTTGATTATTTAAAATACTTAAAAAAAAAAAATTTGTTCCGATCTATGTATCTTTTTTGTAAGCTCAAAAAACACTTCTTTCAAAAATATCATCAACAATTTTCCAGTATTACATTTTTCTTGATTTCATTTTTCGTGTGAAAATTTTGATTTCTTTTACTCAAATATTTGATTAAATGCCAACTACGAACGAAAAAAAAAAAAAAATTAAAACATTCTAAAGCCCAGAATAGACTCATAGTTTGTAACTGAGGCTATCTTCAAAAACGCATCAAAGAATTATGGTCATTTTTGAAACTTTCAAATCAAAAAAAAAAAAAAAAAATGGTCACAGAATGATTTGCTGGATTATCTTAATTGGTCTCGAGTTAAATATCATTGAAAATTTCCTGGGAAAGTCTTGCTAGTCATTAAAAGAAGGCAATTATCAAAATGTCACAGTTCTTAAAACAGTCATTAGATTAACATGAGTAGCCAAAAATTAAGTCTGAGTTAACAAAATTCTAGTCTGACCGAATATTCCTGGTCAGTCGAAACGTCGAATTAAGCAATAATTCTTTTCACTTTTAACAAATTTAAATTTCTCGCTTTTATTTATTTTAGATTTTTTTATGTATGTTCAAGTATACAGGATAATTTAAAGGACATTACTATAAAGAAGACGTGTCATACACTTTACACATGTTCAAAAATCGAATTGATAAAAATAAGAAAAAATTTTAGAAAAAAAATTTTCTAAGCCATAGATAATTACAATCCTCTACAACATACCATTAGGTAGGTAGAGGTGGCTACCTTCTCGTTCCCAAGCAAGCACACCACTAAATGGATTATCTTTTTTATACTACAATTAATTTATCCACTTTGTATCCATAGTTTGTACATTTACTGTCTGGACATAAAAATTGCTTTGCCACTAACGTATGACATATGATCATAACGTCACAGCCAATCAAATTATTTACATGTAAAAGATAGATATCTCTACCATTTGGTTTGCTGTGGCACATCATAACCATAATTGATGCATTTTATAGTCCACACATAACTTGCAACTGGATGTCCTCAGGAATTACTTAAATGTCAGATAAATTGGTCTAAAATTTTTTCGTAAGCCCTTTAACCAATATATTGATTATGGAAGGGCCAAAAATAGTTTGCCACAAAACTTTTCTTGACAATGAAATTCATAGACCAAAAGGTTCTTGATCGTTTTATTTAAAAAACAAAAAAAAAAAATTGCATTTGATCACTACTTCCTTGTTCCCCTCTTGATTACAAGTAGAAAAACAAAAATGATTTTTCATATTTTCTTTCTTTCTTTTTCTTTAAAAGTAAAATTGACATAAAACAGAAAATTTTTTCATATTTTATTTTTAGATAAAATTCTATTACAATTTATATTTTTATTTATTATTACAATGACAAAAAAAAAACAAAAAAATAAAAAATAAACGAATATAATCTTAAAAAAAAAACTGAATGAAATTTAAAAAAAAAAAAAACTGAAAACTGAAAAATGAAAAAAGGATTAAAATACATTTTAATTGATATTTTTTCCTTTTTTTTTTTTTGTCATTTATCATTTTTACTTATACATAAAAATTTTTCATTTTTTTTTTCTTTTTTACTTACTTTTCTTTAAAAACTGTTTTAATTTTTATTTTTTTATTTTTTTAATTTTTAATTTTTAATTTTTTTTTTTTTTACCTTAATTTTAAATTTTAAATTTTGTTTTCTTAACGTTTTTTATTTTGCTCATATGGAATAGTTTCTCATTTTTATACATTACAAACTCTCTCTCTCTCTTTTACGTTTTTTTTTTGTTATTTAATTTTTTTTTTTGTTTTTTAATTTTTTTATTTTTTTTTTGTTTTTGTTTTTAGAGTATAAGTAAAAAATATAAATAATTATTACCACAATTGTTATACACTTACGAGTATATATATACGTTATGTAATTTAAATGTAAATGTTAATTTATTTTTTTTTTATAATGTAAATGTGTGTTTTATTCATTTTTTTTAGTACAATTTTTTTAGTACAATTTTTTAGTACAATTTTTTAGTACAATTTTTAGTACATTGAATTTTTTTTTTTTTTTTAATGTATGCTTACCAGTGTGTGCATTTTGTTTTTTATTTTTTTTTATTTTTTATTTTTCTATCTCTTTCTAAAATTTAAATGTTTCATTTAAAATTTTGTCCGTTAAATTTAATTATTTGAATTTTTGTTTTTTTTTGTTTTTGTTTTTAATCTAAAATTTTGATCATTTTTAAATTTTTCATTTTGACTATGGTATGCAACACTTGAATACGTGTTTTCCATTACATTTGTTTTTGTTTTTTTTTTTTTTTTGATTTATTTGTGTGCATACCATGCTGATCAGAATTTTTTGTTTTCTCTACATTGTATATTTTATAAATGTGTTTTTTTTTTTTTTTTTTTTTTTTGAATTTCTTTCTACTTTTGTTCATACATACTTAATTTATATCAAAATATCTACACACATTTTTGCAAAAAAAAAAAAATTTTTATTTTTTTTTTTGATTTTTAAATTTTTTTTTCTTTTTCTTGTTATTTTCTTTCTTTTTAAGTCATCGTTTTTGTTTTTTTTTTACTTTTCTTTCAATGTCCAAATGGGGTTTGTTGTATTTGTAGTTTTTTTTTTGTCACATAGTGTCAAGTACTGTTCTAAAAAAAAAAAAAATTTTTTTTTTTTTTGGAAATTTTTTTTCTGTTTTTCCGACATTTAATTTTCCAGCATTTTCGTCAGCAAAATAAGTTGTCTTTTCTCTCGTTTTTTGTGTAACTATAATTTTTTCTTTTTCGTTTCAGTTTTATTTTATTTTTATTTTTTTTATTTTTTTTTTTTTTTCGAATTGACACGACCATCCAACGATTATAATTTGAATAAAAATCGAAATCCTTACAAAAAGAAACATTTAAAAAAAAAAAAAAAAAAACTGCAATATGACCCTGCATGATCATGAGACCATCATAAAAAAAAAAAATGTTCATTATAATTTTAATTATCTTTCGTTCTGAAATGAGATTATGAAACTACGTGTAATTCATTCCAAAGGATCAATATCAATATTTTAAGGATATTTTTTTCAATACAGAATAAATTCGAAATGGCATCGACGGCCATCATTTTGATAAGTTATCCAGCGTATATTATGATCTTAAACTGAATGGGATGAATTCAAAAATGCATCACTGCGCCTATTTTATACAGTATTCAGCTTAAGATCATAATACGCTGGATATTGCATCAAATAAGCAGTGTGATGAATTTTTGAATTTACCCAATATTTGCATAAAATATATGCAATGATGCATTTTCGAACTTACCCATCATATATTAAATGAATGAGAATATCAGTTTAGCGTTCGTTCATAATCTCTTATCTAAAAATGTTCTTTTTGCAAAAAAATTTGTTTTTTTTTTCTTGTTTTTTTTTTTTCAATTTTCCATTTTACGATAAACAATTTTATGTGTATTTTCTTATTTTAAAGGACTGTTTTATTTTTTTGTTTTTAAATTTAATTTTTTTTTGTTGTTTATTTAGTTTAATTGTTTTATTTTTATTTTATTTTATTTTTTGTTGTATACGTTTTTTTTTTTTGGTTTTTTAAAAATATCCTTTAATGGATTATGCATTTCAAATTAACAAAAAAAAAAAAAAAAAAAAAAAAAACAAAAAAAAAATTAGAAACTAAAACAAAAAAAATCAAATTTAAAAAATATAAAATAAAATGTATACGAATTATATATAAGATACTATTTTGTATAATTATTTATATAATGTATATGTATATCTTACAATCAATTTATTTTCATTTCTTTTTCTTTTTCTTTTTCTTTCTTTTTTTTTGTTATTTATTTTTTTTTGTATTTTTTTTTATTTTTATTATTTTTTCTTATATTTATAATATTACAAATATTTTTGTTTTTTTTTTTTTTGCTTTATTTTATTTGTTTTTTTTTTTTTTTTTTAAATATAAATAAAAACTTGTTACTATGGCACATGTGTTGCAATTGTAATAAAAATCCAATTAATAATTTTAAATTGATACTAGAAGAAAATTCAATATTCAAATATTTGTACAGAATTATGAAAATATGTATGTATATTTGCATGTTATATCGATACCATGAAGTTTGTCATAGGCTTTAGAAAAAATTCAAAAATCCATTAACTGGCTTATTTAATGCGATATCCAGCGTATTATGATCTTAAGCTGAATATTTGCATTAAATAGGCAGTGTGATACATTTTTGAATTTACCCAAATACTGATCAAAATGTGTTTTCGATATGGTTCTCCAAAAGAAATGCCTACAGAAGTTTTAATATCATCCTTTCATTTTATTATCCTTATACACAGCAATCTGTATATTAAATCTGATCTTATTGCGAAAAAACAAAAAAAAAAAAAAATTTATTCAGCAACTGGTACTCGTATATGCGCATTTGATCGATTATTAATCGAGATCTTGGCTATCTTCAAAAAACGCATCCATTGCCTATATTTGATGATGCGATATTCAGCGTATTATGATCTTAAGCTGAATAAGATCGCATTAAATAAACAGTGAATGCGTTTTTTTTGGAAGATAACACGTAGTTCTGTGTAGTTCCAAAGTATACTGTATTCCAGAAATGATGCTGATTTTCAAAATTTTTCAAAATTTTCCTTATTTTATGAATTCTATTAATTTTAATATGAGGTAGTTTGAAAACAAAAAACAAAAATGTGTTGTCGATTAATCATGTATGAGAGCCCAAATAAAATGATGATAAAAAAATGGTAATGTTTTAATTTTTAGATCATGATTTTACATGGCTTAGTAAGTAGGGACAATCATCACCTATAACTTACATAAATGGCTTAAATGCATAAAATTGAACCCCTAAATAGATGATGTGAATGTGAATGTTTTTTTTTTTTTTTTTTGGGATTTTCTTCTATTATCAATTTAAATTTATAAGGATTTTGTTATTACAATTGTTAGGTTTTGAACTGTATTTTAATATTTCTTTACAATAATATCTCACTGCTTGTTTGATAATAATTTACAATTTTTTTAATTTTTTTTTATTTATTTAGGCTATTGTTAACAAAAATAAACATTTCATATTTAAATATTTTTTATTTATTTATTTATTTTTTTTTTTGTTATTTTCTCTATTGTATTTTTTTTTTTTTTGTTTTTTGTGAATCCATTTTGTAATAAAATTAATTTACATAATTATTATGTAACCTGTAAAAAAAAAAAAAAAATTAAAAAAATTAAAAAAATTAAAAAAAAAATGAAGGAAATGGATGAGAAAATAAAGTAAGGAAATGGCAAAGGATATCCTTGTATACCTGAAATTGTATATGACATGAACATGATTTACATTGACATGAAACATGAAGTCTGCTTCTGAAACAGAGAGAAGTTCCTATGCTAAATCTAAAACGATAATAAACATTAATCATAGTCAATTGACTGATTGTGATTGTGATGATGTCAAATTTCATTTGACCTTTTGGTACAGGAATTCACTGTCTTGATTTAGAAGGTTCATGTGTTTATACCATTGATATTATGCAATTCTGTCTTGATTTAATCATTTTTATATTACTGATATTGAATTTGGGTAAATTCAAAAATGCATCACACTTGCCTATTTAATACAAATATTCAGCTTAAGATCATAATACACTAAATATCGTATTAAATAGGCAAAGCAGTTTAATGCGTTCTTGATGATAGCGCCTGTATTTGCTGAAATTATGTTATGTGTTCAGAAGGTAAATTAAAGCGGATCAAATGGATAAGGTAAATTTTGAAATATACCAAAATTTTCCAGGAATCAAATATAATAGATTAAATAGATTTAAGGATATTTCGAAAATATGTAGATGGCATACGTATAGTTTCGTAATCATGCCTCAAGGATATTAAAATAAAAATTCAAAAAAAAAAAAAAAAAAAAAAAATTTAAAATTCAAAATAAAATAGTTGGAGGAATGGGTAGGGGAGGGAGGAGGAGGGGGTGGGTTGTGGAGAAGTGCAAATGAACCAAAATATATATTGGAAACCTAAATAATACATTATGTATATAAATTTTATTCTATTGTTTTGGTTTTGTAATTATATATGTACTATATGGTATGTATACATATGTATATGTACGTTTCTGTTTATATAATACAGTGTCCTTTTTTTCTTAATTTTTTTGTTTTTTTGTTTGTTTTGTTTTCTTCATTTAAAATTGATAATTAATTTCTATATTTAATAATAATAATGTAAATAAATAAATTTAATATGCACATATTTTTGTATATATATGTACGATCATGTGTATATATGTATATATGGATTTTATTTGATTTTTTTATTTATTGTTTTTTTTTTAAATAAAAATAGTTATCCTTTTTTTTTTTTTTTTATTTTCATCTGTTTAATAATTTTTTTTCTGTTTTTTTTTTTGTTTTTTGCATTAATTACATAATTAATAATAATTTCATTTAACTATTGTTGTTAATCTATTGTAAAAAAAAAACAAAAAAAAAAAAACAGTTTATTTGAAAATTTAAAATGTAACAGGAAAATTAATGTTTTTCATTTTTTCATTTTTTTTTTTTTTTTAAATAGTTTTCTATTATACATTTTTTTTTTGTATATTTCTCACTTTTATTCCCTTTTTTTCTATTATATGTGTAGCTGTTTTGTGGTTGAGTTTTTAAATGTATACATTTTTACAAACTAATTTTTATATTTATTTTATTTATTTATTTATTTATTTTTTAATATATCGATCATATACATATACATATATATAAATCTTTTTTTTTAAAATCTATTGTGTCTGTGTGTAAGCATATAAAACCTTAAGCTACGTTTACACAATATAGTATTAAATAGAGGTAGCCGATGGCTCATTTCCAAGCAAGCACATTTAGTATTAGGTATAGGTATGTAGGTAGTTAGATGTGGTTGCTCATCAATTCTTAAGCAAGGACACTTAGACCAGAAAGGCTCATTGCCATACCACACCAGGAATTTTTAGAGGTCGAATCGCCTCGACGAACGCTTTAGAAAGCCCAGAAGTCTCTTAACCCAAATCTCTCCAAAACAAGAGAGACACATAGTTGTATTAGGTAATATTGAATAAAATATTAAGACTTGCAGTGCAATGTAAGAGCACAAGGTAATTTAAAAACTTTTACGTCAGTTGTTGTATGCTACGTCATCGATATCGAGTGAATTTGAATACAAGTGAACAAATGCTGTAAAACATGAATTTAGAAGTTTATCAATTCAATTTAATGTTTTTGTTTTTTGAATAACATTTGAAATTAATTTTTGAATTGATCTCCATTTACACTGAATCGATAACGATGACATAAAAGTCAATTTGTCATGGGGACAAGCATACCAAAGTTTTTCAAATACCTTTATCTATATGAATGCCGTACTGTAACCCCATGGCTTACAAATGGCAATGTAAAAATTTATATGATAGTTGTACGCTATTTGTCATCGATTTTGAATGAGATTGATTACAAGTGAACGAATAAATGCTATATTCAAAAAATTCATTAAGCTAATTTAAGCTAATTAAAGTTTTTTGCATTTTTTAAAATGTTCATATTAAGTATACTATTTTGAAGCTTTTACACTGCCTTACCCCACTGCCTGATATGAGGGCCAGGGTTTAATCATTATAATGTGATTCTCAATGATAATTTTGTCACTTAATGTGACGTCTACGATTTAACATGAATTTTGATCCAATGAATTGTAAGACCAAATTTAATAAAGGATCTGATATGGTATGAGACATGTAAATATGAAATAAAATGATAAAATTTATGTTCTATAACTGAACATAAAATTTTAAATAAAATTTTCTTCATTCATTTGATGCCATAAAAATTCATAATACCTGGTTCTTCTTCTTCCAATAGCTTTACAGCCCAAATCGAGCCATGTACTTCTCTAATAAAGCTTGCCAATCCAATCCAGTTTGTTATTAACCACTGTTTTTCAATTCATAATACCGGTAACTCATTCATAATGCATTGTCTAAACGTAGCTTTAAGTTATACACTTGATATTTTTGTTCTAAATGTTACGTTATTTAACGTTTATTTTTTTATTTTATTGTATTACATTAAAAAAAAAAAAAAATTTTACATACACTTATATGATGCAAAGGTAAATCATATATGTAGTGTATGGCATATACATATGTATATAAAAATTCAAATATAGTATTACCGTTATATATGTATGTTCTATCAATTACAATTACAATTAATAATTACAAAATAATTTATTTCAAGAATTAAAAAACTACTCAGATTTCATATATAATATAAATAAATTCAGTTATCCTTTTTATCCTTTTTTTAGTATATCCTTTTTAGTATATCCTTTGTTTTTATATCTATATTTTTATTTTTTTTTTTTTTTTGAATTTTTGAATTTTTAAAATTTTAATTTATTTGTAATATGTTATCCTTTATTTAAAAAAAAAAATTTAAAAAAAAAATCAAAAAGGACAACATTTTTTTTTTTTTTTTAAATTCACCATTTTATTATGTATGTATGTAAGTATTGTACTTAAAAACTATTATCACTATTGCAGAAATATATTTTGTTGTATGTATAAATAGGCAAATTTGATTTGTTTCTGTTTTTTTTTTTTTTTATTTATTTTTTTTATTTATACATTTATATCTGTTTATTACCTGTAACCAAAATAAATAAAAAAAAAAAAATAAATAAATAAATTAAAAAAAAAAAAAAATTAATCACCTAAGTAATGTGTATAAGTGAGGATTACATGTTATGTTTGTATTTAATAAACAAATTCAAAAAATACAAAAAAAAAACAAAAAATCCTTTTTGTTAATCTCAGAATCATGTGTTCATCTCTCTGGGCAAGATTACTCAAAATGAACATTTTATAATATATTTAATTATTATTATATTATTAACACATACATAGGTACCGAAATCATGATTAATTCGTTAACGGTCATTTGAATTTGAATTTGAAAAATTCTTTAATTTTTATGTTCGTTTGTAATACGTATGAAACAGTTGATCCTTAATTGATATCATGCCCATAACCACATCGTTTAAACATTTTTGATTATTTTATTCTTGAAAATTTCAATATGGTGACACACCAACATTTAAATTTGATATTTTGATGATTTCAAAAAAAAAAAAAAAATAACCGCCACAAAATTCCATTTAAAAATGTTTTCATAGTTGTTTGATGATTGTTTAATTTATTTTAAGATGTCTTTAACTGGGATTACTGTGAGCTATGAACCCAGTATCGGTCTATGCGTCTACCGTGTCCCTTGAAATTTAAAAAAAAAAAAAATAATTTTTTTTTGTTTTATTATTTTTGACTTGTTTTTGTGAAAATTTTATTTTATTCTAGTTTTGTTTTTTTTTTTCCTTTATTTTTATCCTGAAATTATTCCACACAATATATGTAATGTCCTTTTATCAATTATTTTTGTTTTTTTTTTTCTTTTGAACAATTTTCTCGTTATTTTGTTGTTTTTCTTTTCTAAATTTTCCTGAATTGAAAAATTGTTTTTTTTTTTTTTTTGGTTTTTTGTTTTCTCTAATTTTCTTAAAACTATACATTATTTTGTTTTTCTCATTTTTCCTCTTTCTTTATATATGTATGTGTGTGTATTACTCGCTAGAGTATATCTTAAATTTTTCAGTTTCATAAAATCGACGACAATAATTTACTATGTGAAATTTGTTCTATGATCATCATCATCATTATTGACGCTACAGCCCTTTACGAGTGTTGGCCTCGTCTAGGAGCCTCCGCCAAGGAGGCTTCTCGATTTTGTGCCTTTTCTCTCCAATTGAAGATTATCTCTCTAAAGGACAAAATTGAAATATGTTCTACAGTCCTTTTAAATAGTTTATATCATGTCATCATCATTATCTTAATCCTGGCCCTTTATAATAGTGGGCCAATGATGCTAAATATATTTATTCCATGTTTTCACATTTTGTATACGTTTGTATACGTGTGTGTATGTGTGTCTCAATTTAAATTTTAGAGATCTTTCAATAAATCTGAAATGTATACATTAATTCCATTTTTTTTTTGTTTTTTTTGTTATCCTTATCATTTAAACGTTTTTATTTTTATTTATCCTTTGTTTTCTTTTATTGAATGTCCTTTTTACGAAAAAAAAAATTTTTTTTTTTTTTTGTTTATACGTTGTATGTTAATTAAATGTTAGGTATCTCTCTATATTTAACTTCCTTAGAAGATTCCTTACTATGAAATAATTTTTATTTTTTTTTTTGTTATTTCTATTTTTTAATTTATTTTAAATGTGTAATTTTTATTTTTTTTATTTTATTTTTTTAATAATAATTATGTAGTAATGTTTAGGTATGTGACATCATAAAAGTTGTAAATTTTATTTGTACTCTGTTTGTATAATAAATATTGTTTTTTTTATTTTTTAGTTTTCTTTTTTTTTTTTATTTAATTTTTATTTTTAAATTTAATTTTTAATTACATATCATCATCAGTTATGTTTATTACATAATGGTAAATTAGAAATTATTATACTGGATATTTATGTGTGTGTGTGTGTGTGTGTATACAAGTGTACGTATCTGTTATGAATGTAATCTATTCATTCCCTTCGGTAATTATATGGGGGTACATTTAAAAATGCAACACTGCTTATTTGATGCGATATTCAGTTTAAGATCATAATACGTTGGATATTGCATCAAATATAGGCAGAGCAGTGATGCATTTTTGAATTTACCCTGTATAATGAATGATAAGATGCTTAGTTTGAAGTTTAATGATGATAATGACATCATCATCGAGAACTACAAAACCAACGACACACCATTAATCTTAATTGGCAATTACTGTCTATGGAAGGATTTTTGTGACGTCTCAAAGAAACTACCATCGATCTATCACCCTTTTATATCCGTCAATCCTTCATTTTGAGCCACATATATTTAACGAATATTTTCTCAGTCTACTGACAGATAGTCTTTTTCTCTCTGGTCTCTCTAGAGACCTTTATTATAACTTTTTCGTCATTCATTCTTACTGGATGGCTCAGTCAAACATGTAATTGGCCTAACGTATCTCACAAACAAAAATTATTGTATTAGAAATTGTCACACAAATCTGTGAAATTCAATTGTCAAAATCAGTAAACCTTATTTACTGTTTCAATATTTGAAATTGATGTTTTCATTATCGCTAGACCCCCCAAAAAGTTAATTAAATTTTTTTTTTTTTTAATTTTGTCCTGTTTTCGATGACATTAAATTATTATAATTTTTATTTTATTTTGCTTTTTTAAATTTTGCGTGCAAATTCATGACATCATTTATTTTAAAAATCAGTTAATATTCCGATTGAAAGGGTAAATTCAAAAATGCATCACTTATGGCTCATTTGACCCAATATCCAGCATATTAGGATCTTAGGCTGAATATCGCATTCAATAAGCAGTGATGCATTTTTGAATTTACCCAAAATGAAAATTAACCCAAAATGGTGAATCTTTGTTAGATTAGATGGGAAAAATACAAAAAAAAATTTATTGGTTTTTTGTCATCCATTTTTTTGTTTCTTCTTTGCTTTGTTTTTTTTTTTTTTTTAGAATTTTAATTTTATCAACTCAAAGGATAAAATTTCATATTTAATCAATTATCCTTGAATAAATCTGATATTTACTGAAATGACCGATCGAGTATGCGGTTTTCTTTATTTATTTTTTATTTTATTTTTCGTTTTATATAATCACCACAATGATCATGGTCAATAATTTATTGCCAATTATTCCGTTACTTTTTTTTTTTCTTGTTTGCAATAAAAAGTTTGAATTTGTTTCTCATTTTAAAACAATTTTCAAAAAAGAAAACGAAGAAAAACTTAAGTTTTTCCATTTTTTTCCATTAAAAATTCGTCATTTTTTTTTTTTTAAAAAAAAGTGTATCCTTATAGTCGTTATTTTTTTTTTAATTTAAATTTCAAATTCAAATATACTCGTATATATATAAAAGAAATCTCACTATTTACATGATCATTACAATTTTGATGTATGTATATATACTTTTTATTTTTTTCAATACTCCTTAGTAAATACGTATAATTAATGTCCTTTTGCTTATTTTTCATTAAATTTTAAAAATTTTCCTTTTTTTCTTTCAATATAAATTTCTAATTCTAATATATTCGTAAAGTAAATTATTCATTTTAATTATTTTTTGTTTTAATTTTCATTTTAGTACACCACGAGTGTTTTTTTTTTAGTACATGTACTAAATAAATATTTTTCGCATTTTTTTGTCATTTTTTTTTTATATTTTAGTACATGTACTAAATTAATATTTTTCGCTTTTTTGTCATTTTTTCATATTTTAGTACACGAGTGTTTTTTTTTAGTACATGTACTAAATTAATATTTTTCGCATGTAATTTTGTTTTCCTTTTAATCATCTTATATAAATTGTTTTTTTTTTTTACATAATATTATTTAATAATTTAATTAATTAATTAATTATAATTTATAAGAAATGTTTTTTCTCTATACTCGTATTATACTAAATATACACATATAATTTAATTTTTTTTTTTTTGTTTTTTTTAAATTTTTATTTGAATTTTTTGTTTTGTTTTGTTTTCATAATAAGACAATAAAATTTTTTGGTAGACAAAAAAAAAAAAAAATTCTCTTTTAGAAAAATAAAAGAACAACAGAAACATAGAAACAGTGTTGGTGTCGTTATTTTTTTTCAAATTAAAATTTTTTTTCCCCTTTTTTGTAACTGAATGCAATTTTTTTTTTCTTTTAAATTTTTTTTTTTTTATAAAAAAAATTTCCTTAATTTTTTTTTGTTCTTTGCATTTCTACGAGTTTCCTTAAATTTTTGTTAATTTTTTTATTTTTTTTGCAATTCTACGGATTTCATTATCATCATATCTTATAAATTATTTTCATATATTTGTTAATTTTTTTTTTTTTAATTTAATTTTTAATTTAGAACTTAGAATTAATTAATTTTTTTTTTGTATACTTTGAGTGTATAATATTATTTAATGTCTCATTAATTAAAATTCATTTAATTTTAATTTTAATTTTTTTTTTTATTTAATTTTAAAATGAAGACAAAATTAAATGGAGGGGATAAGAAGATTGTGAGTGAAAATGATGATTTTCAATTAAAAATGAAAATTTAATTTTTACAAAAATTAATTCTAATTAAAAAGCAAAATAAAAAAAGAAGAAAAATAAAAAAAAAACAAAAAATTTTGTGTTAAATTTTCTTTACATAATTTTCGTAAGAATTTTTCTCTTTTTTTTATAATTTTTACTTAAAAAAAAATTTTTTAAATGGATTTTTATTTAATTTTTTTGCTTTTTTTTTTTTTTGTTTTTCGTTCCTTCTTTTAATTTTTTTTATTTTATTATTAAAAAAAAAATTTTTGATTTCATTTTTGTTTCAAAAAAAAAAAAAATTTTTTTTTTATTTTTAAATTTTAAATTTTAAATTTTTTTTTTTTTTTTTTAATAATAAATTTTGTATCACAGTGACTTCAGTCAAAATAGCTCTTAGAGATGAGAAAATGTTTAGAAAGTAAAATAAACATCCAAACACATAAAAACAAAATGAGTGGGTGGAGGGGGCAAGAGGGAGGAGGGGAGGTTTCCGAATAGACATCGTTGCCATTTTTCTGTTATAATGAGAGAATTTTTTTTACTGATTTCGAAGTAATTTGTTTGTATTTTAGCACTCTCTCTCTATTTCTCTCGTCCTTGAAAGCATCTCAAAGAAACATTTTACTTTTCAAAGGAATTTTCTTTATCGATACCGTGAAACCTGATAAGTTGGCCATTGGCGAAATTTGTGAACATGAAAAAAAAAAATTGCAAATTTTTATTGTGAATTTTTTTTTTTTGCCCTGTAAATTAAAAAGCTCAAAGGACATCCAAATAATTTTGTTTTTTAACCCATGACTCACATGAGTGATCATGAACGTTTGTTTTATTTTATTTATCATCTCTAAGAGCTCTCCTTCCAAAAAGATTTTCTTTTTTTTCTTTTTTTAAATAAATTTTTCTTTTCTTTTTTTTTCGCTTATCATATAATATTTTTAAATTAATTTTCTTTTTCTTTTTTTTTTTATTCTCTTTACCTCAAAAACATTTCACATAAAAAATTTTTTCTATTTTTTTTTTTTGTTTTTCTTAAATTTTTTTTTTAAAATTTTTAATGCGTACTACTCCGAAACAAGACATTTTTCTAAATAATTTTTTTTTGTTTTTTTTTTAAATTTTTAAATTTTAAATTTTTTTTTTTTTAATTTTAATTTTTCCTAAAAATTATTGACAACATTCTAAACATTTTTTTTTATTTTTTTTTTTTTAATTTATACATACAAGACATTTTCCTTCTTTGTTTTTTTTTTCTTCTTTTCTAAACAAAAAAAAAAAAAAACCGCCGAATAAAAATGCTCTTATCCTTTTCCTAATAATAATTAAAAATTACAAAAAAAAAAAAAAAAAATTTTTTTTTTATTTTTTTTTTTAATTTTCCATCATCAAAATATCTTACAAAGGAACAGAAGAAAAACAAAAAAAAAAAAATTTTTTTTTTTTTTTTTTCTTTGAACATTATTATTCTCAACATTATTGCCTCCTAGACACACACACATGTATCACAATCAGGGTATTAAAAACTCGTCCCAAAAAGAATTTTCACAACGAGATTTTTGATTCAATACAGATTGATACATGCGGCGGGGACACACATAAAATTTTTTTTTTTTTTTTTAAATTTTATAAATTTTTTTTTTTAAACATTTTTCCTAAATTACATCATTTCCCAAAATACCATTATACATTTTTACATCGTTTAGAAATATTCTAGAAAATGATAAAGAACCAAAACCAAAACCAAAAACGAAACGAAACGGAAAAAAAAAGTCAAATTCAAAAAGGGATAATAATAAAAATGATCTTCATTAAATTTATGAGATTCATTTCATTATTTTGGGTTTTTCTTTCATTTTTTTTTTTTTTTTTTTGGTTTTCCTGTTAAACTCATCTGTGTATATTGAATTTTGTATTGATCGTGTTTTATTTTTATTTTTTATTTTTTTTTTTTGTTTTTTGTCATATATTCACTCGTATATTTTGTAATATATTAACTGTGATATTCTTAATATGTGTACCATCAGATACTTAATAAATTCATTATGCGAAAAAAAAATTGAGATTTTTTCTTATTTTTTATTTATTTATTTATTTTTTTTTCTTTTAAAGGATAATAATGATAATAATATGCTTGTAAATGTAAAATACTAATAATAATTAAATTTAATTAAATTTAATTTAATTTTCTGATATAAGAGATATTTTTATTTTTTTTTTATTTTTTTTATATTTTTTATTGTTATTTTTATACAATTAGTTTTGTTTTTTTTTGTTTTTTTGTTTTTATTTTAAAATTAATATTAGTAACTTAGTATTTTGGTTTTTTTTGTTTTTTTTTTTTTTTTTTTTTAACGAAAAAACCATTAATTGATTATAATTAAAAATTACAAAAAAAAAAAAAAAAAAAAAACAAAAAATTATTATCATTCTATTATTTCATCATATTTCCCTTCATTTTATCTAAATAAAATTGAAGATCACCTGATTTATCTATTTTTATTATTTTTATTTTATTTTTTTTTCGTTTTTTTTTTTGCTTAGTATTTATGTATATGTAAAGTAATATAGCTCTATGTATGTATGTAATGACAAGTATATTAATATGACTATGTAACATTTGTAGTTGTGATCCATTAAAATGATCAATGTGTGATTATCAAAAAAAAAAAAAAAAAAAAAAAAAAAAAAAACGGATTCAAACACACATGATCAAATATACCAAAATATACTTTGACTTTATCAATATTTGAATGGTGAATGCTTGTGTAGGGGGAACAGGACAAGGCAAGGGAGGGGGGGGGAGGAAGGTTCTGTTGTGTTGTACTTATATTTTATTAACATTTGAATGGCAAATGCTTGGTCAGAAGAAACAAGGACAAGGGGGGAGGGAAGGAAGGGTGGTGTGTTGTGTTGTACTTATAATTTATCAACATTTGAATGGCAAATGCTTGGTCAGAAGAAACAAGGGGAAGGGGGGAGAGAAGGAAGGGTGGTGTGTTGTGTTGTACTTATATTTTATTAACATTTGAATGGTAAATGCTTAGTCAGGTGGAACAGATGGTTGTGGCTGGGAGTGGGGAGAGATTGGCTTGTGTATGTGTGGATCAAATCTATTGATTAATTGAAAACAAAATTAAAAATTTAAGACTATTTAGAACAATTAAGAGTTACTATTATCCTTGTTATTACAGGATGTCTACACAGGATGTCTACTTATGTACTGTATGCTTATATAAACTACCTACATATACATATGTATATGACTAAATGATCATGTTATAAATTTGATAATCAAAATTGATCATCAATGGATCACATTATGAGGAACTTAAACCATTTTATTTATTTATATGTTTTGTGTGTGTCTGTGTGTGTGTGTATTTATGTATTCATATGTGTAATCTAGAAAAACAAAAACAAAAAAATATGTGAAAGAAAATATTTGAACAAGTGATCATAAAGCAAAAAATCACAAACAAACAAAACTTGATGTGGCTTTTCCTTTCCACAAAAAAAAAAAAAAAATTACGAAAAAAAAAATACAAAAAAATAATTTAAAAGTTTTCCATTGGCAAGGATCATAAAACTACTTAATCTGTTTTAAAAGATCCTGTTTGATATTTTTTTTGAAAACAGACAATGCAATTTCATGATCTTGATCTCCATATCAGTCAATTTTCAATTATGGATATATAACAGCTAATCATATACTATGCCATACTGTCTACACGATAATAATTAATTTGATATCAATAATCGGTACACAATGATCATTGGATCAATTGCCTATAAAAATTTAATCGTTATATATAAATTCTTCAAAATTTTTATTATGCTTATTGAATTCCCATGACTGATTCAATTTTCGAATGAAAATTGGAACACTATTGTGATCAATGATAAGATCATATCAATAGAATTCAAAAATCCACATCCAAATGATAACAATTTTGACGATCAATTGACGATCAATTAACGTTCTATGAATTCTACCTATACCACTAACCATATGTATGGTAGATCTACATATACTTAATTTGTTGCTGTTTGATGATAATCCTTCAATCCTGATCTACCCATCCTGATCCTGATCTCTCTCATATTTAAATCACGCCCACTGAAAATATCCATTTGTTCACTAAAATGTGAGGTGTTTGTATGGAATTTTTTCGGTTACAAATTTTGGATTTTGAGTTACGGCTATTATACGATGATTTATAGATTATGAGTAATTATATGAATTAATATCGCATGATAATCATATGAAAATTTTAAGATAGGCAAATCATTAGACGTTCACTTTCACATGTACCCTTTACTGATCATGCATCATGGTATGATCACTTTCTGGAAAATCTTGGGTACCTGTCTCAGATAAGCTCTGGCAGCAGTATCGTCTACCATCTATACACCTTGGCTCAACTGAATGAATGGTTTTAATAGGCAAATTTTTTCTATCGGTATCCCACGATCAAATGTGAGATATCAAAACTCTGTGGCATCTTCATATTCTAATTGAACGCAAATCTATCGCTGTTACACAGAACACTCAAACAAAATATCGTGTAAATATATGACCATAATTGAAAATTTATCTGAAATTTAAAATGAAAATAACGTGTTAACTATCTATCTATGTATCTGTATAATAACTTTAATGTATGGTAGTAAATATAAAAAAAAATTTTATTTTTATTTTTTTTTTTTATTTTTTTCATCATTATGGATACCAATTTTTTTAATTTAATTTTTTTCTTTTTTGTTTTTTGTTGTTTTTTGTTGTTGTTGTTGAAAATTTCATGTGTATTGCATATTGTGTGTATACGTATGAGAGTATGTAACGTACATATATTCGCTACATAAATTTAAAAAAAAAATTTTTTTTCTTTTTATACAGATATTTAACACAATCTATTTATCTATCTCCTTATTTTCAGTTTTTGTTTTTTTTTTTGTTTTTTATTTTAAAAAAAAAAATTTATTTTTTTTTTTGTGTTTTAATCTTTTGTTTTTAAAATTTTTTTTTTTTTATTTTTTTTTAATTTAATTTTATTTTATTTTTGTAAAATTTATTTTGTGTTGGAGTAAAAATAAAAATTAGATATTATTTTTCAATGTATTTCAACTATTGTAAATAAATAGAAAAACAAATTTTTTATTTTTTTTTTTTTTATATCCTTTGTCTATTGTAATTTTTTCTGTATTTTATTTATTTATTTTTTTTATTTGTATTTTGTATTTTGTATTTTGTAAAAAATATAATTATTCTATTGCATTTTTTATTTTTAATTTTTTTATTTTTTAAATTTATTTTATTTTTATTTTTTTTTTTGTTTTTTTTGTCTATTGTAAAAAATATTTAAATATATCTGCTGGGCTATTTTTTTTTTGTATCTGTATCCTGTAAATAAAGGTAAACAATTTATTGTTGTTGGTTTGTTTGTTTTTTTGTTTTGTTTTTTTTTTTACAATTTTTAAATATACGTACTGTGTGGGTATGTAAAAAAAAATTGAAAATATAAATAAAATTTTTTTATTTCTCTATTGTGTTTCATTTTTGTTTTATTTTATTTTATTTTATTTTTTGTATATATAATCGCATTTAATGATAAAAGGCTACGTTCAAAAATGCATCATTGTCTATATTTGATAATACGATATTCAGCCTACTATGATCTTAAGCTGAATATCGTCGCATCAAATAGGCAGTGATGCATTTTTGAAGATAGCCAAATAATAAGAAAAAAAATTTTTAGAATTTTTGTTTTTTTTTTCATTTATTTAAAAACATCCTTTTAAACGTCACCATTAATTTTGAAAGTGATTACAAGTTCAATTATTTTAAATTCAGCGAGATTTTTTGTTTTATTGCTTTTGCATTCCCTTTTTTTCTAAATTTCTGTATACAGAAAAAGGAAATTTTCGATTGTTCTCCGAAGATTTTTAGATTTTGAACAGTGATGGAATAAAATAAAAATTTTTTCGGTTTCCCCATGCAAAATATGAATTTTGTGTTTCAGTAAAAGAATTAATAATTTTCATTAATACAATATAATCACACAGGACCTCTGGTTTAGATTGGGCCCTTCCCGAATTCTGAGGTTTTGCTGTATGCTAGTAATTCCGTCAATGATTTCTATTCATCACCAAATTGTACTGTGATAGGTCATTTCTTTAATTATGTTGCAGTTCACATCGAATCTTGGCCTCCAGCCTTCTTTTTCCAATTCAGTTTGATTTCTGATCTCTCTCAGTTGAGAATAATTTCCTTCACAATATCCCACCAATTTTGTCCGTTTTTTTTGCGAATTCTCTGTAAGTTCAATTTTTTAATATCCTGTCTCGATATCTAATGAACGAAATCATCAATTCATCGCTTACATTATTTGCTCACCATTTAACGGCTTTTAATAGTGAATGGTAAATACATACTTGTTTACTGCACATAGACTTTTCAAATATCAAATAAGATACCATTGCTAGCTATATCGTATGTAAAAATCTCGATTTTAAATATTTTACACTTGACATACACTTTCAAAATAAATGTCTCCATATAGCAATTTTTGTTTTTGTTCATTTTTCATGGCACTAACAGTCCAATGAGAGCCAAAGCCTAATAAGAGCCAATGCCCAATGAGAGCAAAAACCTAATTAAAGTCAAGGCCCAATGAGAGCCAAAGCTCGCCAAGGCCCAATGAGAGCCAATGCCCAATGAGAGCAAAAACCTAATTAAAGCCAAGGCACAATTAAAGCCAAGGCCCAGTGAGAGCCAAGGCACAATTAAAGCCAAGGCTCAATGAGAGCCAAAGCCCAGTGAGAGCCAAAGCCCAATAAGAGCCAAAGCCTTATTAAAGCCAAAGCCCGCCAAACCCTAGTGAGAGCCAAAGTCTAATTAAAGCTAAGGCCCAGTGAGAGCCAAAGCCCAATCACTTATTTATTAGTGATTATCATTGAAATGAACAAAAATTTTCATTTATTTGCAAATAACTCAGTTGTTGAGTTTTTGTAATTTTTTATCAAAATTAATTAATATGACGAGAAAGATACAGAAAACAATTTTTTCGTTATTTTTTCGTTATTTTTGTTTGTTTTGTTTTGTTTTTTAAATTTAAAAAGGAAGAAAAATAATGTAAATACTATTTTCATTCACAATATTGGTAAATATTCATATGTATAATTAAAAACTAAAAAAATTGTTCTATTGTAATTTATAGTACATTATGTATAATAATTAGGCTATTGTTGATTTGTTGATTTGTTTTTTTTTTTTCTATTTTTTTAATTTAATTTTAATTTTTTTATTATTTTTTTTTTTTTAAATTAAATTATTATTTGTTATACAATTGGTATGTTTGTAATATATATTGTAAGTGCATTGAGTTTTTGATTTTCGGTTACTGATCTATTTTCTATGGGTTTTTTTTTTAATTCTATTTTTTTTTTTTTTTTTTGTTAAATTTACTTTGGCTATTGCTATTGTCCAAAAAACAATTACAACAACAAAGATACAAAAATTTGAAATCAATAAAAATTTTTTTTATCTATAATTGATATTATTTTCTCTCTTTTTGTATCTGAATTTCAGGATCTAGATACATTATTCAGACATACTCATATCATCAATGTTTAGATTGATCAAAGATGGTTGATAACAATTTAATTTCATTGTTGGGGAAATTAAAGATTAAAACATTAAACAGAACATGTTCTCTCATGTTCCACTCAATTTCCTCTCTTCTTAACGTAGAATGTTTACGAGAAGACCCAATCTAAATTCTTCAAATTAAGCTGAATTCTCTAAGCTAAGTCTTGAACTCTTTAAGCTAAGCTGAATTCTCTTGATGACGTAATATGGTTAAGCAAAAAATAAACTATGGACAAAAAAAATGTTTTTTTTTTTTTTTTTTCCAAGTTATTGAATCTTTGTAGTTGTAAAATATTTTTGTTATTTGTTATAACTTTGTAAAAAATCCAAGAAAAAAATGAAAAAAAAAAAACAACAAATTAGGTGTGTGTGTACGTGTGTGATTAAAAAAATTCAACTATTTTAATATGGAAATGATTTTATGTGTATTACATTGAATTATTATTGTGTTACTGGATTTATGATTTAAAAATAAAGTTCAAAAAAAAAATACTTTTAACAGGATAATAACGAAAAAGGCAAATTTTTAAATTTGAAATTTTTCTTCCTTTTTTTTTGTTGATATTCTTTTGTGTAATTTGAATTACATTCAAAAAAAAAATAAAAAAATAAAATTTTTTTTTACATTACAAATTAGATTCCTTATCTTTACATTTACATACATCCTGTCTCTAATAATAATAATAAAATATAGAAACACGTATACAAGGACCATCGCTTTATATTGTATATAGAAACTAAATTCATTCAAAAATGCATCACACTGCCCATACATATTTGATGTGATATTCAGCGTATTATGATCTTAAGCTGAATATCGTCGAATCAAATAGACAGTGTGATGGATGATGTGTTTTTGTAGATAGCCGCCCATCTCAATCAGTATTAAACGTGATCTCATGATAAAAATAATTCAGCTCATTATTGGCATTACTGAATAAATTTTACAATTAATATTGATCGATATGTATGACCGTTATAGTCATGGACTGTTTATTTGTTAATTAAAAAATCAAATTTTTTATGCTTTATATCGTTATGTAAATTGATTTGAGGGTAAATTCAAAAATGCATCCATTGCCCTATTTGATACGACGATATTCAGCTTAAGATCTTAATACACTGAACAATCGTATTAAACATACAAGCAAATAATGCATTTTTGAATTTACTTCTTTTTTTGATAGATAATTTGTCTCTCAAAAAACTTGACCTTGATCAATCAAATTACTGTTATTTGTAGATATTCAACGTGTTACCTTAGATGATTAGCTGAATTTTTTCAATTTATGATCACTTAATGTGGTGATTTATTGCAATGTCCTTGTGTTTTAATTTCAATTTCAATTTTTTTTTTTTTTACTGTAATTAATTGATAATTTTTTTGTTGTGTGTGTAAGATGCGTGTTCTACAGTGTTTATGTGTGTGTGTGTGTTTACTGCAATCATTTATAAAATAAACAAAAAAAAAAAAAAAGTAAAGTAAAAGAGTAAAATAAATAAACAAAAATAATAAAAAAATAAAAAATCCAAACTCTACACTCTAGGCACTCCGTTTCGGTTCCTTGCATTTTACATACACAAAAACAATACTATCTCATATAATTATCAATTTTACATTATTGTAAATTTTCTTAATTTTCTTTTCTTTTTTTTTTTATACATTAGTATTTATTTTTTTTTTAATTTTTTAATTTATTTCATTTTTACATTTTTACGTTATTTCATTTTATTAAAAAAAATTATTTTTTTTAAAATATTCACACGCTTACATGTTTATTCAGCTTTCTTCTTTGTTTTTTTTTTTTTTTTTTTTTTTTATACTAAAATTAAGACATGATCAAAACATTGATCTAAAGATCAAAACACATTTCGGTGTCTTTCTCTTCTCTTTCGTAATATGATTGTGATTGTATGAATATAGAATTTATGTAAACATTTAAAATATGATTTACAATTATTTACACACAAATATTCAGCAACATATTTTAATGCGCTGAATATCACTATAAATAACAATCTTATATAATAATGTTTTAATACATGAATTCTACATACACACATTTACTTTGAAAATAAAAAAGAAAATTAAAAAAAATAAATAAAAAATTGAACGATCATGAGATATCGATCGTGATTAAACTTTAATAGAATTTTCTTTTCCATTTTTTTAAGCAAAAAAAAAAAAAAAAAAAAAAAAAAAAAAAAAAAAAAAAAAAAAATTCAACAAAACCTCCTTAAACATAAATTTGAGATTTTTTAATTTTTTTTTTTTTTTTGTTTTTAAAAAAAAGAGAAAGGAAATCTCAAATGATTTTATTTCACTTGATTTTAGCAATCTACTATCCATCTCTTACTACTCATCTAAATGACTACTAACTTAATTTTTAAAATTTTTATTTTTTATTTTTGCTTTATTTTCGTTTTATTTTTTATTAATAAAATATTGAATACCACCCACCCACCCCTATACCTCTATTAGATAAGAATTTAAATTTAAATATAAATGTACTCGGTTTAATTTATTCAAGTTAATCTGTGTGTGTTTTTTTTTTTTTTGTCTGAATTACTTTTATGTGTTTGTTTATGTATTTTGTATTATTTTTTTGTTTTTTTCTTTTTGAATTTTATTTCTGTTAATTATAGAAAATTCAAAAAATTTAAATTAAAAAGAGTACAATTAAAAAAAAAAATTTTTTTTTTTTTTTTTTTGGAATTTATATAAACATCAAAAATGATCATTATTTGTAATTTATTCAATGTTATCTTATTTAAGTAGCTGAATTTTTTTTTTTTGCAAATTAACTATCATTTAAATTGTTTCTTAATTCTAACAAATATTGGACTATTTATAAATAATATTCAGCATATAATGATCTTTAGCTGAATAATCAAATAAAATAATTAAATAGACAGTGTGTTGTTATTTTATTTTGTTTTTATGATTTTCTACTGTACATTAATTATGTGTGTAGTATGCAAATATCATTATCATTATCATCATCATCAATGGCAATGGCACAAAAGCTCGATGATATGAGCCAGGGCCCGCCCAGTCATCATATTTCGATGATTTTTTCGGAGACGATTCTAAGATATTTTAAAATTTTATTTTATTCAATAATTATTTATCCAATAAACATCATTTGAATGTATTCAGCTTCAACATAATGATGAGCTGAATACAAATCCAGACAAAAATTTCATTCATTCAATTTATCGTTATATTGTTTTCCTGTGAAAATTGGTAAACAAAAATCATTATTAAAAGTAACGTACTAAAATTCATTTTTAATTTAAATGAAATTAATTAGTCAGATTCAGAAGTAAAAATTCTGAAACATCCCATCTAAGTAAAATACAATATTTTCTGTATCATCAAAACTTTAAATAAAATCTAAGGACGACAAAATTTTGTAAATTTATTATAAAATTTCATTAACATAATTTTACATACCTGAATTAATGTGTAAGAAAATTTCAACAATTAAAATAAATATTGGTAACGTTTCAGTTAATTGTTTCAGCGCTCTTAAACAATTTTAATTTAAATTTTCTGTTCAGGTTAACTATTACTTTAAAATTTCATGTTTTCGAAATTGCATCGACTGTCCATTTGATTTGATATTCAGCTTATTAAAATCAATTAAGATGCTTTGATAGCGTAACAATTAGGTAATGATACATCTTCGAAAACACCCAAGTTTATTATTCGATCAATTTATTGATTGGGGCCTACTATTCAGAAACTAAGTGTACTTACAATTTTCTTAATTGCATGATGGTTATAAACTAAGAACTGCTAAGTCTTATATAGTTGAGTTTAATAGTGAAACTCAACAACTCAGTTCTTAGCAAACATTTAAAAGTAAAATCTGTATTTTTTGAATAAATTTGTTGTATGTGTAGACTCTATATGGTATTAAATCGTTATCATCATCATCATCATCATCATCATCGTCTTCATCACCTTCATCATTAGCGCAACAGCTCGATGTGAATGAGGATCATCAATTCTATCATACCAGCATCTAAACCTTTACGTGAACCATTGGGTTTTGCGATTTTAGATGGGGTAAATTCAAAAACTCATCATTGCTCATTTTATGCGATATCCAGTATATTATGGAGCTGAATATCTGCATCAAGTAGGCGCCAGTGATGGATTTTCGAATTTACTCATGATCAATATTTTTCCAAAATTTTTTTTTTTTTTTGGTTTTGCTCTCAAAATAAAAATAAAACAAAAAAGAAAAAAATGATAAAATTAAACAGACGTAAATAATAAAAACAAAAAAAAAATGTAAACAGAAAATGAATCCAAAAAAAAACGTATAATAAAAAATTTTATCTGGTTCTATAAAATAGAAAATGTACAAAAGAAAAAAATAAAAAAAAAATAAAAAAAAATATTAAATCATTATCAATTTTTGTTTCTTTCTTTTTTTTTTTTTTTTTAATATAATTTCTCATTATAATTATTTGATTCTCTTCACATAATAATAATAATAATAATAATAATAATATAAATTTATACTTGAAAACATACATAATAATAATAATAATAATAAAATAACATTTAATCATTAAAAATAAAAATAAAAATAAAAAAAAATTCAATTAAAAATTATTACAAAAAAAAAAAAAAAAATTCAATCATTAAATCATATTACATATTTAATTATATATATTTTTTGTTTTATTTTTATTTTTATTTTATTTTTTATTTTTTGTTTTTTATTTTATTTTTTTTTATTTTATTTTTTATTTTTTGTTTTTTATTTAATTTTTATTTTTTATTTTATTTTATTTTTTATTTTGTTTTTATTTTTTATATTTTATTTTTTTATATTTTATTTTTTTATGTGTGTATTTTTAATATTTATAAAATATATGTATATGTGTAATGTGTGTATGTGTGTATTTTTTAGATAATAAAACTATATCGTAAACTTGTTTTTTATTTTTTTTTTTCTCATTACACAAAAATAATAATAATTAAAATTATATAAAAAAAATATTTAAAAAAAACAAAAAAAAAAAAATTGAACGTAATTAAAAATTATAGAAAAAAAATAAAACTAATAATAAGAACATTATTACACAATTTTAATTAAATGACAAAAAAAATAAAAAATAAAAAAATAAAAGAAAAAAAAATCATTCTCTTCTAATTTTTCTTTCTCTTTACAAGAAAAACAAAAAGAAAACAAAAAACCTAAAATAAAATATTAAAAAAATAAAAAAATCGTATACATATCACAAAATATACAATTTTTTCCCATCCTTACGCTCCTAATTTTTCCTGCTCTCATTTTATTTTCATTTTTTTTTCTCTTCATTTTCTCGTTTAATTTTTTTTATTTTTTTTTATTTCCTTTCTCATGCTCATCATATGCATCAATTTGATATTAAATTTATTTTATATTCAAACAAATTATTCAGCAATAGCTGAATTGAAGAGATTTGAACATTTAACATCATGATACATAATAACAGAGCGCATTTTAGTTAGGCTTACAAAATAATTAAAAAATACAAAAAATACAAAAAAAAAACATGAAAATGGGTAAAATTCAATGAGAATTGTTAAGAAATTGTTAACGATCATTTTTACTGTACAATTTAAAAAAAAAAAACAAAAATTGATCATCATCGAACAAAAACTTTTTTGATTCATATTTACATGAATTGTTTTTGGGGTGGTTTGGTAAAAATTGTATTTTGTAACAGTGAAATATTTTGCTGAATTGAATGAAATTTATTTGATTTTCCATCGAAAATAAATGTACATCAATTCAGCAAATGTGTATGGTAATACAGCTGAATTTTAACTTTTATCAATTTTACCCGAAATCATCATATTTTCAATATATTTTTTTTTTCTTTCTTTCTTTCTGTTCACACACAACTTAAAAAATTAATCATGCAAAAATACCATTTTTTTTCTTATTTTATTTAATTTTAAGTGTTTTTCTTAAAACTGATTTTTTTTTTGTTTTTGTTTTTTGTTTTGTTTTTGCCTTATTAAAGTAATAATGATTATAACAATATAATTTTAAATTTAAATTATATGAAAAACAAAAAATTAAAAAAAAAAGAAAATGAAAATTATTCAAAAAAAAAAACTGTTTTCAATAGAATTTGGATAAATTCAAAAATGCATCACACTGCCTATATTTGATGTGATATTCAGCGTATTATGATCTTAAGCTGAATATCGTCGCATCAAATAGACAGTGTGATGAATTTATTGAATTTACCCTGCCATAAATCAAATAAATGATCATCAATATTTGATACAATAGAAAATATTTAACCAAAATATTTTCAAATTAACGATTAATTTGACACAAACTTAAACGAATTGAATATCGCAAAGCTTTATTATTCGATTGAAAAAATTATAATAAAAAATTTTCTGTTGACAATTCGTGAAAACGAATGAAACTGAAACAAAATCAAAACTTGGAATATGAATTTTTCGATATCGAACAGATTTTCTATTCACCACATCGAAACGAATCGAAACTCAGAATAGTCCTGTTTTTTGTACTAAAATTATCTAAACGAAAGATTTGTGTATTTGCATTATTTTTCATTTTTCTTTTCCATTTTTTTATTTACTGAGATAATTAATTAATGAATGAATGAATTTAGTGATGAGGATAATGGATGATTATTAAAACAAAAGAAAATTCTAAATGTAGTCATAATACACATAAAATATTTTTTTTCTTTTTTCTTTTTGTTGTTTGTTGTTGTGTTTTCGAAATTTCGTCACTGCCAATTTAATACAATATTCAGCTGAAGATCGTATTACGCTGAATATCACATAGGGTGATCCAAAAAATCATCAGTTTACATGCATTTTTGATAGCATCGTGTATTTTTTTGTTTTTTTGTTATCCTTTGTGTTTCATTCATTCGCCAGGTAATTTACACTTTTGATTTTTTTTTCCTTGTTTTTTTTTTTTTTTTTTGGTTTATTTTAATTTTTATTTCCTTTTTTGTATTTTTATTTTCCGAGTAACATTTATTTTGTAGAATTTTGTAACATTAGTAGAATTCTCAATTTTGCTTTTTTGTTTTTTTAATTTCGTTTGTCTGCTTAAAAATATGAAATTTCATTTTTTTTTTATTTTTCTTTTTTATAATAAAAGAGAAATAATTAATTACAAAAATTCTTTAAATACATAAAAAAAAATATTATGTAGTGTAAACAGAAACGTGAAAAAAAAAAAAAAAAAAAACGTAAACAGAAGGAGAAAAAAAAATTTAAAAAAAAAAAAAAATAATTTTAAACTTATGTGATCAAAATATTAAAAATTCTGAAATGTGTTTTTTTTTAACGCAGTTATTTAAGCGAATTGAGAAACATTCAGCAGATTCGATGACGGAATCATATCTCATACAATATAGTCGGATTGTTAGCCGGGTTAGCCCCCCTGTAACATAATCGATTGTTAGTCGGATTGGCCCCCTTGTAACATAATCGATTGTTAGTCGGATTGGCCCCCCTGTAACATAGTCGATTGTTAGTCGGATTGGCCCCCTTGTAACACAGTCGATTGTTAGTCGGATTGGCCCCCCTGTAACATAATCGATTGTTAGCCGGGTTAGCCCCCCTGTAACATAATCGATTGTTAGCCGGGTTAGCCCCCCTGTAACATAATCGATTGTTAGTCAGATTGGTCCTATTACGAAAATAATGAATTTTCACTTTTTCAGAACGCACAGAAAAATTTTCTGTTCTTCCGTCACTGTATTCAGCCATTATTCATGATAATTCCATTCAATTCGCCTTCAATTGAAATATTTTTCAAGAAAACAAAAAAAAAAAAAAAAAAAAAACAAAAACAATGATTAAGAAATTAATTAAAATTTAATTAAGAAAAAAATAAAAAAACTTTACAGAAAAATACAAAAATTTCTAAAAAAAAAAACAAAAAAAAAAATTAAAAATAATTTTTATTACAGTGAAATCTCTCTCTCTCTCTCTCTCTCTCTCTTGGAATCATGACATGACTGTGTTCCCCCTATTTGATAAGAGAGATTTCATTGTATTTATGTGTAACAAAAGTTTTTGGATAGAAAAAATGAACATTATTAGAAAAAAAACAAATATAGAAGGAAAAAAATGAAAAAAATATAAAATATGTAAATGTAATCTAAAAACTAAATGGTAATCATAATTGTAGTAAATAGAAAAAAAAAACAAAAAAAAAAAAAAACAAAACATTACGGGTAAATTCGAAAATGCATAACTGCTTAAATGATGCGATACCCATTCCAGCATATTATGGGTAAATTGAGAAATGCATATTACTAAAACTGAGTTTACACTACTTGATTTATCAAATATGATTTATGATTTGACACAAGATAATGATTGTTATATATGACTTAATGCCACGACAAGACGTGTCATTTCCATTTGTTTTGATGTGTATTCACACTATTTGATTTGTCAAATTCAACATTTGTCAAACAAAACATTGAGTTTTATTTCACGTTTATATATCGAAAGACAAATCAAATTGAAATATGTAGAACAAGTTCTAATTTAAAATTGTCAAATTCGATACGGCTTGATATGTAAGATACAGGACATATCCACATGACTTCACCCTATCTGACAGCATTTTTGACAAAAATCAAATCAAATCATATTTAACGCACTTTAAGATAGATTTAATTGGGAACTTTATGACGTAAGCATTTGATGAGTGAAATTTTTCGATCTTTTGATCTGTGTCTTTACGACGATATTTCGACTCGATTCAAGGAAAAATACTGGGGCTCGAGTCGAATGGATTTCATCTGGATCTTTTGATCTTTCAATCAACTCATTTTTGACAAAATATCATAATTGACAAATCAAGTAATGTAAAATCACTTTGTCACTGTCTATTTAATTAATGTCATATCCAGCATTTTATAAATATCAAATTAAATATCACATCAAATAGACAATATGAGATGTATTTTCGAATTTACTTATCTACGATCTTAAGCAGAAATATTGCATTAAACCGATAATGATGATGCATTTTTGGACTTATCCATTACTAACTAAACTTAAACCTTCTTAAACACAAATAAAAAAAATAATAAAATAATAAAATAAAATAAAAACTAGAAGACAAATTCTAGTAAGAAATAAGAAAAAAAAAAAAACATTTTTATGAATGTATGTATTAATAATAATAATAAATTGCTAATTACTAAAACTGTTTAATTATGATAATAATAATTCTAATCACTACTACTGCACTATTTTCATTTACGTGTTTTTTGTTTTGTTTTGTTTTGTTTTTTTTAACAATCATTTCTGTTTTTTTATTTATTATTTATTATTTTAGTTTTGCCTCCCTACTCTCTCTTTCTCTTGCTCTATGTTCCGTATTTATTATTTTAAAATTATTTTTAATTTTTTTATTTTTACTTATTTTTACTTCTTAGTTTACAAATTTTTATTTTTAATTAATTTTTTAATTTTAATTTTATTTATAATTTCTTTTTGTTTTTTTTTTTTTTAATTTAAATTTTGTTCTGTTTTCTTTTAATTATTTTAAAAATTTTTTTTTTTTTTTAATTTTTCTTCTTACTTGTATATGCGTACTTAGAAATAAAGTGTTTTTTAATTTCTTTTGTTTTTTGTTTATTTATTTATTTATTTTAGTTTTTTGTTTTCTATACAATTGATAATTTTTTTTTTTATGTTTTGTTTTGTTTTCTTATTTTATCATTTTTACTCATTACAAAAAAATAAAATAAAATAAAATAAAATAAAAAAAAAAAAAATTTTTTTAAATTTTTTTTTTTTTTTAAATTCTTTTTCTTTTTTCATACACGTGTACGTAGTGTATATGGATATATAAAATGTGTGTACTCTTACACAATTCTTGTATGTATGCAATTATACAACGTACATATTAATATTTAATCTATATATAAAATAAAATGTATGTGTGTGTGTGTGTAGATCTAAAAAAAAAAAAAAAAAATAAAAAATTAAAATTTTTTTTTATTTTTTTCTGAGTGTTTTAATTTTGTTTTTTTTTTCTTTAATATTTCTTTCTTAAAATTCTATGAGAAATACATGCTCTTTTGTTTTTGTTTTTGTCAAATTTAATTTCTAATTTATTTGAAAAAAAAAATTTTTTTTTTTTTTTTTAAATCATCTTTTCTTATTCTCATGTGTGTGATTAATTTTAATTTAATTCATGTATTTATTTATTATATTTTATTTTCAGTTTTCTTTTTATTTTTTTTAAATTTTTTGTTAATTTTTTTGTTTTTTTGTTATTTATCAAAGAGATCCAAATATTGAATGCGTTATATGTCACTGTGCAACAACTGTTGTTGGATTTTGTTGTGAACCGCCCGTACCACCAGCACCACCCGATGCTGAACTAGATACTGTAACAACAGTACCTGGTGTACCAGCACCATTTGTAACTGTTGAACCACCGCCACCGCCACCACCACCACCGCTACCGCCACCACCACCGCCACTACTCTGTATATGAGCTGGATTTGGTTGCGGCTGTTGACCACCACTACCACCACCTTGTCCTTGCTGTTGCTGTTGCTGCTGCTGCTGCTGTTGAGCACCAAAAGCCTGATTAAATGGTGGACCATAACATTGTGGAAAATATAATTCATGCTTAACAACTGGTCCCATACGTGGTATTATATTTGCTTTATTATCCATCGATGTTAAAAATTGTGCTGCGGCAGCTGCATTTTTTGCTTCATTTGTCATATGATTTAAATGTCGTCTAGATTTTGATGAATGCGGATTCATATGATTATCTATATGCTTTTTAACTTCTGGTTCTGTAGCAAATCTTCTTCGACAATTTGGCATTGGACAACAGAATGGTCGATCACCCTAAAATTGTACAAAAAAAAACAATCAATTAGTATATCTCTAATTCATGTGATTTTTAATTCAATATATTTGTATGTAGTAGTTAATTCATTTATTTATAGTTTATCTTCTTCTAGGCTCCAATGATGATCTCATTATTTATTTTATTTTAATTAATTTCTCGTAAATGTAACAAAAGTATATGATTTTCTAAAACAAAGAAAAACTATACTACTACCTGGTGCGTTCTTGTATGTTGGTCCAGTATCGCTTTTTGCCGAAAATCTTTACCACATTGGCCGCATTTATATGGCTTTTCACCCGTATGAATTCGAAGATGCTAAAAACAAAAATGAATTTTTAAAAAATACAAAATAATAACAGCAAAAAGAAAAGAAAAGAAAAAAAAATTATTCTTAGCAATTTTTTATCAGTTAATTAAATCCCATACACACAATCCAACTTCCTAAACAACATCCCAACACCCCAAAATATCCCCCCCCCCCTAAATTAATTCAATATTATATCTCTTACTTGATTTAGTATTGTCCTTTGCCTAAAGAATCTTGGACAATAGACACATCCATATGGTTTCTCATTGGTGTGAATTCGTAAATGTTGTGTTAGATGGGATTGCTGACGGAAACGTTTACCACATTCGGGGCATGGATATGGCCTTGATTCAATATGTATACAACCATGTTGAAGTAATGTGCTCTTCTGTTTGAATTCCTTCTCACAAATTGGACATCGTACATATAATGGCATACCAGCTGATCGACCATGTTGTATCACATCAGGTAGCATATTCTTTTGGCCGCTTGAACCACCGCTACCACTTCCACCGCTACCGCTACCACCAGCACCGCTACCACCGCCACCAGACTTCAGATATTGTAGGGAGCCCAAATTTGTTCCAAATACCGAGTGATTAATACCTTTACCATCTTTAAAATATGCAGGAAATTGTAGACCATCAGGTGAAAAACATGCACGTGAATCTGGCGTACCTTGTGATCCGTCATCCGGATATCCAATTTCGTTTTTCGTCTCACTATCCTCACCAGGGAATGGAACATCTTGTGGCCATAATGTTGGTGTTGGTCCGTTCTTAAATATAAGGTGTGGGGAAACGTCTATGGTTTTACGAAATATGTACAACCAAAAAGAAAAAAAAAAAAAGAAAAAGAAAAAAAAAAGAAAAAAAGAGAGAGAAAAATCCGGTTAGTGAAATAACTGTTCCAATTTCTATTCTAAAGGAAAAAAAAAAAATAATGCAACTATTAAATGTTTTTTACGTACTACTAAGAGTGATTTAATGGAAGGAGAAATTAATTTTTTTTTTTTTTTTTTTTTTATTTCTTTCTTTTGAAAATTAAAATTCTTTAAAGACAGAGATTTTGATAAAACTACAAAAAAAAAAAAAAAATTTTTTTTCAAATACTAAGAAAATCAAAAAAAAAAAAAAAAAAAAATAAACTAAAAAAAAAAATTTTTTTTTTTTTTTAAATAAATCAAAAATTAATGAAAAAAAAATTAAATAAATAAATAAATGTTTTTTTTTTTTTTTTTTATATACAAAGATGAAAACGTGTTCAAAGTATCTACGATTGTCGCGTTTTAAATGAATTGATTTTTACTAATTTACAAAACACAAAAAAAAAAAAAAAAAAAAAAATTTTTTTTCTAATTACATAATTTAAATTTAAAGAAAAAAAAAAAATTAAATTACAAAAAAAAAAAAAAATTACAAAAAAAAAAAAAAAATTTTGAAAAATTAAATTACAAAAAAAAAAAAAAAATTTAAAAACCAAAAACAAAACAAAAAAAAAATAATAAATAAAAATCAAAAGGAAATTTTCGAAAATGCATTTAACTGCCTTATTTAATGTGATTATTCAGCTTAAATAACATTAATACGCTGAATATCGCATTCAAAATTAGACGGATGACACACACCACAGTCTAAATGAATTTTCGAATTATTTTAATACCAAATCCAAAAATCAAAGTAAAAAATTAAATTATGTAACATACAAACACACCATGGCGAGCTCTCAATTTAATTGAAAATTTTTTTTTCATTATAAAAATTCATTTCTTTTGTTTGTTTTTTTTTTTTACTTATTTACTCTTCTTTATTTTTTTTTTCTTCTTTTCAAATTTTTCTTTTTCGTTTTTTTCTTTTTTTTTTCGTTTATTTCAAATATTTTTTCTGATAATCTTAAATTTTATTTTTTAAGGAAAAACAAAAAAAAAAAAATAAAAAAAAATAAAAAATATTTTTCAAAAAAAAAATTAACCGAATTTTACAAAAAAAAAAAAAAAAAAAAAAAAAAAAAATGAATCGAAATTATAAATCTTTGGCTTAAACAAAAAAAAAAAAAAACAACAAGGACTACTTCTCTATATTTTCATATTTAAAAAGGAAAAAAAAAAAAAACAACAAAACACGATCATTTTTTTATTGCATACATATAAAAAGGGGGGTGGGGGTGGAGGGGTTAAAAAAGAACCGAGATTATATATTCGTTAATGTTCTTTCCAAAGTCATCCTATTTTGCGATACAAATGAAATATTCTGGTTTTTGCGAAAGGACAGACAGACAGAATTTTCAAATGAATTTTAGAAAATTTTCTCATTATCTTAAACATTTACACAAGAATATTCGCTCTTATTAAATGACGACCTAATTGAAAATAGATTGATTGAAAGTTGGACTCAATTCATGATTGTAGTAAATGGACTTAATCGAATGTTGAATTTTATTTACTTTATTTTATCTCTATTGAACATGGTATAAAAAGCTCTTTATAAGGTAGATTTAATTGGGAATTTTATGACGTAAGCATTTGATGAATGCAATTTTTCGATTTTTTGATCTGTGTCTTTACGACGATATTTCGATTCGATTCAAGGAAAAATACTGGGGTTCGAGTCGAATGGATTTCATCTGGATCTTTTGATATTTCAATCAACGTCTACTTATGTATATGTGACAGATCGAGTCAAGATGTGATCGAGACGAGACCACAATCGAAATTCAATCCTGAATGTAGATGAGACAATTGAATCCTGAAAATTATTTAGAAATGCCAACATCATACAGCTGAATGATTTAACAAATGAGATTAGATTTAATATACAGACAATTAAAGTCCTTTTTAGATTTTAGTCTTCCAGACGATTACTAAAGTACTGATCTGAAAAATTTAAAAATCTCACAAAATTTGATACAATGCGAAATCAAATCTTCAAACAGTTTAAAAAACTTTAAAAATTATCTATAATCAAGTATTTTTAATTCAGGACTTTTAAGATTTTTTAGATCCTTTCGATTTCGCTTTGTGTGAAATGCAACGTTATTTTGTGATCAACCAATTCAATATCATTAGATATTGAATATTTGAATTTAAACGAGACCCGACATTGGAAGCAAACATGCACACATATGTACAATAAACTATACATGTGGAAATATGAAACGATCAAAAATAATTAATTTGCATTTTTTTTTTTTTTTTTGCCAATACACACACACACATACGAATTTATATGCCTTTATAATCGCATTAAATTAAAATCTATTTTTAAACAAGAGAAAAAAAAAAAAAAAAAAAAATAGATACACAATCTGCCCTAACACAACATTATTTAGCTTCTTCTTTTTTTTTTAATTCGCTTTTGCTATCTTGCTATGTTTTTTTTTTTTTTTAATAGTTCAACTTAATCATGACATCGTAATAATCAGAAAATTAACATAAATAAAAGAGAGAAGATGAAAAAAAAAAAAAAAGTTCAATAAAATTAAAAAAATAAAAAAAAATTTTTTTTTCTTTTTTTTTTTTTTTTTTTTAACTGAAAACGATCAATAAATTCATCACACACTGAAATAAAGAAATAAAGAAAAACCCGTTCCACTGATGATGATGACGATATTATGTAGGGAAATGTGAATGATCTACAAATGGAATATTTAAATAAAAAAAAAATTATTTCCAAGTTCAAGATCATTTTTTTGCATAATGCAAATAAAATACAGTCAAGTATTTTTCCGTTTTTTTTTTGAATTTTTTGAATTTTTAAATTGAGAAATGAAATGTACATTTCTACCTAATTTCCATAAAAAAAATGATAACTTCATCTCATAAGAAAGAAGAAAAAAACACAAAAAATAAATTGGATTTTGATCACAAAAAAGGCAAAAAAAAATGTACACTGAATCTTTTTTTTTTTTTTAAATCGTGATCAATTTTAAAGTGATTGTGTTAGAAAGGCGGTCAACAAGGTTTCTATTAACAAGATTTGGTTTTTGTTTTTTATTTCTAATAGGAGTTTATATAGACTTAATCGCACGATTAAATGTATGTAAAATTGATAATCACGTTCGCATGTACATACATGGATATGTGATCTTGTGTGTATGGACATGTATATGTGAATATTCAGCCTTATTTCGACTTTCGATCGAATCGAACACGAATTTCATTCGTTCAATCGAACGGATAACAGGTATTCTGAGATTCGATCGAATGCAATGTGTGAAACATTTTAACGGAACACACAACGAAATAGAACAAAAATTAAAAATTTTTAAATATGTCAAAATTCTGGTTTTAATTCAAAGATATTTGTGTTTTTAAATAAAACATGAAAAAATTTTCACTGATTCGTAACACAAACTTCAACGAATTGAATATCGCAAAACTTTATTATTCGATCGAAAATTATAATACAAAAATTTTCTGTTGACAATTCATGAAAACGAATGAAATTGAAACAAAATCAAAACTTGGAATATGAATTTTTCGATATCGAACAGATTTTCTATTCACCACATCGAAACGAATCGAAACTCAGAATAATCCTGGTTGGGGCTCTTAAATTTTCAATTATTTTATTTTACAGTCACTCAATTCAGTATTATGACAGATTTGTTAAGATTTTTAAAATTTAAAATTGACTGTGGTACATATACAAAAAAAAAAAAAAGAAAGAAAAATTAGAAAAACAAAAAAAAAAAATGAAAAGGTACTAAACATACCATACAACAACAGAACACATTTCAATTTGATTGACTTTAAAATGCCTTTCCTTTGGCGCAACATCTCAATGTGAGCCATGGCTTAATTCATCATAACGATAAAAATTCTATCATACATGCACCTATACAGTTCAACGTGGGTTGCAAACCACTGAGTTTTCGTTTTAAAACGACTTTAACTGTTATAAAACTATAAAATGTATCATAGCTGACTTACATATATGCTGACTAACATACATACTACATAGTTGCTATTTATTTAAGTAATTTTTTTATTTCTATTAGCAGTTCTATTTTTATTTGAATTACAAAATCTGGTTTTTTGCCCATTGAAGATTTCCCATTTTTTAAGATGCTAAATTTTTAAATAGCAAAAACAAAATGAAACATTCAAAATAGAAAATGATTCTGATTAAAAACCGGGAACATATTTTGTAATTTAATAATAATTTAGTAAATTAAAAGAGGACAAACTATCATCATCAGTGACGTTATAGCCCTTTCCAAGCCTTGACCTCTTATAAAAGTTCCCTCCATTCTTCTCGACTCTCGAGGACAAGCTATGCTGGCTTTTTCAAAATTTATGTATCCCAATAAAAATATGACTAATGTCTCTCTCTCTCTCTCTAGGTAAACTCAAATTGTTTTTTGCTTTACATTTAATTTTATAATTCTTTCCTAATTCTGAGATCACAGGATTTTACCGATCATTTGAACTAAAAAAAAAAAAACAAAAAAACAACAGAAAGGTTTGAAATGCTAATTTTCAATTAAAAAAAAAATAGATCACACCTATACTTATATTTTGTTTAATTTAAATCACAATCCTAATTAAATTCAAGAATAGGAACATAAACAGATAAAATACCTAATGATTAGGCAAATAGATCTAGATGATGCCCAAACTGTCATCATCATCAGTGTAACAATTCCGATGTGTGTGATCACTGTGATGTGATTAATTTATAACGTCATCAAGATATCAATCAGCTCTGACTCGGAATTAGATTGTTATTGCTCCAGAGCAAGATCTCGTAAATCTGATCTACGAGGTAAATTTAAATTTACAAATTTCTCGATGATGTAAATCTGACACCGAATGAGATCTGGATGATGTGAATCTGTTTATGAAATTAGAAAATATCGATATCTCGATGACATTATTTAGTTTGTAAACAATCGAATTTGTAAGAATAATCAAACGTAAATTGAGTAAATAAACTCAATTTTTTTATGATATATGGATTTAATTGATGATCATTTCTTTAAAGTTAAATACTTATATTGTCAGAGCAAGTAGACTAACTCACTCAACTGAACACTTGATTTGAACCCATTAACATAAAATTTTGGTGGTAGTATTCATTTAAAGTCGAAGAGCCCCCTTCAAAGAAAACAAAAATCAGAATCAATGTTTGATCAATCACTACACTAATCGCGTGATGGTGGAAAATCAAAGAAAAAAAATTTCTATTTTATTCTAATTGTTTAAATTTTCAAATTTTTCATTTAAAGAGACTGATATCTATGTATTCGCATCAGATCCTTGTGCTTAATTTTACATCGTGATTTTACACCGAATTAAATCCATGAATTTTGTTGTCCCGTAAATTTACATCGATTAATTTTTCGTTTTTTCGTTTTTTTTCTGAAATTTCTTTTCGTTTAAAATTTAAGAAAAAAAAAAATTTTCTTTTTTTTCCTATTTATTTCAATTTTCCCTAATTATGCTTACGTTACATATGACGCGTGTTGTAACTACAATTTAATAGCGATCTTTATTAAAGATTGAACAATTACACGTTGCACGTTTAATAATGTGATCGCACAGCACGTTTAAAAATTCAAAAGAAAAATTATACAAAATCAAAATTATATAAAACAAAACAAAAACAAAAATAATCAAAATTTAAAAAAAAAAAAAAAAAAAAAAAAAAAAAATCCAGGACAAAGCCTTTAACGCGAATTCAATATTATAAAAGTAACTTCAGACTACATGTTTTTGTCATATAACTTTAGCCATAGAATTTTCTTATTAATTTTTAATATGCTTTTGCAAAAATTCATAGCATTCTTCATAGTTATGATTCACATCTGTATGACACACATCTGTGTGTGATTTGAATATGTTTTTGAATATATGTAAATTGCAATAAAATTTTAACAACGTAGAACGATGCAAGTTTAAAAATGTCAAAAATTTATACTACATAACATTAGAAAAGCATATTATGACTAATCATTGGAAATTTGAATACACGTTCTATGACTTTAGCAAATAATGACTTTATCATATGACTATCATAGGACAGCCAAGGGACAGCTATGATCGAATTTAGACTATATGATTTGTTTAGTCATAACAAAAAAGCAGCCATGACAAAAATATATAGTGTGAAGCTAATTTAATTCATAAATTTTTGTATATACAAGTACATATGCATTTGTTTTATTCGTGCAATTATTTATCGTCTTTATTTTATGCATTTTTCTATACTCAAAAATCTATTTTAATTTTTGTCTATTGTTTTTTGTTTTTTTATCTTTTCTTTTCTGCTTTTTTTTCTTTTTTTTTGTTTCATTTTTAGACATTTCTGTAGACACTTTGAACGACAAAATTCGCGCTATTTTGTTTTTTTTATTCTCTCGGAAAATCTTTTCTTCAGATCTCTAATTTTTGTTTTTTTTTTTTTTTTTTTTGTATTTTTCTTCTTGATCATTTGTTGTTGGTTTTTATTTTTTGTTTTTCATTTTGTTTCTCTTTAATTTGAATTATCTCTAAAAAAAAAAAAAAATGTGCCGAATCTCTCTTTTGTTTTGTCTTCTACAAATAACAACAAATAACAAAAAAAAAAAAAAAAATTTAAAAATTGTATTTAAAAAAAAAAAAAAAAAAAAAAAAAGAAAATTTTGAAAAATAATTTAAAGCAAACAAAAAAAAAAAATAAAAATAAATAATTTAGGAAAAATATTTTCTAAAGAAAAAAAAAAAAAAATTTTTTTAGTTTTTTTTTTTTTTTAAATTTTGGCCAAAGAGTTATTTCGTTTAATTTTTTTTTTTTTTTTTTGATCGTTTTAAAAGTGAGATTATCTAAAAATTATCGTTTTTGTCTGAGAAAAAAAAAAAAAATTTCGATTTTTTTTTGGAAAAAAATAATTTTTGTAATTTTGAATTTGAAATTTCGAATTTGTTTTGGTTTTGTTTTTTTGTTTTTTTTTCAATAACTGTCGCTCGCCTTGGTGGGTGCGCACATGTTGATTGAGGATGGCCTTCTGGCGAAAGTGCTTGCCGCACTCTGGGCATGCGTAGGGCTTCTCACCCGAATGGATGCGTATATGCTGATTCAGTATTGCTCTCTGTCTAAAGGTGCGCGGACAATATGGGCATGCAAATGGTTTCTCGTTGGCATGTATACGTAAATGTTGTGTTAAATGTGATTGCTGCCGGAATCTTTTGCCACAATCTGAACATGGATACGGCCGGGAATCAGTATGGATCCGTTCGTGTTGTAACAGCGTACTTTTCTGTTTAAAATCTTTACCACAAGTTAAACATTTAAATAAACGCATATCATTTTGTGGTTTTGATTTATGATTACTAGGTGATGGTGTTGTTGTCGCCTGATGCATATGACCTGGCAGCAGATCTGGCATTGTATATGCCTCCAGGCCGCTAGTCTGGTCCATTGATCCACCCATACCGGGTAGAACTGGTTTATTTAAATAATGTAATGGCGGGAAACCCGGTGGTGCCAACATTGCACCTTGTGGTCCTGGATGTCTTGGTGCGTAATAACCCAATTCAGTTTGTGGTGGATCAAAACAAGGTCCACCGTTTGATTGTGTATGATTACCACTACTCGATTGATTTTGTTGTTGATTTGCTGCGGCTGATTGTGGATCGCCCACAGCTGACATATCTAGGTTACGTTGCTGTTGGTCATTACTTTGGTTTGGATTTTGCTGCTGCTGTTGAGATTGTTGTTGAGCGTTAGCAGCTTGAACTGATTGTTGTTGTAATGCGACCTGTAAAAAAACAAAAAATTTTGCTTTAATAGACTTTATTACAAGAAATTTAATGCATGCATGCATGCATTAGCAAATTTTTAAAAGTAAAAATGATTTTCATTTAAAGGAACAAGGACTAATCTCAAAATGTTTTATGGCTGTATTTCACACAGCTAAAAACGCTTTAGTGATGATGTATTAAAGTCTCATTATGTGCAAATACAACATAAAAATCAAAACCAAAAAAATTTTAATTCAGAATGTGTTGTTCTCCACATTAACAAAAAAACTAAAAAATCAAATTCAAATCTCTACAACTTAAACACTAAAATCATCATCCCTAGTAAGAATCTTGTAAAACGTCATCAGAAGTTTGACATTACCACTACATGTGTCAAAAAAAAAAAAAATTCTTTTTAAATTCAATTTTAACTTCAAGACGCGCACGTTTAAAATCGAAAATGAGCAAAATTAATTCAATCATTTCTGAGCCACAATTTCCACAGATCATTCTTCTTGCGGAATATTTTTTTTTTTTTTAACCGTTACTATACTACTTATATTCCGTTATTTAACATATCACAACGCATTCAATTTTAGTTTGGGTGTTTGTTTTTTTTTTTTTTTCTCTTGTTCTCTTGTTATTATTTTGCTAACACGAAGATGACAGAAAAATTTCATTTCTCTGACCACATTTATTATTATTATTAGAAATCTCATCAAAACAGTGTTTTGCTGTAAAAATAACGGGAATCTCATCATAGTAAAACAACAGTAATACAACACACAACAACAGAGAGCACAAAAGTAGGTGGTAAGTGATAATTTTTTTTTTTTTTTTTGGTTTTTTATTCTCTTACCTGCGTTATTGAGACGTCATCTTCTTGCCCATTCTGCCGCGATGGATACGGGCTTGTCGAAGGTGATGGAAGCCCTTGCTGATGTGCATTATCACGATTCTCACCCTCACCCGGAGGGCTATGTGGCTGTTGTTGTTGTTGCTGCTGTTGCTGTTGTTGTTGCTGCTGTTGTTGCTGCTGTTGCTGTTGTTGTGCAGCAACTGCAGCAGCCGCAGCCGCTGCTATCTGTTGTGGTGCATTTTGAGCACTTTGTGCTGCTAAATGTGCCTGAGATTGTTGTTGCATCGATTGATATACATCAGTACCCCATTGTGCACCTTGTAATGCCGCTGCACTACGTTCAGCTGCTTCTTGTGAATCTTTATATAGAACATATGGTGCACCAGTATCTTGTGATATACAATACATTATTTGTCTAGGTACTTTTAAACCGGCAGCTAAACATGCTGCAAATGATGCTGAGAAATTAATCGCCATCTTATTTTTGTGTGTTATGTTAGCAAAAGAATAACAAAGATGAGAAGAAAATTATGTAATTAAATGCGTGTAGTGTCAAAAAACGTGAAACACTCGAATCTTTAAGGAAGATTTCTTGAATGAATGGCGGTTATTTATTTTTTTCTTTTTTTTTTTTTTTTGTTTACTTTCTACTTTGAATTTTCTAAAAATTTGTTTTTTTTTTTTTAATATTTTTTGTTATTTTCACTCGCCTCTTGCTTTTTCGAAAAAAAAAAAAATTGATTTTTGATCAAAACTCAATTTTTTGAAAATGTTCTCACATTTGGACATATTAAATTTTAAAAAAATTGTTTTTTTCGTTTTTTTTGAAATTTTTTAAAATTTTTTTTTAAATTATTTTTTCAGTTATATTTTTTGTTTTTTTTCCATTATTGCCATTTGATCTTTTCTATTTTTATTCATTTTAAAAAGTGGTTATTAAATTTTTTTTAATTTATTTTTGAAAATTTTTCTTTTTTTTTTGTGTTTATTTGATAGAAAAAAAATATTTGATTTTTTTTTTTTTGGAATTCCATTCAGCTGTTGGTTGTGACATTTAACTGAAATTAAAAGAAAAAAGATCAATGATTAGGTTATAAACATTTTTTTTTTTTTTTTTTTTTTGGTTGTGGTGATAAACTAAACAGGAAATTTTTTTTTTGTTTTATTTTTTGTAATTTCGAAAATTTTTGGATTTCGAAAATTTTTTGATTTTTTCTTTGTGATTTCGAATTTTTTTTGATTTTTTTTTTGTAATTTCGAAAATTTTCGAAATTTTTTTTTTTTGATTTTTCCTTGATTTTGCTTTGGAAGTGGAGAAATGTGGGATTTTTAGAAAATTGACAAAATGACATAATTAAAGGCCTTCAGAAAAAAAAAAAATGTTTATATTAGCACAATCCGTTTTTCTTCATTTTTGTTGTTTTTGTAACGGAAACGTTTTTTTTTTTTTTTTGTTTTTTGAAATTTAAACGTACGATTTCGAATTCGATTCAATTAGGCAGATTATTACTTTGATGATCTGATTTTGTACTTATTAAATTGATTTCATATAATTTTTTTTTTTTTTTGAATATATTTTTGTGAATTTTTGCTCATTTTCGAATGATGATAAATAATTCTATTTGTGCTGCACGATATTTTAAATCCTTATTTGAAAAAGATTCCTGTAATGTACGGTGTGGTGTGTGCTTCAAGGAACAAAAATCGATCATTTACAAAAACTCTTTTATATACTTTTGTTGTAGCGTGTGTGTACTCTGATCGTTAAAACTCAACTGTTGCAATATTTTATTTAAAAAAATTTTTTTTTTTTTTGCTACTTAATTTCTAAATTAATAAATTAATTCTATTGATAATATATAAACAAATTAAAAAAAAAAAATTATAATATAAACAAAAATTACAAAAACTACTACTTTTGGAAAAAACAAAAAACTTTAGAATAATAAATAGTTAATATACACATGTGCAAAAATTACCAAAACAATGTTGTAGTAGATGGTGGTGGAAATTATTTATAAGGGCACACACACATTGAAGGAAATGATCATTATTCAGTCACTACCATATAGTGTATGAAATCATATAATTTTATGAGTGAACGATAAAGATATGACGTTTCTGGATTACCATTTCTGCTGGTCGTCACAATGACATCACAAGATCAATCAAACATCTTCAGGCTTTAAACCCGCTTTAAAACAGCTTTTAATAACTTTTAAGAGGTTATTGACCTTGTGATGTAATGAACCGGTGGAACTGGTAGTCAAAAAACGTCATATGTACGCTACTTTTGTAGTGGGTTATCACTCGAGTTCAGTGGAAAAAGAAAATTTTGGAACTCCCCATCTGCATGTGTGGTTCATGGTAATTCATATAAGAAAACCACCATATTCTAGCTTTGATTATCACTGTAACATTTGAAACCCTTACCCCAGTAATTACCAAATCAAGTTACAACTTTGATCGATAATATCGTAAATTATTGAATTAATAAAAACTGTAGTTGTAGTAGACCCAATTTGTCCTGTGATGCAACATACATACATTAAAGTAGCAATTTTGATCTTAAAAAACAAAAAAAAGCCCATTTTTGTATATACATATAACGAGAGAAATGGGATACTGAACAGTCAAAAGAAATTCAATGAAAAATTTCTTCATCATGATGTCATTAGGTAGGTTATGACCCTATTTAACTGAATAAAGGCACACAAATATACGTCATAAATGTAACGAAGTATCATCATGTGCTCTCTAAATTGGATAATGGAAAACTTGTCCAATGTCTCTATTCATCAATGAACATCAATGGTAAATGGTATCCCTTATATTCGGTTTCTCTACTACAGCAATTGTGTTCGTATCTTAAGTCCAAAATACGATAAAATATCATTTAAATGGAATAAGATACTTTTTTTTTTATACAAATTTGTGTTGTATATTTAATTAACCCCATATGTGGTTCTTATATATAGACAGCTTAGTAACAACAAAATATGCAACATAACCAAAATTTTAATTTTGAATAATAAAAAAAAAAAAAAAAGATCAACATTTTTATGATTGACTCATTAATTAGAATTCATGTCAAGTGAGATTGACGTATACGTACAAAAATATTTCATCATGTCTACAATAAATTTGCAGAAAAAAATGTGAATAAATAGAAGAGATCGATTTGGATCATATTGCGAATACGTATACATACATATGCAGTGTCAGAGTGAATCAGACAAATCAAAAATTTTATTTACAAAGACGATGAGACACTACATATGTTATGAGACACTTTCAAGTACTTCTAGTGTAACGGATGAAGAAAGTCAGGCGTGTATCAAGTAGCCCATTAATACCGTGCAACCTCATACACGCCCCAACTTCTTTCATTCGCGATGTCTCATAAAGAAAATTTTTCATATTTATTTGTCTCATTAAAAGTGTCATCATCTAAAATCCCCCCAAAATTTAATTGACGCAAAACAAACCATTTATTATACAGAACAGCAACATTTCAAGGATCGATATAAAGTGATCATAAACGATTACATTAGGTACCTTTATTTTGTACATACAGACATATGAAGTGATAAATATTTGTCCCATTTATGTGTTCCATTTTTGTATCAATATTTCATCAATTTTATTGATTTTAAAACGAAAACATTTCAAAAAACAAAAAAAAAAAAAAGAAATGAGGAGCGGCGCAGTAACAATCTGATGTGCTCAAAATTTATGCAAATGATGATGATCAATTTTATGATCGAAAACAAATAATACAATTGGGATTGTTTTTAGAAGAACAGAGGCGTCATCATAATATAACGATCATTGCTTTTGTTTAATCACATAAAAACACATAAACATGATATGAATTTGTAATTAAAACACATATCATCATCATCATCTCCTGACTCTGGAATACATGTTTCATACATGGATATACCCTTCTATTGTTGTGCCATTTCTTGTTTTTTTGTCTTATCGAGTTGAATTTAAGAAATAATGAAAATTTATCCAAATGCGCATTATCAATTTTTCCTTACCTTGGATAAATACAACAACATAAACAAACAATAAGATAACATACAGGATTTTTAGTTTATTTTCTCTGTTTTCTGTTTTAAATGTATGATCGTTACTTATTTTATACTCTCGTTACTTTATTTAATTGTATTCCTATACGACCGTGCATTCTATACCTTTTTTGCATAATTTTTTCACATTTTTTTTTTTTCTGTTAATAAAATGCAGCTTTTTTGTATAAAATAAAAATAATCTCTTCGTGTTTTTTGGTTTTTTTTTTTTTTTTTTTTTTAAATTTGTGCGTGCGGGTATTTAGTACCGTGTTCGTGTTTATATGCCATTATGTACTTTTATGTTTTTATTTTTTTTTTTAATTTTCTACATTGTGCAATGATCATATTATTGTGTCACAACAAAATGATTATATCAAAAAAAAAAAAAAAATACAAAAATACAAAAATATGCAAAAATAACAATTCACAATAAAAATGATGATGATGATGATGGTCTCATTTGTTTATTTTCCTAATTTTTTTGCCTTTTTTTTTTTTTTTTGATTTTGACAATTGTGACTAAAATAATTTGCCACATATACTCAAATGTACTGCAAATAATATAGACACAACTGTGAGCATGTGCGGCATGTAGCTAAATTTGGGCTAAAATGGTTAAACTGTTGGAAAAAATTAGGTAAAGTAAGGTACAATATAAAAATATCAATTGATCATCATTTGACGAAAATCATGAATTTCAGAAACTTTTTTGACAAATTATTGACTGCAAATATTCGAGTAATAAAAGTATTCAGTTTTTATGTCAATTATGCAATTATGCAATTTTTTACTTGTCAGTGATATGTCAAAAATCTGCATATAATCGTGTTATCGTCAAATTTTTGACATTTTCGAATTGTACCTAAGTTCGAGCAATACTCGACGAGTACGCTAAATGTGACTAAATTGATAAATTCATTGTTTTTGTATGAAATAATGAAATATGAAAGTGTAATTGAATGGTTTTTGTCTGTAATTTAATTTTTCCAGATTTTTTGTGATTTTTTTAAAAATCATTTCTTAAATCTTTAACAATTATTAAAAATTTAAATTAAAATTTTTGAATTTTCAAAATCAAAACGAAAATCTGTAACGTTAAAAATGTATTAGAAAAAGTTAAAACTGAAAACTGTCAACAATTTAACCATCCCGCACAACAAAATGTTGCTCTAAATGCTAAATAGAAATTTTATTGAAAAGTAATTTAATTACTCGATCGGTATTATAAGAAAATATGTCATGAAAAATCATCGTAAATGATTAAGCTATGGGGGTTCATAAAGGACTGTGAAGCTATGAAAGAAGAATTTAACAATTTGAAATTTAGCCGAATTTTTCCAATGATTTCGCACACACACTCTATGGATATACATATATTGTAGATAAGGTACCTTGAATTTGTGGACGACAATCTTTACTCATACATCTATTTAATAACAAATAAAATATAAAGTATCGCATTTTTGTATATACAAAACAAAATAAAATAAAAATTAATTACTCGTTGTTGGTCTTTTGTTTTTTTTTTTTTTTTTTTTTTTTTTTTGCAATAAAAATAAAATGATTAATTTTTAATGAGGGCGCCGTCATTTAAAAAAAAAAAAAAAAAAAAACCAATAATTGTTTATATAAGTACAAAACGTGTATGTATGTGCAAATGAAATGAAACAATTGATTTTTTTAATAGATATGCAATTTGCGTCTCATCAATGCTTATATTTATGATCACCATAGCCAATTTTCAAGCATCATCACATAATCATCATGAATAGTTTTTTTTTTTTTTGTTTTTGGCTTTTGTTTCCTTACTATTGTGAATAACAGGTACATACATATACGTATAATGATGATCATGGAATTTTTTAATTTTTTTTTTTTATAAAAATTTCTTCCATTTTTAGATGCAAAATATGATTATGATTTGGTATAATAAAAATTAGCATAATAAATTTAAAAAAAAAAAAAATTAAAGCCATGAAATTTTGAATATGAAAAAAAAAAAACAAATACAACAAAAAATTAAAAATTTAAATATTTTTATTAATTCAATGTTTTATTATTGTTCCATACCGAGAACAATGATCAAACACGCAAATCATGCATAAGGTCATAGAACTAAATACACATTCATCAGGTAGGTACCCTTACCTACTATATACGGATTGGGGTGGGGCGGAGAAATTTGTACATACTTATATATACAAAATATCTGATCAAATTAGATGCGATCGTATATAATGTGACAATGGGGCGCATATGTCCTTATTTTTATTTACAATTTTTTTATTTGTTTTTTTTTTTTATTTAAATGTCGAAAGTTATACAATTGCTTTCCTTTCCTTTTGGCGCAACAGCTAGGATTGGCATGTAAGCCAGGATCTAATCATCAATACGATGATCTTTGAAGACGATTTCTATCATACAATTGTTTTACTAAGAACAAAATCCCTTTAATTAAGTAAGGACACAAACATCACAGGATTCAGGCTTACAACAGATGAAATGCTGGAAATAATTTCCCAAAAAAAAAAAAAACAAAACAAAGCTCAGTCTCAATATTTAGATAATTTTATAAATTTTTATGTACTTCTCAAATTTCATTCCCAAATCTAAATATAAAACCCAGACTCAAAGGAGTTTGAACTAAAAATTCATGACACCAAACAATAAATTCTAAATAACAATTTCTTAACAATTTTGTAGGTAAGAAGGGTAGAGTATGTAGAGTGTCGCACCCGTATGGGTTTTACCTGTTAATTGGATTGTGTCGTGAAAAGTCTCATGGATGTAAGATTGCAAAATGCTTTTGATTCTTAATTCTTGAATCATTTGATTGATATAACTTGATTCCCATATTTTAGAAATAATTTTAACATTTAAAATTACTGAATTAATCAGCCTTGCTCAGTATTGCAGTCTTGCATTTGGATATGTGTCATTTTCTTAAATTATATCACAGTGTAAAGGTCACCTATGAACCTAACGATTTAATCAACGATTCGTTCAAGAAACGATTATTAAACTTTTCTAATGTTGGATTTCTTCACTTCAAGGTTACTTGAAATTAAACGTATCTTGAAGATAAACCGAAGATTTGATTTTCTTCACTTCTAATTAAAACTTATCTTTAAAAGATAAAATTAACCGATGATTGAGGTTTGGGATATCTTTAAGGGGATAGAGATATCTCGACCCCAGCAAGCCATTCGATACTTGAGATAAATATATTTAAAAATTTTGGACGGTTGAAGAAATTTGTTATTGGTAAATTAAACGTAAATTATTTTTAAATTACACATGAAATTGGTTTCATGTCATTTTCTTAAGGATTGAGTAAAGTATTTATATCCTGAAGATAGTTTAATCTTCAAGTTAAATGAAGAAAATCAATCTAGAAGATATCTCCCGGGGTTAACTTAATCCTCAAGGATAGTTAACTGCAAGTATGAAGAAATCCACCATAAAAATTAAAATAAAATTCATTCTCAATTATCGAAATATGTATCAAAATACCTAAGTAGTCTTTTGATTTGATTTGTTTTAAAAATCTTTGCTCAAAATTTTGTACTAAAAAATTAATAATTAATTATATATACATATAAGCGAGTACACATACATATACTTCACTGCTTCACTTTTATACATGTGTATTTCATAAGCCAAACAATTCAGTGACAGAGTGCAATTTGTTAAGTATTTTTATTCATTTTTGTTTTTGTTTTTTTGTTTTTTTTTGCTAAAAATAAATTTTTGTTTACGATGAAAAACATTAATTGCGTTTTCACTTAATTTTTAAAAAAATGTGTACGACGGGTTTTCAGAAAATTTTTATTTTTCATTATTTGACTTTTGTAATTTTGTAAATGCTTTTACATTTTTTTTTTTTCGTACAGATACATACAAAATAAAATGGACAGTAGGGTAATGAGTTCGTTAATTATTCAAATTGAGAATCCAAAAATGATGTAAATCAAAATTTACCAAATTTTGTCTTGACAACTACATTTTTAATGTACAATTTGAAAAAACTGATCGCGCTCTTAATATCACTCTTAATATGCGCTCTTAAGTCCACAAGTTGGCCTCCTTCGCTATGCCTTTCTACATATCTACTCCTAGGCCTGTCTTTAGCTAGACTAGAGACTAGATCAGTAGATCCTAAATTAAATGTAACATGATGTCAAGTTCTATTTTTAAAATTTTAAAGTGAACGAAACTTAACGAATCTGTAAATCAAGTCTATTTAGAATGATTTTGAATTTGTTACAATGTTGTCATATTTTAACATCACAGCGTGATCACGACAACATCTTATTTAGGATCTAGCTTTTTACAGCAATTGTCAAATATCTAAGAAAAATAAAAATAGTGACAAAATAAATTTTTTCAATCAATCATATTTACCCTATACTCCACACACACACACACAACAAAACAAATAATATCGTGTCCGTTCATAAAATATAACAAAAATATTTATAAAAAAATTTTTTTTTTTTTTTACTGCAATTTTAAATGTCAGCAACAGAATTTTTTCATTTTTATTTTTATAAAATTAAAATCGATAAACTTGACACTGTGACGATACACACCCAATGTATAAAGTATATTCGCCGTTTCCAAAAAAAAAAAAACAAAAAAAAAATGTTTTTATCAATAATCTAAAAAAGAAAACAAGTTGTTTACTCTTTTTTTCCTCAAGTTATCGGTTATATCATTAAAAAAAAAAAAGGCATCATTTATTGTTGTTGGATAATAATCATTTTGTGAGTTGTGACTACCAAATTTAAATTTTTTTTTATTTATTTATTTATTTTTTGTTATCATTTAACACCGAAATGCATTACAGTATGCATGATTCATTCAAATATTTTTGTTTTAATTCTCAATTGACACATTGTCATTTGTCATTTTGTCAGATACTGATAATTATATCTCATTCTGGTATCATTCTAGTTTTCTTAAATCTAAAGGATGTTTTTAATTGAATCGATCATTTCTAGAAATGGTCACATGGTTATTTTAGAGTTACATAGGGCAAAACGTGTACAAAATTTAAGGCCCAATTACAATTGGATTACGTGAATTGAGTCAATTAAAGTATGATAACATGAATTTAAATACAATCAATTATGATTAGCTTACGCTACATTTTCGTGAAATTTGTTACTTTTCGTCAAATTAACCATTTATCGCACTTTACGGTACGTTACGTATTTTTATGTTGATTTTGGTTGAGCCTTTAGTCTTGTTAAATTGTCCAACACATGTTCTCCAATGAAGTAACATGAAATTAGGTTTCAAAGCTTAGCCTGATGCCAGATATAAGGAAAAAAACAGTGTTTTATGTTGAATATTTCGTTTGCTCATCCCCGAAAATGTTATTAATTTTTGTTAAAATGACGTATGATAATAAAATTGATCATCGTTAGAATAAACTGCAGCTCCTTCTTGTTCACATGTTTTTAATTCTTATCAACATTGAAGCTTACTTCAAGGCAATTCGCAATTCTTAAATCCTGATGTCGTTCTATCCATAATGAATTCTTGTTGATCCTGTGATGAACTTTGTTAGGACATCATTAAGGATAATAAGTACATTCATTTAAAAAAAAAAAAACAAATTATAAGTAATTGTGTTTTACAATGAAAATTGTTCGCCTCAATGCAATTACATGACATCAAAGGACAACGACATGAATTTTATTTCAATTGAGGATTTTTGTCCATCAATTGCAAGGACATATTGCCTTAGTATCATATTCTAATTTTTACAAATTATGAAATTAAAAACAAACAAAACAAAAAATTCTGAATCAATTTGATATTTTTAACTACAAAATTTGCTATGATTACTCTGTCAGGACTATAATGAACGATCGAATACAACGAACAAAGCGACAACAATCAAACAATCAACATCACAAACAATCATAACAAAATAAAATGATCGCATAATATAAAAAAAAAAAAAAATATTAACATTAATAACAGAGGCAAAATATTAATCCGGTCCGGCCCGGCAATATTTTTAAATTACAGTAACAACAGTAATATACATATATATACACAGAGATAGACAGACATAATGTTGTAAAGGAAAATAAAAGTTCCATGACCAAAGTCGAGGCCATAGAGAATAAATACACAAAGTATTTACCAGTAAATGTAGTATCTCAGAGTGTATCACACAAAGATGAAAAGATTTTTTTTTTGTTGTTTTTTTTTTGTTTTTTTTAAACTTTTAAAATGAACAAAAAAGAAGAAAGAAAAAAATAAATATGCAAAGCAAATGAATGAAAATGTGCAAACAAACAAGAAAATAAAATTAATTTTTTTATTATTTACTTATTTATTCATTATTATTACACATTTAAAGTCATTGCCTTTCTCAACTTAAAAACCTTAAAGTCAAGTACGTCTTTTATTTTATTTTGTTTTTTTTATTTATTTTAAATTTGCACTAATACCACAAACACATTGCTAGAAAACAGACTTCATTATCGCATCATAAACCCAACAGAGACATACAAAATGCATAATAGGCCAGATACAATGAAAGCGACGCGTTTTTCACGCGCTTCAAAATGAGTTTGATTGAGATTGAATACATGGTTGTTTGTATCTAAGTATAGATCCAATGGATAGCCACGCAATTTTTATGGCGTCACAAAGTTTGCTGGAAATTTGAATTTTGTGACGCGTTGTTTTTTTTCTACATTTGTTCCCTGTTTCATTTTTTTTTTTTAGAAACAAAGAAAATTATAGACAAGTTTGACATGAATAATGTCATAAAAGTTTCTTTGTTTACACATATTAATAATATGAACTGTCAAAAAAAAACAAACGCGTGGCTCTCATTGTATCTTGAAGAACGTCACAATAACGCTCGCTTTCTATTGTATCTGACCTAACACACAGTACAGATTCAAATAAAAAAAAAATAAAATTAAATACAAGGCAAAACTATCAATGAGACAATTTTACGTACGTATATCCAGCAAATATAATAAGTGCATACATATACAAGCATTTCTTTGTACCCTAGCTGTGTGAAGTAAAAAAAAAAAAAAAACTAAAATGACACAAAGAAAAAAATTAAATGTAGACACATATAAAACCGAATAATGCAATAAACAATAAATAAATAATGCGTGCAAATTGAATAACCATCATTTCATAAAAGGGTGTTATTACCATTATTATTATTAGCCCATTACATATACACGATGCTTGCATATATACCCACATATGTATGTATGTGTACATGTGGTACACACAATACACACATAATAAAATGCATAAAATAAATATAGAAATGATAATCATATCACAAAACAAAATTTATTATGAATGCGCATTTATTTATACAGTGAGTACACAAACCTCTTACAAATGAATGCCTCATCGGCCTCAAATATTTGTTTGTGTGTGTGTGTGTGTATAAATATGGTTTACTTAATTTTTTTTTTTATTTCCTTACGTACATACATGCTATTATTATTATTTGTTTACATCTTTTTCTGCATTTTTTCTTTATCTTGTTTTTTTTTACTTTTTTTATTTTTTTTTCTTTATTTTAAAAATAATTTAAATAAAACGCTTAATTTATTTTACAAGGTGTCCAAGAATAAATATCACAAAATGGGTTACAAATGAATATTTCTATACTCCATACACTAATTCGATGTAGTTAAGGTCGTTATGGGACTATGCTTTGTACTTTTAAAGATTTTCACTACAGGCCTTATAGAAGTATTTTATAATTTCAAATAAAAGATCATCTCATGAGCAGTAGTGTTGCCACAATCTGTTAAATTATCATATAATACGATATGAATATTTTTAAATATTAATATACACAGTGACGTAAAGTGGTATTATTTTATGTCATTTTCATAAGACCCTCACTGCATTGAATTAATGTATGGAGTACACATAGGAAGAAATCGTTTCATCCTCTATTGTTATTTTGTATGAAAAATTTTGAACCATTTGAAAAAGAATGATGTTCCTCATAAGTATCTGCAATCCCTGAAATTTTCAAGAAAATCCGAAGGTATTGTTATCAGCTTTTTAATGTTTTCTATAATCTATTAGTCTAAAATGTTAGTCAAACAAAATTGGAATATTCACAATTTTTTAAACAAAATGTGTTAACTTTTGTCTGCAATGATAATGACACAATTACACAAAATGATTCAAAAGATATGATCAATTAATATGAAGTGATGTACAGCACTGGTTCAAAATTATTCAATCCTATATCTTCAAAGGGATCCGTTTCAATGGATTTTTACCTTTTCCTGATCTATTAACTTTAAATATGTCCTCTTGGTGAGCAATTAGCATCAATCATTGAAACACCCTATAATCTTTTTAGAACCTTACAACAACAACAACAAAAAAAAAAGTATTTTTCTTTTTAATAACAGAAAAATCAGAGAAAATTAAACGGAAAATGATAGTGAAAACTTATATATATACATAAAACTACCTACACATGTCAATATCTGAACACAAAATTGTGTATTTTATCATATTTGTATCATACAGAAATGCAATGCTAAGTCAACACTAGCTGTAATGAAGACACAACAAAAACAAGTAAAAATGTATACAGCTATGGATTGTTCATATTAAACGTAATCGCAATATACTCTTGCCTTTGCTTTTATTGTATATTTTACATCTGGACTGAAGTATCTGAGTTGTCTTAGTTTTCTTCTTGATGATGGCTTCACTTTTTATATGTATGTATGTAATTTATTACGTCAATACAGAACAGTTATTTGAATTAAATCTAATATGTATGTTACGTGTATTAACAAAAAAAAATCATGAAAGAGAAAGTGATAACTCGACATCACTAATAGGGCATGTACTTAAGCCCTATCTAGAAAAAAAAAAGTTCTGAATCAGATCAGATGGTTTGAATTCAATCTAAACGCAATCATCATATTTACCTTTAGGTTTGGGATTCATCAACAAAGTTTTGAAAATTTTTGAACAGAACAACAGATAAATTAAGAACCAAGATCTTCCAAAGAGTAAACATACGTGTAACATTCAAAAACGTAGCGAAAGTGAATCCAAAAGAAAAGCCTCAATGAATGAATGATTCAAGCGTCAAGAATCATAGCGTCATCGAGATACTAATCTTATTTGCTCTCAGATCACTCTACGAGCAGATTTTATCATCGAGAAAGAAATCTATCGCAGATTTACATCATTGAGATGTCACTTGATGTCGCTCGGTGTTAGATTTACATTATTGAGGAATTTGAAATTGCTCTGTGCTAGATCAAAAAGAGCAAATTTTAAGATCTGTGTTTATTCGACAGATTTTACAGATTCGACAGATGCTCTTTTAAGGTTATGTAATTTTTCATTACAACAAAAAGACAAAAATTGTTCTTAAAGTTTATTGACAGTTGACACTGCGATCGATAATAAATCAAATTTCACATTTAACTCATCCCGGAGCGATTTGCTTTGTTTTAGAGCAATTCTAGAGCAAGTTAAATTTACTCGCAGATCAGATTTACAAGAACTCGCTTTAAAGCAATAGCAATCTTCCTCCGAGTCGAGATCTGACATCTCGATGACGTTAACAGAACCCAATAAGAATCTAATGAAATGTTGTTTAAATAAATTTAATTATAAGAATTAGGTATGAGAATTTTTATAACACTTGTCAAATCCCTTTACCCTTCCCCCTCCCTCATTTCTACTTATTGCTTAATAGTTTTCTAATCATTTTATTATCAAAGATGATTTGTGAATTTAGAAAATTTTTCAAATTGTAATGGTACAATTGAAATAAAGCTTTATCAAGCAAACCTTTCAAACAAAACCTCAAGCAAACAATATTTAATATTTGACATAAAATGACAATTAATGACCAAAATTGTAAATTTTCTAATAAAATTAAATTTTCCTTTTTTTTTTAAATTTTTATCCATTGAGTAGATTGACTAATTCTATAAAATTTAAAATATTATTTATGCATATTTACAAAATGTACCATATTATTGCTTTTTATATACATTTAACATTATTTTAACTAAACGGGTAATTAAACATCATTGGTAACAACAAAATTCATACATTATCTATAAATAATACAAAATAAATATGTATAACGACGTATTGTACATATTAAAATTTATACCTGTAAATATCAACGACAACGTATTAAAAAAAAAAAACAAAGAAAAAAAAAAAGATTGAACGCCGTCGATTACCTTGAACTCTTTCAGCTTATCGGTTGATCGAAAATACGTATTGTGTAGGTACATGAATTTATATATTTTTTACCTGTACACATTTAAACATACACAAAACAAATTACATACAGTCAAGATACATGCCATTACATTGTATAAAATGATATAATTGATCTCTCTTTAATTTCGCTATTGAAACGATTGTACGATCGCATGTAAATTAAATATAGGCATAAGAAAAGGTAATTCCAAATTAATTTGCTTATGTACACATTTCTAATTTTTTTCTTTTTTCAATTTGTTTCATTTTAAAATTACTTAATTCGTTTGATAATGAGATATTTTCAATTGTTGAAGTCTTGGATATTGATCAATGAACAAAATAACCAGTCCAGTATTTGGAGAAAAGAGAGATCTTGCGACCTGCATTGTGTATTATAAAACCATATATATTGTACACAGTCAGTTTAGTGTGACCAGATTGGGGTATTTCCCGCAAATTGGGCTATCTATTTTTTTTTTCTGGTTTGTGGGCAAACATTTGCTATGGCGGGTTGGTTAGTTTTGACCTTTTTGGACTGTAGCCCAAATGCAAATTCTTATAGTTATAGGAATAGGAGCATATATGTACATATACTCTCTTACGTCTCTTTTTTTCTATCATAATTTCTAATTAAAATTTTTTTACCGTTTACAAGCAGTGTTATCATACTACAATTCTTAAAGCTTTCATACAGTATGTTGAGATGAATTTTTTAAATATCAAATACCTATATAGACATACAATGATGTAAAATAATGTTTCATAAAGCAATGCAATGAAAATATTTTTTTTTTTTTTTTTACAAAAATGAAGTATTCGAAATTATTTTGATCTGGAATTACCCAAATAGTATTGTATATATATATTTACATGTTTTAGAACACATAAATTGTTCACTTTTATATCTTACTAATGATCGTGTACTAATACAATATATTCTAAAAACTACTTTTTAAATTTTTACATATACAACAAAATAAAGTGGGTATGTGTATATGTATACGTTTAAAATGTACAAAATTTTGCAAACGTTCACAATTAGAGAAATCTATAAAATGAGCACATGAATAAGCTATAGCTAAGTTTCAATTCAATATAATATGTATAAAAATCGTACACCGAGTATACCATACCCATACGATATTGATCAGCATCTACGATACACACATAATGTATCTATGGATATGTTTATGTGTGTATGTACAATCGATCGAGTATTCATAATTTGTCATGAATAAATAATACTGATTGTAGTGGATATGGCCATACGGGCAGTGTATGGTCAATATTCTCTACATTTCGAATGCCTGATTTGCAAATTAGCAAAGTTTGTGTGTTTGTTTGTTTTTTTCTTTTTTTTTTCTTAGACTAATGTTCTACTTGCAATATATTGTTAAAATTATTATTAAGGTAATAACGATAATTTTTTTTTTTTTTTGTATATCTACAACAACAACAACAAAAAAAAAAGTGAACATACAGAGTTAAAGATACTTGTGTAGATTTTTGTTTTTTGTTAGTTCAGCAAAATGCAGAAATAACTACCTACTTAATTGACTCTATACATTTTCTTTTTTAATACCTATTTATTCTTTACACACTATTTATATGTGTATGTGAATGTACAGGGTGATACTAAAATTTCTCCCCTCCAACATGATTCTTGACAATAAAGGCAAACATTTGACTTTTATGAATTCGGCCATACTGTGTTATGAGACAGTGTAACGGATGAAGTAAGTGAGACGTGTATCAAGTATTACCTCATAACTGACTGTATCAGTACCTCATAAACGCCCCAACTTCCTTCACCTGCGATGTCTCATAAAAGTCTCACCGTCAAAAACCCCCCCTCAATGCAATAAAAACCTTAATTTATTTTAACACGAGAATAAATCGAAATCCACCGTTTACAAATAATTTTTAAAATCTATAATTTATGTAGTGTGATTTTGATTCTTTACTGGTTCTCCTTCTTTGCCGTAAAGAGCCATCAATAATGATGATTAGGCCCTGATTTACATCGAGCTATTGCATCAAACAATTTTTTATATGTGTGTCTCATAAAAGTCTCATTGTCTAGAACCCCTCCATGTGTATATACAGTACATATGTATGGATCTTAAAACGATTTTGATTTTATGAATTGTACATACAAATTAGGTATATATTCACTTTTATCCAAATTAGAATTTATTACGTTTTTTTTTTTTTTTTTTATTTAGAAAATGTAAAGTGACTGTAAGAAAATTTAATGTGATTAATTCATTTTTTTTTATTTTTTTCGAAACTTAATTAACATAATATGCAAAATAAAATGCACATCATTATACACACATTTATGAAATATTTTATATAGCCGCCAATATGTATTGTTATGCATGTACCGTAGTTTGTATGTAGTTTAAGAATATGTTAAATTTTTTTTTTTTGTTTTTTTTTTGTTTTTTTTAGTTCAACTTTTTGGTTATTAATTCTCACATTTGTGAAACGATCATGTTTTTCAAGGTTAAACCTGCGCACAACAAAAAAAAACAAAAAACACACAAAGAGAAAACAACGATTGAATAAAAAATTTAAAAAAAAAAAAAAATGGTATAAAATTATTTTTTGAACATCCGTCATTACCACTTTTAGAAAGACAATAAACGTAAAATTCATATCAAAGGCAAGTATAGCATTAATTGAAATTTTTTTTTTTTTGTAATGAAAGAATTAATGCATTAAAATCATACATATACGTTATAATGCAAAATATCTACATACATATTGTATTAATTGTTCTATAAGGTGTGAGTCATCCCTATGTAAACAATGAAAAATCTAAACCCAGAGAGACCAGATTTTTAACAAAGGAAATTAACAGTGATGGAAAGTAGGATTGTGTCATAGTCATTCATTAATTTGAATATATTGGCACTTGTGATTCGGTCCGCTTCAAATAAAAGTGAAAATTTTACTAATCATTATGTTATAATTGAAATTGATAATTTATCAAACAACATTTTAATAGAAAAAACAAAAACAACATATGTAGATGACATGCTATGTCATGTTATGAATCCTTATTTCGTTCATTTTTCGTTCAATTTAAATAAATTCATCCTTTTTGCTCTCATTTTCCGATTACAAAGTTTTTGGTATTTTGTAAAATTTGAAAATAATAATGCCCGTATTCATCAATCACAAAGAATATCTCTGTCTAGATCAAGATAAATCGTATTCATCAGCTTGGATAAGACATTTTTTATGCAATCATAGTGTTAGCCAAACGAGACACACCATCGGAATGACTAACCTTATATAACAATTGCATCGTAATTGTATCTGTAAGTTTTTTTTGTTTAAGTAATGGATATGGACAATAATTTTTGTCTCATTAATAAAGCAATTAAATCAACAAAATTCCATAATTTCAAAAAAAAAAAAATAAAAATGCTGCTGTTGTTTTCACCTTAACGAATACAAATAAAAAACAATATTTTACGTAATCTCTGTATGCTATTGTGAATGTATGTATGTAAATTGTATAACAACCTTTATTTGTTTATTATTGCTGTTTTTAATTATTTTCTAAAATTTTTTATTATTTTTTTTTTTCGTTCCGTTGAATAATAAAAATACAACTAGAAAACAGCTTTTCATTAAATTTAAATAAATATTTTTTTTTTTTTTATTTTTTGAACTAAAAATAACAAAAAAGCATTTTCTATTTTTAGTCACAGAATATACTATATAAACAAAAAATTCATTACAAACATAGAAATACGTTTATTTACATTATGTATGAGTATATAAACAGTATTTAGAAGATTATTATGACAAATATTTGGGGTACATATTATTAATACTCTGAATTTTGATACACGGCCATTACAACAGAGAATTTCATTATAAGAGATAAGGATTTTTTGTCAAATATACCTAAATATAAATGAACTGGAAATATGAGTTAAGTCTCCGATATTGGGTTCCAATAACTGAAACTCAGAGATAATGTAACGTAACGTCATCAGTGTCATATGTATAATATCATCGACGGTTCCCTGATAGCATGTACATAACTTAGTTAGGTTGACTGACTCGATATTGTTTTGTTTGTCACAGGCTCTGTTAAATCAAAATAAACATACATATACCCAGTATTACTATACTCTGTCTACTAATTCGATGCATTAAAGGCCTAATGGAAATGACATAAAATAGTACCACTTTACATCGCTGTGTATATTGATATTAAAAAAAATTCATCTCGTATTGATAACTTTACAGAATGTGGTAACACTGCTCTTATCGTAGATGATCTTATTCGAAATTATAAAAGAAGAAACGAGACATGTATGTTTCCATAAGGGCTTAACTGCACATCGAATTAGTATACAGACTATAAATCCTAATTAAAACGTGACGTGACATTCTCTTTTTGATGAATGGAGGTAGTAGCTACTATACCACTTTCACTGATCTTTAAAAATTCCTAGAAAATTTTATGTTACATGCATTGCCAATAAAATTGCATTAGATTGCAGAAATATAATTTTTTGTCTGTTGTTACGCAATTTACGCTCTACACGATTTACAAAGTATGTACCTACGTGTTTTTGCATATCTATAAAAAACAAAACACAAAATTCAAATATAATGCATTGTAAATGTTTATAAAAAAAACAAAATTTTTTTTAATGCGCATATTAATTTTCAAGGTTTTCTTGCAATATCGAATATAAAATTTTGTAATTACGCTAAAAATAAGCACAAAATTACCGAATATTTATATATACGCAATTAAATGGAAAATATAAAAACAAAACGCTTTATCACTATACATACATATATTTCGCTTGCATTAGTATCAATTACATGCGCTGTATTGGACATATTTGCTTGCAGTTTTAATTCGCGCATTTTCTGAACCAACAAACACACACTCTTGTGTGCTAATTTTGCGACTAATTAGCCGCTGTTATATTATTATTAAAGCAGCAATTCTGGGTAAAAGTTAAAAGATTCTTAGCCTCTTAACTTCTATCAATTTGGTATTCTGCATAAGTTTAAATATGTGGCCGAATTCATAAATGTCAAATGTTTGCCTTTATTGTCATGAATCATGAATTCATAAACTTTTTGATGTAATTGTCATAAATTCATAAACTTCGAGACTTTGACATTAATCAAAAATTTTGAGCGAATTTATGCATCGAGTGTAACTTCAATGCACATGATTGTCATTTGTTTGTCTTTTGATGGTCACCGTTCAATCATTTGATCGTCAAATTGATGATGTTTATGAATTTGACCTGTCACTGAAAATCTTAATATTTTAGTGACTTTAGTTAATAGATTTTTGTATTCTAAATAAGAGAATAAGAAACTTTTCTAACCTCAAAAGTCTATTAACTTAGCAAGTCCTCAACAATGACCTGCTAATCTTTTATCATTTATTTGATACACATCTCTTATCCTCTTAAAATTCAAATTCTCCACATATCTGTTACTGAGAATAGTCAGAATCAGAACTCAGAATATCAAATTAATTAAAAATTTTTTAAAAGTTGTTAAAATTTAAGAGAATTCAGAGATTCTTTTACGCAGAATTGTTGCATAAGTTGATAAAAATTCAAACGATCTTAGTGTTTGATTTAAATTGTTCAATTTTTTTTTTCCCGTTTTTTTAAAGGATATTCAAAAACATAATTAACGTTAGCTATCATTTACAAACATTTAAAATCAGTTTGGTCAAATTTTTAAGTATAAAATATGAAAGCAATATTAATTACTGCACCCTACTGTAATTCTAATCTATAAAATTTTATTGTCTACACATATTCTGATCACATTCTATTGATATTCTTAAGAACTTATCAAGAAATATTCATAAAAAAATTTTCTTTAAATTTTTTTTTTTTTTTTTTTTTTTTGAAACATTAAATCATGATCATTTCGAAAGGAACAAAACAAAATCATTTTCATAAGATTTAATGGTACAGAATTCTTAAATCATTTTTTAATTTTTTCATATTCTACCTGCATTAAACAAAATGAACAGAAAAAAAAAAAAAAAAGAGAGACTACACATACCAGTATGTGAATGTGGCTGATTTTGTATGTACATATATGCGACTGCAGCAAATTCTAAACAAGAAGTCAATCGTCATAATATGTAGGTACAATCTTAAATTTTGATTCTTTTTTACTTCACCCACATCTACACATACATGTTAACTATTAAATGAATAAGTAAATAAAATTTTAAATCTCGTTCAAACTTGATTTTATTTTATATTGCATACAATGGTACAGACAGAATAACCAGCGGCGTAGAATGTATAATTTATAAGCAAAATTGATGGGAGGAGACCAATGGATAAACCTAGGGTAAAATGGTCTGACGTAGTATAACAAGATACAGAGTACATACTGCATAGAAAAAATCGGATCACTGTCGCATACCATCGTGACCACTAGATGCTAATGCGTGAGCTACAACAATGCCAATCAACCATGGATAGACGGTACAATTTAAAAACGTCGAAAATTTGACAATCACACGATTATGTACAGGTTTTTAACATGTCACTGACAAGTCAAAAATGAATAATTGCTCGAATATTTGCAGTCAATTGCAAAACTATAAAGTTTTTGAATTTTTGATGCATTCGTCAAATGATGATCAATTGATGTTTTTGAATTGTACCGCAGTCAATGTGATAGAGACGTCTATCTTTTACATGTAAATAATTTGGTTCACTGTGACGTCATGGCGATGGTTGATGCATTGTAGATCATGCATAAGATTCGACTTGGATCGCCACAATTGAAATACTAAGATTATAAGAAAATATTTCATTTTGATCCTGACTATTTTCATCAGTTTTTAATAATACTCAAATCATGTTTATGATGCTACGCCGCCACTGTCACTAAGCTTGGTTAAGATTTTATTTTTTTTTTTTTTTAAAATACTTGTTGAATTTTATCTTGATCAAAAAAAAAACCCGTTTGGCAAGTTCAAAATTTTTATATATGTATGTTCGAATTATAATCCATTCCGATAAGAGGATAAAAATTCGAATAAACATAACAGCAGCAGCAACAACAACAACAACAGACATTCTTTATGATACGTATACATACATACATACATTCAGATTCGTTTATTTCAATTATTCTACCTACATTCTATACCATTGCCTTTAAATCCCAAAAGAATTTATCATTTTAATTTTATAAAACTCAAAAACAAAAAAAAAACAAAAAAATTTTTTATTTTTGTTAAAGGCACCAACACACAGCATAACATTCAGTTTTTCTTCTTTTTGGTTTTTTTTTTTTTTTTTCCTTTTTTTGTATCCCAAAACATATTTACACTTTATTTCTTATATTAATATTGAGGGGCTTTTTTTAATTGCTTTGTTGCGTTCTTAAATAACAGATCTTTTTCCAAATAACCTTCCTTTTAAGATACTTTTCGAATACGATTAACACATATGACGTGTATGTATGTACGTATGCACTTTCGCTACTTTATGGATAGATTCTTGTCTTTTTATTTTTTATGTTTTTTTTTTAATTAAAAAGCCAGAATTATTTATTTTTTGATTTTAATAAATTATGCAAAAAATGGCAAGTTGTTGTTTTTTTTACACGAATTAATAAGATGTGACATACGACTTTTAAAAATTATTGAAAAAAAAAATAAAAACACATACAAAGAAACGTATTTAAGGAGGATTTCTCGTACAACTTAACTGCTAAAATAGCTTTAACTACGAGAGCAAAAAACTAATGACCGATTTAATAGTGAAGGTTTAAACTTTGTTTAACGTTTAAACTCGAGTTTAACAAATAATTCGGTTTAACAGTGTTCGTTTAAACTCTAAACCGAGTTTAAGTTAAACGGAGGAATTCCATCGTTTAAACTCTGTTTAAAGAAAATGAAGAAGAAAATCAATAATTGTCAAAAAAAAACTGTCATAAATTTGAAATTCAGCTTTTTTCAGCTGTCAAAGCCAATAGTAAATGACAATACAGTGTTTAAAAAAACTTCATTTCATTCACAATAGTTTCTTAAACTCGGTTTAGTTAAATTGAAAATTAAAATTGTCTGTTAAACTGAATTGATTTAACTGAAAGTTTAAACTCTCGTTTAAGTTTTAACTAATCTGGAGTTTAAACGTTTACTGTTAAACCGGCCATAAGCGAACTTACATACGAAAATCATTTCGTGAATTCGAAAAAGTCTTAATTTTAGAACTGTATTTAAATCTTAGCACTATACTCTGATTCACTAATATTATGCACTATAAGGTCTTATCGCGATTACTTAAAATGGTATCAATGAGAAATTCAAAATTCAATCGGCCAAACTCAAATCTTTGGCCAAAAATACAATCACAATTTTGAATTGATTCCATTCTGATCTTTATTTTCATCAATTTTAAATATCTTTACTCTTTCCAAACTTAATTCCAGATTTAACAAGAAGCCTTGGAATGGAACCTGAACATTTTCATTCAAACAATTAATACTTTAAGTTATAAGAAATTACATATTGAAGGATAATGTGCAAAAAAGGATCTTGATAGCTAAATTAACTGAAGCAGTCACTCTAAAATTTATATACTAACAGATAGATGAAATCTATTTTATTCGCCCTTTTAGGGATCATGCCAATTTGGTCAACTAATGAAATTTAAGGCTTTTAAAGCCGTCTAACTTTTGTTGAGAACATTTTGCTGTTTAGGTTCTTGAAAATTTTGACCCGTTGGTATTTTTAAAATGCCGATTAATTGCCAAAATGATGCTCATTCTTTTTTCTCAAAAATCATTTCACATCCAATAGATTCTGCATTTAAGATAAATGGTAACACAACGACCAACGAGAAAGCCAATAAATAGATACAATTGTATCATATTTACTCTGATATTAGTCTCAAAAATTACAAAATTTTTAAATTAAAAAAAAAAAAAAGGAAACACAAAAAAAATTTGTATAGTGTGTGTACAGCATTAGCAAAAAAAAAAAAAAAAAAAAAAATTAGATATAAAATAAAAATAAAATAAGATTGCAACAAACCCAAATAATGAAGAAGAAAAATTATTTATAGCAAAATTAACAATATTTACCTGGTCAATATAACAGAATAATTTCGATGAATATTTTACGTGATTTAATTATCTGAAAATAGAAAAGAAAAAAAACAAATTACAAATTAAAAAAATTTTTCAAATATTTTAACGAATAATTTATAGAAATTTCTATTTTATTATGATAGGTACCTATGTGGCAATATCTATTGGAAGGTATACAAGGACATGTGTGTATTAAAAGAGAAAACAAAAGATTGTCAATTAAGAATATCTTCTACCTTATCGGAGGGGGAGGGTACACAATATGCAATCATTGGGCTTCAATTTTTAATCATCTTCATAACATTTGATAACCAAAACCAAACCAAACCAATTTGGAATTAGGTACAACTGATGTCTAAGTAAATTCGTAACTACATAATGTATTTTCTGAATAAGATGTAGGTATAACTTTAATATGATGGCAATCATAAACGTGAAATGAAAACCACGTTTTTCAAAATACATACAAATGTCATAAACAGATAACAGAATGATTAGAAAATAGCAGGAGATAATAAATAAAAATTTTATTTATATTTTAGCGTTAGTCATGTGAGATATCACATGTCACATGTGCATGTCTGCTCAATTCTTCCTCATAGACATGTGTATTCTTTGGAGCATAAAACTATTAATGTGTTTATGATTTATGTTCATGTTGTTCTTTCGTTATTTTTCTTATTTTCGTGTTCAAATCAAAATATGCAGAAAAATTTCAAAAATTGACAGTAAAAAGATAAAATTCAAATTAAATGGAAAATAATAAAAAAAAAATGACTCATTTCAAATACAGGTGACTATGATTTAAAAATGAAATTACCTACATATATGTACCTATGCATCTGTTTTAGCGAACAATTTCTAATTTGCCAATACATATAATGGTTACCCATATGTGCATAACTTGCATACGTACAAACATTGCATGTAGGTTATGTACCTACGCAATACGCATGTATGCTTGATATGTCGATATGCTATAATCATAGTCTAATATCAACAGGCATACGTAGAAGTACACATACGAGTATTTATAAATAGACGAAACCGTGTTAAACTAAATAATATTGATAATAAATTGATAACGAAAATTGTTGGTCTTTCAAATTAATGAGTGTTCCCCCTACTTTAGTAAACACAGCCCCCATTCTTATTGAACCAAAATTCAAATTAGGCATATGTTAGGTATACATTACATTACATTATGCGATTAGAAAAATGCAAGAAAAATGTTATAATATCTACATATCATACAAGTATGGTGTAGTGTGATGACAGAACAGAATCAGGCTAGGTAGGGCCTGCCCCAGGCTAACTAAAACGTGCGGATTGCGATATGCATTATTATTATTATAACTTCAAGTTGAAATTTTTTATTATTATTATTATATCAAATCAATTGGAAGTTATACCTAATATGTAGCTGTCTAGTGTTTGTTCTGACTCTGACATAAAAATCAATAAAACATTTATGAACATCTTTTCAATTCTTCAGTTTCAACATTGAATTGTATCTGTTGAAATGATGTTCAACATTATTAATTGATTTCACGTCACAAAAAGAGAAATATTTTCAATTTGATATAATTACAATTAGTGCTATCGTTTTGTTGCAATTACAATATGTAACTATTTTTACCGCTTTTTAGAAATATTAGCATTTGATATGTCTTCCATTATTTTTCAAATTTAATAGAACAAAAAAAAAAAAGTATTAATTAATTTTGAATACGTATCTCTTCCATGCGCCGGTTATAAAAAAATAAAATTCAAGAGCTACTGTACAATTCCATCCGTCTTATCTTACGTTCAAAACGCAACTGACTGACTGAATAAATTAATTTATCCTACAGACTAGAGACTAGACTGCTAGGACCGGTTTGTTAAATGTTATGCAGGCATACCACTCCAGGCCACTGACCAGACCTGTATAGGTACCTATATAAAGTATGAAGCCGAGTTAGAAATTAAAATACGAGATCAAACTGGTTGAGAAACGATTATTAAGCCATAGGTAGGTACTTAGTGTACAGCACAGCACTACTGTTTTACATAACATTTATACTTAATTCCAAAAAGCGCTCTATGTACTACATTCAAGTTTTCAAAAACGATAGCACTGATTACAAATATTTTTACGATTTTTTTTTTTAGATAATAACGAATTTTGTGATCATTTTACTGAAAATTCAATTACTGACAATTTGCTATTGAATAAAAATTCAACTTTATATACAGTTCACCCTGTTCGCTGTGCTATGGCCTATTGATGATGACCTGTAGAGTGTAGCAGTAGCTATATACATACCTAGTTATAGAATCGCGCGCTATATATATATTACCATACCATACATACAATATTCATGACATGAACATGTATGAGACGTGTTATAGCCTAGCATATAATATTGTGTATTCGATTGCTTTTCTATCACCAAAAAAAAAAAAAAAAAAAAAGAAAAAAAAAATTAAATTTAAATGGATCTGTGTGTGGGGGATTGCTCTATATTATAAATAGTGTACATATATGTACATATTTGTCATACTTGTATGTATGTACGTATCCACATACAAATTATCAAAATATGTAGAATATTCAATTTAGACTGTACACAAATGAATAATGCGATGTTGTCAAATTTATTTTATTTTTCTTTTTGTTCTAGAATTTTAAAATAAGATAGGTAATACTGTGTAAAAAATTTTTATGTGAAACTTGAAAAAAAAAAAAAAAAATTCTTATTTTCTATTCTTTCTACCATTGACTGATTATGATAAGTAGGTACCTAGATATGGTCCATATGTACATGTACAGCCATTAAAAATCTACTCGAAATGTAAGATACTGCATATTTCAAATTTGAAATTTTAAATTCTAATTGATAATAATCATATGTAAGTATGTAGATATATTTGTATGTCACTTGTGTAACGATATATGTATGTACATATACGCTGGTGTGATGTATCATCAATACATAATTAATAAAGTATAAGTAGGTATACCTACTTATCAGGCTATCTGTAGTGTACCCCATTATAGGTATGCATCGTATTAAGTTTTTGATACACATCCAGGGTGTGTATGTATGACTTTATGTACCTATACGCTAATATAGATACACCAAAAATATCATGTTCAAGAAGAATTTGTAGATACAATTGAAGATACCTACAATTTTTTAATTCTAATCTTATATAAATTTGTTCCACTGAACAATGTATACGGGAACACTACATAATCCCCAAAGTACGAAATCTTTCACATTTGGAGACTGTCATTTGGGGATTACATACATAGCCACCCCGAAGTATACAATATACAACAAAGTACCAAGACCTTCAACTAAATCATTTTATTAAATTTTTTTTTTTGTTTTTTTTTGTTTTTAGTTTTTACTTTTCATAAAACAACATAAAAATTCTACCTACTAACAGACAGAATGAATTTTCACTTTCATTAAAATTTGGCTTTGTATTACAAAACCAAAAACAAAAAAAAACAAAAAAAAAACAAAAAAAAATGAAGATACAGTATAATTGAGAAAACATAAATTCTATCTACACACAAATCACAATACAGACAGAGTATGTACAACACTGCACAGAACAATAAGTGCTGTGTCTGAGTTTTATTATACGATGATAATTTGGGCATTCATATATACATGTATGCGATGTGGACGATATCCACATAACAACTGTATCTGTATGTGGTATTTGTATATATAGATAGATACATATCTATATGAATGTGTTTAGAAAAGTCAAGATATATGCGGCTATATAATAAACACTAAACAGTGTATAACTATAATGGTTTAATCGTTTAATGGCTAAATTGACGAGACGATATTATTATCAATAAAAAAAAAAAACAAAAAAAGTATCTACAATGTACCCATATGTATGTGCCTCTATATCTATATTTTTCTATATGATATAAAGGTAGGTACCTACATATTCAAGCAATGTAACGTATAGGCCATGTATGTATAATTCTTAAACCCGAAACTAACCCAAAACAAACTACACATATGTATGCACACATCCATCCATGCTGCATGTGAACACTGACTGAACATGTTATTGCGTATGCATAGCTGATTAGATGAATTAACAAAATGATGGAGGCGTTGAAAAAAATAAAAATTTGGAAAATACAAAAAAAACAAAAAAATTATGAATTGAAAATCGTGTTCTTGCTAACAGAATTCATAAAAAAAAAAAAAACAACAAAAATTAGAAAGCAACAGTAACAGCAAATATGTATGTAAAAATTTAATAATTTGAAATTTGTGAATTTCACCATACAACATAATAATCAAAATGAATCTATGTATTACTGGTTAGCCTATAAAGTCATTACACATGTCCATGCATATGTACGTACATTACCCGTATGCCGTATATGTAGCTGCATTCTGTCTATATATGTATGTGCATATATGCGCGACATTTTATATATTTTATATAACACATTATAAAATATACAATTAAAATTTAAATACACAAAAATTTCGCGGGTCCATTTTGTGTAGTTTTTGTGTACATGTGTGTATATGTAGATATAGACGCGATGTCGATTATATATCGTCATCTATCATGTGTGCAGCTATACAAACATACATGCTTGTGTACATATAAATACAGGCATGCCATGCACATGTACAATGCGCATACAAATAATTTACCATTTACATATTTTATATTCAAACATTTTGTTTTGTGGCTTAATTACAGACACGACAACATTTCAGCAGGCATATCAAATATAAAAATTCTAATTATTATCAATTTGCCTTTTATCAGTTGAATATGAATAATATTAATAATGTCGACTTATACAGTATCGAAACTATATAATAAACAATATTTTACGTAATGATGTAGGTACATAGTTTGGCTGTTGCATTGCATATTTAGAGGTACAGGGAATTCATTAGCATATTATCGCTACTGCTACTATCCTTTCATTTTATTCAATTTTCTTCTAAGCATATTACGTATACAATAATAATTTCATAGTCAAATTAAATTTATACAATTTAAAGATGCATACAAAATTAATCAAATCAACTAAATCATTTACAAATGCAATTACTAAATTACTCCCAGCCATCCATCCAGCAAACAATTTCTAAAAGGACACACAAATTGCTATAAATAAACTGAAATATTATTCTACAAATATGATGTTAGATCTTATTTGAATTTTTTTTTATATAATAATAATAAAAAAAATGATTATATTATTTGAAATTTTTACCAAAAATCATAAAATTCTTTTTTAATTAATGCACACAAGATGATGATGAAGATCAATATTAAATCCAATCTAAAAATATACACAAAATATGGTAGTAAAATCGCCAGGATCTGTCATTGATAATTTGTTTTTTTTTTTTTTATTAAAATTTTAATCCTTAAAATGTTGATTGTTAATTTGTAGTAACAGGATAATTAATTTTTTTTTTTTTTTTGTAATTACAAATCAAATTTATATTGGACTATTTTACAATACACTGACATAAAATAGAATATCGAATACAATAATTTGACATTTATTTGTTTACACTGTACAAAATGCACTGTACACACACTATACAACAGTGATACACAGCTATTGATATATTGGCATGGCCGGATATGTATTTATTTTTTTTATACACCGTTTACACACACACATATGCAACCTTAAAAATAATAAAATAATTTTTTTTGGGAATTTTTTAAACAAAATAAAAATTTTACAAAACATAAAGAGACAAAAAAAAAAAAATTATATCCAACACGTCATATCAAATTTTGTGTTGATCATTTAAAAAGCATTTTTTCAAAAAAAATACAAATACAAAAAAAAATACAAAAAAAATAAAATGGGTGCCCCCCATACATGTATGAACACTAATTTATAAAAAAAAAATTTTTTTTATAGACACCGCTCAAAAAAAAAAAAACACTAGATAGTATTCCCCTTTACCCAGCTCATTTGCACATATGGTACAATTAAAAACTGAAAATAATAACAACGACAACAACAAAAAACAAAAATCAAAGCACAGGCTCACACCATACAAAAGACAAGACACAGGGTATTTTTATATTGATATGTATGTACGTATTCTCCTCTGTATTATGATGTACTTATAATTTTATTAATTTTTTTTTTTTTTGAAATTTTCTTATCTGATATTCTACTATGTGTATATTTTCACTTTAAAAAAAAAAAAAAAAAAATTAATTTTTTTTTTTTTTTTTCACACACATATGTAACGTGGTTGACCCAGCATGCACATGTATACACCACTCAACACTGACGACACTCACACATTCAAAACAGATTAAAATCCTTGTAATCAAAAAAAATTAGAAAAAAAAAAAAAAAAATCGTCGAATTATTCTTATCACTTCACTTCACTTTTTTTTTTTCATTTTTTTTTTTTTTTCACTTATTTGAATTTCTCTTATGTACGAACAAAAAATTAATAAAAAAAAAATTCCAATTCAACTTAACACACCATCAGTCATCATCAGTTTAGCGGTAGCAGAGCACAAAATTCAATGTACAAAAAAAAGCCGAACAACAAACAAAAAAAGACAAAAAAAAAAAAATCGAAAATGTCAAACAACAGAAAATGAATGTTAAAAAATTATTTTCTGCGAATTTATTTATGAGTAATGCAAAAAATTATTATTTTTTCTTTTATATTGAACCAAATCAAATACAAATTAAATTTGATAATTAAAAATACAAAAAATATGAAATTAGCTAATTTATATGCTATAATGTACGATATTAATATTAAAAAACGCATATATAAATATAAAATTGTATTTAAATTGATACAACAAAATATAAATAGATGAAAACAAAAGAAAGAAATTTAATGAAATAACAAATAAATGAATACACTCTATACACAATATAAGCAACATTGAATAGCACTTTATCACTGAATAGCATGGTAGAGTGTAGCTGTAGCTGTGTAGAGTGGAATGTAACACTAACAATTGCACTACTATGTATGTATATGAAAACGGTTTTGCTTTTCTTTTTTTTTTTTTAAATGTATATAGCAGAGTTAGTCTGTTCTGTTTCTGTTCTGTTCTGTAATCTCTGTACAATGTACATATACTACACTACGGCGGTATCACTGTAAATATTTAATTAAATCGAATTAATTACGAAATAATTTAAATAAATCGACCACGCATCAACAAAACGAACGCAACACTACTGACAGTGACAGATCCACAAATAATAAAAATATATTAAATCAAACAAAACAAAAAAAAAGTGTAACAAACCCAACACCCAACACCCAACACACGACACATTTAAAAAAAATGAAAATTTTGTATGATATGTACACTATAAAAAGAGAAACAAAAAATAAAGCGAACAAACGAATAACGATAAATTATACATGACGTCATTACTCATTGCATTGTATGATTAGATAAGGATAGAGTACGCTGTACATTTGCAAGCATAAAACATTCAAGTATGACAGATGATGTGTCCACCCACACGAAAAATGTTGAATGCAACGTAACAATATTTTGCTATGTATTTATGAAATTTTAATTTGTTCTGTTCTGGTTGAGTTGGTTGTGGCAATCACAATAGTGAAGCAAATGATGTTCAAACAAGAATAAAAATTGATAACAGAAAAAAAATCCAAATTTATGTATTCATTCGTTTATTTTGAATTTTGAACGCATACCATCGTATAAAGGCATAAAAATACAAAATGTACAATCAATTGAACACGTCTATACTTGTTTTAACTAAATTTATTGCCGGCATATTACACATATAAACACATATAAGCTATTAAACCCAACCAAAATCTATACATACATAGAAGGTATTGAAACAAACTGATTCATTAAAATTTTACATTGGTATCACTGGTGCTGGTCACTCAACTCAACTCAGTCTCAAATCAACATTCAACATTCAGCATTCAAACAATAAATTGCATTAAATTCTAAAGTTCTCTTCTCTTCATTCATTCATGTCGAGTCGACTGAGTCGAGTATCGAGCGACGAGCTCGAGTAGTCAGTTTTTTTTATAGAACGTCAAACATGTAGTAAATGCACATTTTCTACCGATTAATTTTATTTTTTTTTATTTTACATACCACAATTCAATCCTTTACAATCATGCATGTGAACTAATCCCGACATACCGCACACAACAACATTTATGTACATGAATTAATGCAATCAGGCAGGAATGCATTTTAATTTTTTCGTTCTTTTCTTCTTTTTGTATTATTTAAAATTTATTTGAGAAAGACAAGTTCGTTTGATTGATTTATACAAAATCATACATCATACATGTGTAATGTATACAAGTTTACAATCAAACTTAAAGATTGAAGACTATTCAAACAAAACATACAAAGTCAAACATTCTGAATTAATTCATTCATACAAAACAAAAATACTCAAATCAAACTAAAAAATATGTATGTCAGACCAGTTAGTTGCAGTTGTGCAGTTCATCAAACTGCAAATCAAAATCAAAATGGAATAATAAAATGATATGCAAATATGTACCGCCAAATTTTAAAATGCACAAACTGATAACTGTACTGTATGAAGCTGGATTACGTCATTTATTGTCTGTCTAACTAATTCGATGCAGTTATGGACGTTAAGGTAATATCATCGTCGTTCAGTGAAAAAATTCACTAAGTCATATTTTAGCTAAATTGAGTTATTTATTCTCAATTTTCATAAAAGTACATTCAACAGAATTCAATAAATTAATCGAGCATTAAAAATACGAAATTATAAAAAAAAAAATTAAAAAATCTGCCTGCATGCTTTGTTGCACAATTTGAAAAGAAACGAGACACAAACAGTAGTCCCATAAGGCCTTAATAGGCCAGATATAATGAAGGCGACGCGTTTTTCACTCGCTTCAGAATGAGTTTAAATACTTGGTTGTTTGTATCTAAGTAGATACAATGGATAGCCATGATGCGTTTTTGTGACGTCACAAAGTTTGCTGAAAATTGAATTTTGTGGCGCAAATTGTTTTTTTCTACATTTGTTCCCTGTTTCATTTTTTTTTTTTTAGAAACAAATAAAATTATAGACAAGTTGACATGAATAATGTCATAAAAGTTTCTTTGTTTACACATATTAATAATATGAACTGTCAAAAAAAACAAACGCGTGGCTCTCATTGTATCTTGAAGAACGCCACAAACCAGCGCCAACAATAACGCTCGCTTTCTATTGCATCTGGCCTATAACTGCATCGAATTAGTAGACAGACTATATAGAATAGATGTGTTTTAAAGTGACTTTACACTAATTGATTTGTCAAATATGATTTGATTTGAATTTTGTCGAAAATGCTGTCAGGTAGTGTGAAGTCATGTGGATATGTCCTGTATCTTACATATCAAGCCGTGTCGAATTTGACAATTTTAAATTAGAACTTGTTCTACATATTTCAATTTGATTTGTCTTTGATATAAACGTGAAATAAAATTCAAATGTTTTGTTTGACACAAATCAAATAATGTGAATACACATACAAACACAGGGAAATGACACTTGTCGTGGCATTAAGTCATATATAACAATCAATTCTTGTGTCAAATCGTAAATCATATTTGATAAATCAAGTAGTGTAAACTCACTTTTAGTGTATGCTATGAGCTAGCATTCAAAAAAAAAAAAATGAAATGAAAATTGAAAATTGAAAATTGTTAAATCATGTTTGATGCTTTTAGAACAGGCAGTTTGATAAACATAATCAGCCAGAAATTAAATTATACGCGGCGCGCGCGGTCTATTTAAATGATTTGCGGTCCATCGGATTATTTGTACTTATTTATTTTCAATTTAAATCGAACAAAGTGTAAAATGTATTTAATTAGTGCGTTTGTAGCCATTTTGATTTTCATAAAAATTTTTAATTGATAAACGTTATTAAAATGAAATGTTAATTTTTCTTTAATTGAGAAAAAAAAACAAATTGGACTAAATCTAAAATTTTATCAACCATTAATGTCAATCAAATTAGATCGTGACTTCGTGACTTCGTGAGTAAATGGCGCGCAAATATTTTACCTCAACAATGGCGCAAAAATGTTTGATATATGTTCGTTTGTGTGGTTGTTACGCCGGTTACCAAAATATGAAAAAAAAAAAAAAAATCAAAATAATTGTGATTATGATTGTTATTGAATTACAAAAATTACTGTAAATTCATGTATAGTCCCCCTCGACTATATACCTACCCCCCCATTCAATCATGATGATCGATTTTCAATTGAAATTTAGCTATACAATGATTGCAACGTACCTAATGGATGGATGTACATACATCACCTTAATGGTAAGTACCCAAATTATCTATTTAATTTAATTTTATTATTCAAATAATTATCTATGTTTTAGCTGTTTACCTTTGATTATTGAATTATATGCCCTTTTGTCTTTTACATCTATGTACCTAAATATGTGCACATAGTCAATGTGCAAATAAACAGATAATCCCTATATACTTTTAGTTTAAATGGCCAATTTGTCTATGGGCAGGTAATTGCGGTATAGGCATTTTATATAGCACCTACTATACTAGGAACACTCGTTACATATGTAGGTACCTACCTATTTTCTGTGAGACATGTATGTATACGTATAACACGTGTTTACACGCAATTCATTTTAAAAAGAAGAAAATTATAAATTTTCATTGTCAAGAAATACCAATGCATTGCATGTGTGTACACATACGTGGGTTTTGCATATACCTATGTCACTTCACTCACATTACAATCTACATACCAACACGCCAGTACTTAAATACTCAATTAAGAATTTAACGACAAAACAAAAATATGAGACAGGATACATGCATGCATGTAAATTTCTCACATCTTTGGATAATCAGGAAAATTCTTTATTTTTGTTTTTATCTTTTATAATTTTTGTACATATACCTACATATTTTTGGATCCTTACACAATTCCTATGTAAATACAAAAAAATGCATGCATAAATGCATATATAATGCCTATGACACACTTGTGTACGTACACACATTGAATGACTAAATATGTACGTTAGGGCAGAGCTGTGATACATGCATATCGCATGCTGTATACATACATACGGTGTACATATGTGTGTGTGTATACGTACAATAAAGAAAGTGAAAACTCTTGCATATAGGTATAACTTCATATTTTGCCAAACAGGACACACATTCATTACAATATATCGCTTATCTAATAATATACCAATCTCTATCTACATATGTATACCATAAAGTTCCTATTAATGTAAAACAACAAAAACTATCAGAAACAAGAACAAACTTTTTAAAATTAAAAAAATAAAAAAAAATAAAAACGTATCCACTGAATTATACAAAACAACAACAGCAACAACAAAAATTAAATAAATATTCAAAAGTGTACCAAACTCTTAAGGTGCATGTACACAGCATGTACAGTTGCGACAGCGAAGAGCATACGCACGCAAATACATTGGCATGCCCCACATCATACACACACCCACCTACACTCAGTGACAGTGTGAACGAAATATTGTATATGCGATATGCGATTAAACCGGTCATTATGTTTTTGTTTTTCCCAAATTTCTTTCTTACTTTTGAAATGTTTCATAAAAACACAACAAAATTATTATTTTCAATATAAATATAAACAGATTTTCTTATACACATGCAATATTGTTAAATACGTGTTTTACATTATTTTGTTTACCCAGCAAACCAAAAAAAAAAAAACAAAAAACAAAACAAAAAAGCCAAACAACAAAGAAAATGAACTTTGAATATGAACAAATTAATTTTCTTTGTTTTTTTTTTGTTTTTCTCTCTCTCTCATTTTATTCTGCTTCATTTTCTTTTTATTCATTTTTCATTATCTTTTGTTTTGACTTATCCTTTTTTATTATTTTTTTTTTGTTTTTTGTTTTGTTTTTTTTTGCTTATTCCCATAACCTATAGAATTTGTTTTAGTCTTTGGTTTTTTCTTGCATTTATTTATCATACATCATTTCTTGAATGCTTTTTGTATATAATTCTTCCTTATATATAAAATTTCTTATGTATATGTAAAATATTTATATTTACATATACGATGACTATATATACACACATACGAGTACATACATACATGATTATGCACTTGCGCTAACACACATACGATGCATATTAAATATACGTACGTACGTATCCAAACTATACTGTACTATTGACAGTACAGTAAAAAAGAAAAGAAAGGATATCGCATAACAGAACAGTTTTACAGTGCTTTTTTGTCAACAAGATTATACTGTATACATATCATAATTTCCGTAAGCTCTACGCGTATATGTATATAAAAGCTATGCATACATATCCAGATATATAAGTGCATGTACACGAATGAATGTGTGCAGTCCTTATATAAAGCTCTGTAGATAGCTTTCATATAAAAACTCAAAAAACAAAACAAAAAAACAAAAAAAAGGATATCTACAGAAAGTTCAAAAATTTTCATTAATATTTGTACATATTTACATCCTTTTAAGTCCTAAGCATTTTATACACTTGTTTTTCATCCATATCTAAACATGCACAATTAACCCATACATTCGTCTCTTATCATGGTAAAATAAACTCTTACAGGTAAATTTAATTTTTTTTCTCATAGTCGCCATTGAAAGCTTTTTTTACGTAGTCCATTTGGATAGCTTTTATTATTTGTATATAGGGAAAAACGATTTTTAAAATACACAATTTAACATAGTAACCATGTATAGTAACTTTCATACAATTGATCAAACTCGTTCGTCAAATGCTTACGTCATATAGCTTCCAATTAAAACAACCTTATAAAGAGCTTTTTATACTATGGTCTCCTATACATATTCACATGCATATACTCGCATATGTAAGCGCTGTGAAAATACTGCTAATTCTACTAGTAATATGTTTGTATGTGTAGGTAAACATAACGTTAAAAAAAAAAAAAAAAAATCAATACGAGAAAATCCTTGTTATGAAAAAGGATCATGTACGTATACGTGATTTTCTTCGTTATATGTATATGTATATGTATGCAATATGCCGCGCGCCGTATGACTGATGCTACATATCAGTAACCTGTTCAGTTTAAATAATTATAATTTTAATAGAATTAAATGAAAAAAAAAAAAAAAAAAAAAACAAAAAAAAATCATAATTCTCAGATTAAAGTCTAGAAAAGGATAACAATATGGAAAAATTGAAATTTCAACGCACACATACATATGTATGTAAATATTTACCTAAATTTAACTTTATTTGAGCTGCTTTTTTTTTTTTTTTTTTTTTTTTGAAAGTGGTATAAGTCCATTTTTTTTTTAAATTCCGAGATATTTTATGTTTTGCACATTTCCTATACTAATCTCAACAGAAAAGTGAAAATTTTTTATCTCCTATAAAAATGCATAAAAATTTGTAATTTTTTCGGGAGACCAACGTTAATCCCAAAATTAAAATTCCCAAACATGATATTGCCAAATTTAACAAAAAAAATTCCCAAAATTAGAATTTCCAAACACAAAATTTTCAAAATTAGAATTTCCAAACATAAAATTCCCGAAATTCCAAACAAATTCCCAAAATGGTGAAATATTCGCGTACGCGAGCGCGCTTTTTGGGAATTTTATGTTTGGAAATTTTATGTTTGGGAATTATGATTTTACGAATTTTGTTTTGGAAAAGTTTTTTTTTTGAAGGAATTGTGTGTTTGGAATTAATGTGGGTAACCCATTTTTGCTTGTAAAATTTTCAAGGATACTGCGAAGTTTGTATTCTTCTCAGTATTCTGCGATTTATATGTATTTAAAATCGGATTTCGATAATTTTGGACTTACACCACTTAAAAAAAAAAAAAAACAAAAAAAACAGCTTTTGATTATTTTATTTTCTACAAACATACATTCATGTTAATGGAAAAAAATTTTCCTTTGCCCCCTATCTCAGTTTATTGTTGTTGTAATGCAAAATATTGAAGCTTTCCATTAAACCGGTATATACATACAAGGCATTTTGAACACAAACAAATATCTACGTATACGAGGCAAATGCATATTTAAACAAGGACAAGCTCTCTAATGAATAAATTTATTTTCTTTTTTTTTAAGCTTTTTTTATATTTGCACATACACACACAGAAAATGCATATTATATGTAAAATCAAGCGCACATTTAAGTGCATCATATGCGTCTATTCCATTTCAGGACATGTGTGTCGAGTTTATATACAAAATTTCTATATATATTACATTATATGCTATGATATTGGTATGGTAAACCAGTCATTCATGCATCAATGTATTAAGGAAAATTTATATAGCTCACATGTATGTATGTATGTACGTATACGATATGCTAAAAGAATAAAATATAACGATTTATCCGGCTTTGATACAAACAAAAAAAAAATTCTAACGTTCAAATGTCTCATGTGTGTGTATGTTAAAATGATCAGGATTCAAATTTTTTTTTTTTTTTGTTTTCTACATTTTATGTCATATGTACACATCCTTATATCAGCTTATATACATATATACGTGTGCAATGCTTTAAATAATGTACATTAAACTGTTTGAACTTTTTTTCGCCTTTTTTTTTTTTTTTTTTTTTTGGGATTTGGATTTGCTCAAAAATAAAAAATTTTCATTTTAATGTCGCCATATTTGTTAAAAAAAAAAAAAAAAAAAAAAATTTTCCTAGTTTTAATTTTTTTTGTTTTTTTGGGATTTCAAAAGGAGATTACATATATTGAATTAATAAAGGATAATAATGCCATATTATCTATTGCAATTAATTAATAAAGGATAATGCCATCAATTATCCTTTAAAAAAAAAAAAAAAATCCTTAAAATAAAAAAATTATCCTTAAAAAAAAAATTTGAAAAATTTTTTATTTAATTCCCGTTACAAGGACAATTAAAAAACAGAAAAAAGGATTCATGCAAAATTTAATCCTTGTAATTTTCATTTTCTATGTACTTATATTGTGAAAACAAAAGGAGGCAAAAGCAAAAGAGGCATTTTCTGTATGTCCTTGATTTCTACAAAAAAAAAAAAAAAAAATCCAAAATGCATTTTAAATCTTTGCCAATCAATTTGTAATCATGTATAACATCCCCCCCCCCCATTCACACTTTTGATGGACATAATTAAAAAAAAAAAAAAAAAACAAAATCCTATTAAGGACATTTTTGTTTATGCAATTTTTTTTTTTTTTTTTTTTTATCAATCAAAATAATTATTTTAAAAAAGAAAATAGAAAAAAAAAAAGAAAATTTAAATTAAAAAACCAAAAAACAAAATAAAAGGAAAAAAATCATGAAAATGAAAATTCCAATAAGGAAAATTCACTATAATTAAACTGAATATGAATTTTTAAATTTTACACATACCACGAAATTTTGTGTTTATTATTTTATTTATTTGAAAAAAAAAAAAAAAATTCTCATAGTGGCCAAAAAAAAAAAAAAAAAAACTTTTTTTTTAACGACCGTTTTTTTTAACAATTGCATGATGCATGCATGCGTTTTGTGTGTGCATTTATCGCACCAAAGTTCACACAAACATTAATTTCCAAGTGATCTTGGAATTTTTTTTTGTCTTTTTTATTTTCTTGGAAAAAAAAAAAAATTTTTTAATTTTTTTTTGCCTTATTTTCTATTTATTTTTCCTTTTTGCATTATCATTTCATTTAAATCACATTTTTATTTGGTTTTTTTTTTTTTTATTTTCTGTTATTTTCCCGTTATGTTTTTTTTTTTTTTTTTTTTTTAAAAAACTTATCAACTACTACATAGGCTCAATAATTTTTATTTTTGTTTCTTTTTTCATATATATGAATAGAAAAATTTTCTTTTTTAGCTTTTACTTTTTGTCTTTTTGTCTTTATTCCTTTTTTTTTGTTTTGTTTTTTTTTAATTTCTACAATGTGTATACACGATTATTACTGACTGTTTTTCTTGTTTTTCGTTTTTTTTTTTTTTTTTGTATTCAAAACTTTGTATAAATTTTTGGTTTTTTTTTTTTTTTTGAAGAAATATTCAAAGCATAAGAAAAACAACACAAAAAAAAAATGGATTTGTTATGTTGTATAGATATGTATGTATGTACACCGAAAAAAAAATTGTACACAAAATACACCGAAGAATATGTGTTGTGTATCCGAACAACTGCGATTTGAAAATTTTACTAAAAACAAAACAAAAAAAAAATAAAAAAATTAAAATAAAATAAAAAAGGAAAGGCAAAATACATAGAATTAATGATGTGTATGTTATCAAAATTTCTCAACAGAATTTTATTTGTATGGGTATAGGACAGGACACAAATACACAAACATGAAAAGCGAAATAATAAATTTTTTGAAATACAGCCGTTTTATAAATATATAGTACAAATTTGCATTTGTATGTGTAAGGATATTCTAATCCTTGTTTTGTTTTTTTTGTTGTCTATATTTTACTGATTACACATACATATACAGGATCATTTATCCATGTATATAGCTTAGAATGCATGAATATAGGATATAATAAGAATAAGGATACATAATATAAGGATACATAAATAAATTTGTGTTAATATTACACCAATACCAGTGTATATATGTACGCAGATGTATGCGTGTAAGTTCAAAAAATTCTATTATATGCCTTTGCTACTATGTATACACTTCGAAAAGTTGTATACAAGGCAAAAACAATTAAAATTCATTTACACATCCACATGTTACGTGTGTGTACATATAGAAATATTAAGCTAAAAAGGACATTGATCTCTATCTATATACTCCCATTTATATGCATTCATAATAATGTATACATACATATGTGTAGGTACATGAAATTTATATGTACGTAAATATCCTTATTATAGAGTCCTTATATGTGTTTTTTTTTTGTTCTCTCTTTTATTCTTTTAATCTGTCGTACATACAATATATATCACTTTCTCTTTCATTGTATTTTGTGTTATTTTACAAGAAAAGCTTTTCCCTTTATTTACAATAAAAAAAAAATTTTGGTTTTTTTCCTTTTTTTTTTCTATTTACTAAAAACAGAGTTATATATACAGAATGATTTACGTATGTGTGTGTGTGTGTATGTAAAAAAAACAAATGAACTGAGAGAGACATATAATTTGTATATTTTTATATTTTTAACAAATTGCAATGAAAAAATTGTGTTTTTTGGTGCGGTCACAACAACAATTATAAACAACAAAATAACAAAAAATAAAAAAAAAAATAAAAAATTATAAAATACGATGTTTTTGTATAATCCCCTATAAATATGCAATATTCGATAAATATTCATTTTTACAAAATAAGGATACCTGTCGATACAAAATACATTCATATGGATAATGTATGAATTTGTATAATTGAACCAAAATCCAAATGCATGATTTAAGAATCGTAATTCGAAAATTTTGATGTGTTTGTTCATTTATCAATCAAGAATATTCGTTCGAGTATTTTTACAATCGCTAAAATTTCACTGTATTCATTAATATGAATGAAAATTACATTTCGAACTTTATTTTCGAAACGTCAAACATGTCAACTAATTGTTATATTAATGAGATTACTTTGATAAATTAATCAACAATTTGCTTCTTTGTATTAATGATTTTCGAATAGTTTAAGGTTATGTGACTACTCTTTGGTTGCCTAAAAAATGTCTTATCCAAGCTGATGAATACGATTTATTTCGATCTAGAAATAAATCTTTGATTGATGAATACGGGCATAAATGTCAAAAATTGTTTGTAGTGTATTAGAATACCTGTACTGTAACTAATCCAAATGCATGCATGACAGGACTCAAATGATTCAAATGAGTCTGACTGGATTTGACGTTTTAAAATTTTAAAAATTTGCCCCTGGAGGTGACAGTCAATCACAAACATCTCAATTTTAGATATTTATGTGAACGTTGACAGCTGAATTTCTCAATTTTTTTAAATATTTTTTTGAGATATAACAAATTATTGCCACTAATTTGATTTATTGGTAAAGCATTGTGCGATTCTGATCACTATTTTAAAGTCTTTAACTTTGAAGTTTGACTTCTATGAGTCTGAGTCTTGAGTTTGAATCTTAAATTTGTATTTAGACCTTAGGCAAACGAAGCTTCTAAGCTTGAAAAATACATGAAAAAAGCTATACAATGATTGTAATGAAATTTGTTTATTTTATTTGGGAAAATTTTACTTTTTCTCCATCTACCCTAAATGTTTATCATATATATAGCAAACACAGATTACGTATACATATTCGAATGTATAACAAGTTCATGTGCATACATTTGCAATAATTTGAATACAACAACAACAGCAACAAATTAAATGAATTCAATGCGCAGAATCTTAAATTTATGGTTTTTATCTTTTATTTTATTGAATTTTTTCGTTTCGTTTTTTTTTTTCCTTTTCTTTTTAGCTCTTCTCTTTCCATCATGGATTTTCCATTTTCTTCTTTTTTTTTTTTTTTTTTTGGTTCATTTTAACGATTAATTTTCGAATATATTTTTTATATTTACCATAAAAAGCAAAAAAACCAAAAAAAAAAATTCCATTTTACAAAAGGATTTTAAAATCCAACGCACACACATATACACATGTTGGGCGCTTGTATGTATGCGTATATAAATAATGTAAAAAAAAAAAATTACAAATTTAACATTATAAATCAAATTAATTTAATACTTTGCGCTGCGAATACTGTTTCAAAAAAAAAAAAAAAAACAGCAAAGAAAAACAGGAGCAATTTATTAAGTAAATTTTCCAGTTTACTCCTTTATATGTATTTCACATTTTGTTGACAATTAATTAATTAATCAGATTCCATTTTTTAGCTTTTTTTTCTTTTCTATGGGAGATTTTTTGAGAGTGGATCAATGCATGATTGCAGGAGGAGATCCTGTTTGAATTTTCCTTTTTGTGAATTTCGTGGAAGGGGTGGGGAGGGGGGGGGGGGTAAAGAAGCAAATGAGATAAATTGAATATAATCTTTGAATATATGGATGATACAATTTTGAGCTATACCACAAGCTCAAAGTATACATTACGTATACGCATGATATACACATCTATGTAGCTATACTTATTTAGGGTGAGCTATTAAAATGTTTCCTTATGTCATCTCTTTGCACCTATACACAAAACAAATAATTGATAGCTTATAGTTCATAGTATATAGCGCTCAAATTTGATTTTAGCATATTTACTATTACTATACTACTCCAGAGCGCTACAGCTCATCCAGAGCCTTGTCCTCCTGAAGGATATCTCTCCATTGGGTCCGGTCCGGTTTTTTATAACAACTTCTGTTCAGTTTCGTCCGCACATTTAGCGTTCTTATGTTCTTCAATAATGCATTATCTCTCTTAATCTGCTCTTTGATCTTTCGATTTGTCTCTTATTCAGATCAGACTTACCAACTGATACAATTCTACTGATTACAGCAATTTGATATCTGCTCTTATAACATGTCCAAATCATCACCTTAAGTATAAATCCAATGGATAGCCACGTAATTTTGTGACGTCACAAAGTTTGCTGAAAATTTGAAATTTTGTTACGTGTTGCACAAATCGGTGCCACAAGAAAAAACGATCGCTTTCATTGTATCTGGCGTATCTGTATTAAAAACTATCGTTTACATGTGTAAGCACAATAACAACGACAACAACTACAAAAGGACTTTTTAGTCAATTTATTACGATGAACAAATTTTTTTTAATTTTTCTATTATTGTAACTGAAATTGTTGATTGTGACATTGTGCATTGGCAGTAAGACTGTTGTATCCTTTGGTTTTAATTTATATTTTCATTTTTTTTTTTTAAATCGCTAAAATATATAACAACATCAAGAATAATAGAAACACGGTAGTAACGTTTAATGATAATTACTGAATGATATTCCTGTACATATATGTACACATCTAAAAGCTTTATATGTCCTTCGAATGGGAATAGATCCTTTTGTATACAAAATTTTTCTATGAATTTTGTCTTATATTATGTCTACCAAAACTAATACCAAATTGCCTGACAAATAATTGACTAATATACTGGATGTCTATACATGAACACACATACATAACTTATACGTACATATGTATATCTATATCACGTGTCTTATACAATTGTATACGCACGCATATAGATACATAGATACACTGGTATGTACATATACGTAAGTGTATACACATTGAATTTATAAATTCACGTGCTACATATATTCAGTATTATGATATTATTTCAGTGTTGCCAGATTGGGTGTGTAATAGCGTAATTTTGGTTAACATTTTTCCCAATTTTTGGGCGGAATATACATACATATGTACGTATATGAAAATCTGGCAATCCTGTTATATACATACATATGTATGTACAAAAAATATGAGAATATTTCTCGTATATAAACAAAATTTCATATATCCTTTTTTTTCATTTTTTTTTTTTTTTGATTTTACTAAAATTGAGACTCAGACAATATATATAAGACAAATTTTTTGTCAATGTATGTGTACATGGCATGGAATATAATATGAATATGGTATGTTTACGCATATATTCATGTGTGTATGTGTGTGTGTGTATTTGGATATTTTATAAATAAATGTATGTACACACACACAAAATATATGATATGATAACGTTTTTTATATAAATTTCTTGATATCCTTTTTTATTTTTTATTATTTTTATTTCAACGAATATCCTTATACTTCTAAGTAATATTTATTTTTTTCTGTATCTCGTATATATGTACATGTATCCTTGATGTATTTTATTCTCTTGAACAAACAGATGTATGTGTGATATATTTGTTGCTATTTACTATACATTTATATATACTGCATGTATGTCCTTATTTATGTATGCATGAAAATATATAAAGGTCGCAGCCGTACACGACACAATAATGATGATGCGAATGACGAAAATAATAAGTATGTGTAATTTTCTATATCGTCTGGACAAAAAAGGAAAAACAAAAAAAAAAAAACAAAAAAAAAAAAGAAAAACAAAAAAAATTCTATTAAAAGTGCGTTACCGAAAAATCAAGGATATTTTCTATGTAAAATGTACATACGTGTACGTACATTAACATACGTTTGTGGTACTTAGTTTTCATAGAATTTTTGTCACATATAGAAAATGATACATTGACATTGATGATGTTTACATAATTTTTTTTTTTTTTTTTTTTTTTTTTTTTGATAAGCTACGCCTGTGTGCGTTTATTCATATGTACATGTATGCATGTCTATCGAGTTAAGTTTTTAAAAATTTTTTTTAGGAGCTTTTTATATTATGATTTCCATGAATACGTGATAGATAGAACTAAGGTATCTAATTTATATGTACAAACGCACATTATTTGTGTACTTGGTTTGTATTTTTTTTTTTTTTTATAAGTTCAAACATGTACATAAAAATTTCACGACAGGTGACCAAGGTTATTTAAGGTCGTTCACAGATTTATGAAAATTAAACACAATCAATGGAGGTAGGTGAAAGGGGAGGGCTGGGCCGTGTGGCGTGTGAATTGGAGAAGAGAGATGATTTTTTAAACAAAATATGTATTTAAGGATTTATTTTAGTTATTATTTTCAAAATTATGGACACGATGCAATCTATGCGGTCTATTCGTTGCCACCTTAACCTTAACCAAATTTAATTTATTTGTTTTCAAAAGACCATTTTTCTATGTAATGTGATCCTAATTTGGTCATAAGAATAAAAATCCTCTAATTGAAAAAGAGCAGAATTTTTAATGGTTATTTATTGTCATAACAGATGAAATTCATTTAGATGGACACCAGATGGGATCTCAACCAATAAATATGACAATAATTGATGGTAAAATGACAACAAAGAGTGAGATAAGGTTTGGTAAGCCTCGACACTGCAGCTTAACACTAATCAGCTTATTGTATTTCTCTACACCGGTGGTATTTCTACATAAAGGCTCTTATCCTTTTAGCAAGGAATTTTGACATAGTACTTTACGTAGTCAGTGTTAGAAAGATCCTTCAGTTTCATACCCTCTGAAGTAATCCTTCATCATTTTTCTAAAGGAAATACAATCCTTTAGGATGTGTATTGACGTTTCTTCTTCTTCAAAGGCAATAAAGTGAAACTGCGAAATTTATTTTGCATTAAAAAAAAAGATTTTCTGAAAAATGTATAAAGACATCATTATGGCTATTTTGGCTATTATATAGCTAATCACAAAGCTTTAATGTCATTTTAAAAAAAAATTCAATTCAGTATCAGCCATTTTGCATTAAATTTTTTGTAATTACCTAATTTAGCCGGTATTGACCGATGATATATCTAAATCCTGGAAACCAAGGACAAATATTTTTTGTCGAGCTATGAATGATGATGATGATATTTAAATCAAATTTTATAGCAAATTTTACAATTACATAAAAAAAATAGGAGTGGGGGGGGGGGTGGTTGTGATTTTTGAAAAATTTTACACTCGATAATAATTCCTCTATTCATTTTGATTTTTAATATAATTCAGTTCAGTTTCCCATTCCTTTCACGTCACATTCAATTAAAGGATATCAAATGGAAATATGTACATATATCTAATTAGCGCATATTGGAAAATTTTTTTTAAATATTAATTAAAAAGTATATTTTGATCAAATATGAGGGGATAAAGGTAATTCGTTCAAATGGTTTGTTTTTTCCTTTTTAACCGGATCGATTAGCTTTGTATCTCATCATTTTCATTTTATATTTATTGAAGATTTTTTTTTTCAATTTTTGCCATTTATAATTCCATCATTAAAATTATATCTATTTTGCATGGGCACACACATACGTGCCATACATGCATAATATATTAAGCATAAAATAATTTTAAATAATTTCAGATACATATACATATGTAGATGATAAGTGCATCAAAATATTGGGAATATAATGAAAATGAGTAAAATGTTGGATATATACATACATACATAAAAAATGACAGTAAAAGGATTAAAAATATTTAGTAGTCCTTTTTCTGTATAATGATTTCTCTCGTATGTGTGTGTATGTGTGTGATATGAATACATTAAGTAATCGCATTTTATTGGTTTAAAATATAATTTGGGGGGAGGGGGAAGGGGGGGTGATGGTACTTGATATGTATTAAAAAATAAAAACACTGTACTGTTGATGATTTAAAAACAAAAAACAAAAAAAACCCAAAATAACGCTCACTAAATATACAATACAAACAAACAGTAAAAATAGTACCAGCGAATCAGACAATCAGATAAACCATACCAGGACCAGGAGTTAAGTATACGGTAGGGATACTTAAAAAAAAAAAATTTTTAAAAAAAAGAATAAAATGTAAAATAAAATCAATGCAGCATGATTGAGATGGTAAAAGTTCATATTATCCCATTTTATATACCAAAAAAAAAAAACCCCACAATATGTGTATCCAGGCATATACGTAAATGGACATACAGAAAACGCATTATATGGTGCGGGTGACCATTTATTATAATAGGCAAATATGAAATGCCTGCATGATGTGTGCGTGTGTATCGGAGGCAGAGGTTAATGGCTTTTTTATTTTATTTTATTTATTTTTTTTTTTTGTTTCGAATTTGATGCATAAAATCGACCAGATATATACAAGCAAACTAATTGGTATAATTTTATTTAAAAAAAAAAAAAAAAAAAAATTTATTAAATTTTTTGGTAAACAACTTTTTGATTCAAACATCATCCAATCACAAGTTCTGGTGAGAAAGGATCTGTTTGTCGTTTGAAGTGGGGAAGAGAGTAAAGCCCTCTAAGCACTCAGACAAAACTGTCCATTGTATTGTAATTTCTAAATTTGAGAAAATAGTCATGTATTCATATACAACCCCATATACTGAGTGTCCCAACATGTAAACGTTACACAAATGCGTTTCTCATGTAGTTCAAAAAATATTTGGACATTGCCATCCAACAATTTATTGTTTCCACAGATACACCAGAAAATTGAACATTTTTGGAAAACATTAGACACAATATGACGTCATGCATTTGAACAATATCTTTTGAATCACCCCATAAAAGTATTACATTTAATTCGCATGTTTAAATATACACTCCGGGGCAACTGGTTAGATACAATGTGAGAAATTTACTTGAAATGATAAAATTGCAGGATGTGTCTGATGTGAACAAAAAGGATCTTAGAAGTTTTTATTGCTTAGTAGTTTTCCATTATATAATTACACCAATTTTTATCAGAATTCTAGATTTACACATTTTCTTAAATTTTTGCTATTAAGGTATATTACAAGAATTGGAGGGTTATATAGACATGGGGCCATTCTAACAAGATTTAACTCATTAAAATTGGATTAGATTAGACAGTTCGAATTATTAATAATATTCAAAATATCTAAAAAAATACTATTTTTCATGTAAAAAATATTGATGTTAATTTTTGAATCACTTTAGTATCGCAATGGTCCTTTCTGGTCTAAGTGTGCTTGCTGGGGATTTGGTGAGCAAACACCTCTACCTAATTATTACCATTCAATTATTACTGATCATTTATTATCAAATTTACCTGACTTACACGTAGTAATTCTCGAGATCGGTATAAATACTTTTTCTGTCATTGTGTGCATTAATGACTTTGATCAATCATGTATCTAAAAATTTTCTGATTGTAATTTTTGATTCTGGGATTTGGCTTTACCTACTTACTTAGGTAATTTTTGAATCACTTTGTAAGGGTTTTTATATAGAAAATTTTTGTACCAATTTTATGTTAAAAGAGAATGTCCATTCGCCCCCCCCCTCGTCCCCCACTTCCTCCCATCAGTACCATATCAAATCATTCGAAGATTTCATCAGAATCCCATAGATGATGATCATTTTGATATGATATATAAAATGACATTTTAAAATGTTTACCTATGTATCAAAAATTACCGTTATTTTTGTACATATTCATCAGTCATTATTATTATTTGTTTTTTTTTTTTTTTTAATTTGTCAATCATGAATTTTTGTGTACATCCTTCTTATGTTGACTTGAAATATAAAAAACTGAAATATTAGCAAAATTTATTCATTGCATCCTTTGCATCCCATATTCACCATATTAAATGCAATTGTAAATTCTAAAAATTAGTATTTTTCCCTATTTTTTCGGAATACATAAAATCATTTTTGATATCTCACACTCTTAATGTGTGATTTTGTTTTTTTGTTTTTTTTTTTTTTTTTTAAAAGGATAAAATAATCGAAATCAAAAACAGAAAAAACTTTTCTTTTTTTTTTCAAAAAGCTTTTTTATTCGAGTTTAATGCATTCAAAATGAAAAAAATGAAGCAATGAAACAGAAATGATAACCCCACTTCGCCCTGTCCTCCCACCCCCATCAATAAAAACAGTGTATCGTACTACCAAACTACCAAAGCCATCATCATCATTATTTCAAAATCACCGAACAAAACAACAACAACAGAATAGGGCCACAATAAAAAATATCCTTCCATATATCCTTCCCATTCCAAATACAATGTCATGCATATTATTCGTTGTATGTATGAGTATCTGTATAGATACGTATTTAATACACACTTTTACTTATATATATATCACCCGCGTGTATATACAAGCGCAACCAAACCACCCACACATGGTCGCCATTTAACGAAAAAAAAAAAACCAAATCGATATTTTTCTACTGCTGAACAACAACAACACTCTGATGTTCGCCCGGGTAAAAATGATGGGGTTGTTGTTGTTTTTTTTTTTTTTTGTTTTGTCCACATTCATTTCGCTCCTTTATGCAGCTCCTCCGTATACTTTGTGTGCTGCTGCTTTTTTCCAATGTCGATTTTTTGTTTTTTGTTTTTTTGTTTATAGTTTGCTGGAGTTTTTTGATACATTTTTTGTTTTTCTCGTTACATCCTTTTTTTTTGGTTTTTTGTTTTTGTTGTTTGTGTATTTTTTTGTTGTTGTCTGTGTGTTTTAGTATCATACCTCGCCCGTTTTCCTTTTGGTTTTTTGGGGAAGGCGTGGGGGATTCGTTCATTTCGATTTCCATTACCCTATATAAACTGTATCCTATCAACAACACAATGCAATAGAGCATTAATGTAAATTTTCCAAAAAAAAAATTTTGAAGTCATTCCTTTGAACAAAAAACAAAACTCCAACAACAATAACAACATTTTCGAAGGCTTTAATAAAATAAAATAAAAAATTATCCTTAATGTCTGGATCTAAAATTTTTCATGTTCATGTGCATTTTTCACTATCAGAATTTTCAGCAATTTTTTTTGGTTTTTTTTTTTGGGTGATGCACAAACAAAAAACCAAAGCCCATTCATATATCGAGTAGTATCATCAGTAAATAGGTAACTCAAACCATCAAAATGTTTAAAGTGATATACTATGAAATTTTTTTTGGCGGTCGTTATAATGGGTTGCACATATATGGGTATTCCGAAATTATTTTATTATGCGTGCATTCATCATTTATTGTGTGTATTTTACCCATCATCATCATCATACCGAGTCCAAAATCCAATTCCAAATAATAACCCTATATGTGGACATGCATTAATCCCATTCCAACAGAAAATCCATTAAATTGAAATATGTGTATGCACTGATGAGGGTGGTTCTGCTACTGCTGCTGCTGCTGCTGCTGCTGCTGTTAATGGTAAATGATGATGATGATGATGATGTCGATGTCGATTATGGTTGAGATCGGTGGTACACAATTTACGTGTAATAAAACGTAAATGAAAATGAAGAGTTATCAAAACCAATACGTGTCTATGTATGTGTTTCTACATAGATGTGGAGTCAAATTTTGAATGACCGAAATGGCTTCTATATCACGCAATAAATGGAATAGAATTTAAGGTTTTTGTTAATTTAAAATAAATAAAAAAACGTTGCCATTTTTCTCTATACAAATATATGCAGAGAATGTATGCGGCTAAACGCGTATCTACAGAACGCATACATACATAGTAACAATTACTTCATTATGCACTTATCATTGTATTTTGTCGAAATAAAAGATATATTTTATGATTTGTAATGGTAGCAAGCAGCAGACAACTGAAATTTTATTTGCATGCGATGATATACGGCTATACCAATGGCTATGCATATGAAAATAAAATTCTAAATTTTTTTGTTTGTTTGTGTTTGTGTTTTGTATTTGATCCCGGGTATTTGTTTGTCTATCTCTCTAAACCTTGTGATTGTGAGCCAGAAATTCATCATCATCATCATCATCATCAACTCGACTGTCACTCTGTCCTCTTTGTTTAGCAATAGCGTTCCAATTTCTTATCCCAATAATCTTTAGATCACCTTCCACGTCTACATGGCCAACGTGAAGCCTAACGTCTCGGTGAACCAGAAATTACAATCAGAATTTTTAGATACATAAATGATCAAAGTCATTAATGCACCCAATGACAGAAAAAGTATTTACACTGATCTCGAGAATTACTACGTGTAAGTCAGGTAAATTTGATAGTAAATGATCAGTAATAATTAGATGGTAATAATTAGGTAGAGGTGTTTGCTCACCAAATTCCCAGCAAGCACACTTAGACCAATTAGAACACGGTAACCAAAACGTTTTCTATTCATTAACCCAAACAAACGATGGTCATTAGATGTTCCAAAAACAGACCAAATAAACACAAAATCAAATCTATAATTTCAGACAGATCACACACAGAATCATCACGGCATTCTCATTTCCATTACATCATTATCAGTGGCACAACAGCTCAATGCGAGCCAGGGCCTAATCATCTAAGATGACTGATTTCATGACATTTCTATCATTTATCCATTACATATAATACAAAAAAAAAAAAAATTCTGTTACTTACTCTGTTATCTATGTAAATGATTTCCAGTTCCTGTGATCTATTTCCCAAGCAATTTTCTTTTTTCTTATTTTTTTTTTTTTTTTTTCAACCCAAATAAAAGTTCCAAAAAATTACTTTTTTTGTTTTCCTTATTTTTCTTGTCTTTTCTTTTTACCTTTTTTCGTTTTTTGTAATTTGAAAAAAAAAAAAAAAATATTGTAACTAATTTTTCTTTTTTGTTGGTTTTTCTTTGTTTTAAACAATTTCACATGTTTTTAGTTTTTTGTTTTTTTTTTTTTTTTGGTTAATTTTCCCGTCGTTTTTTGTTTTTCTTTTTTATATAACATTAAATTTCATTGGTACACACACATTTTCTTTCTTTTTTTTGCTTTTGTTGCTTTTTTGTATTAATTAAATGACAACAATGAGACATTAATGAAAATCATAATTTTTCGTTTTTGCTTTTCTTAAAAAACCACAAAAAAAAAAAAAAAAATTGAAAATATGAAAATGAAAAATTTTTTTTTGGTTTTTTGAATTTACAATCCATGCATGTGTTCACTTTTTTTGAAAAAAAAAAAAAAAAAATTAAATTTTTGTTTTTTCTTTTATTTTATTTTTTTGTTGTTTTTCTTTTATTTATTCTCTCTTAAACGGTTTTTTTTTTGTCATTCGTTTATTTAGACACAATTTTTATTTGTAATTTTGATTTTTATTTATATATACATGTACACACACACAAAATAGCATTTTATAAAAAAAAAATTTTTAAAATTTTTAACGATTTTTATTTGAATTTAAATCCGTTATTACGTAAACAGTCATGTTTTGGGTTTTTATTTTTGTTTTTCTTTGATTTCCTTTTTTTTTTTTTTTGTAATTCAGCGATTATTTTATTTAATTTTCTTTTATTATTTTTTTTTTGAATTTGAATTTTTTCTTATTTTTAAAGTTTGAATTTTCCGTTATTATTTATTTATTTATTTTTTTTTTAAATATTTTTTTGTCAATTTTTATCACTTTGTTTTTGTTTTATTTTTCACGTTTTTAACATCACAAGACAACAAAAAAATTAATTATTCAAAACAAACAAACAAACAAAAAAAAAATTAATCATATCAAACAGATTAAGGACCATAAAGGACCAATATATATCGTTTATCAGAAAAAAAACACAAAAACATTTTCATATACAGAATACAAAAATCTAAAAACAAAAAATTTACATTATTTTTCTTTTTTCATTTTTTCTTGTGATCCGTTTTTTTTTTTGTTTTCTTGGTTGGTATGTAAAAGGATTTTTGTTTTTTTTTTTTGTTTTTTTGGTTTTTTCTCAAAAAAGGATCAAAATAAAAAATTTGTTTACATATTTACACGCACATTTATATAAGAAAAAAAAAAAAAAAATTTTATCTACTTTTGTTGTTGTCTATTTTCTTTGATTTTCGAAAAATTCATTAATTTTGTAGATATTTTCATTTTAATTTTTTTTTGTGTTTTTCTTTTTCTTCTTTTTTTGTTTTTTTGTATTTTTCTTTTTTCTCTGTTTATCAAAATACACGATCAATTTTCACACCAACAAACAAAAACATGGAAAATAAAAAATTCTTTCTCTTCCTTGGGATGTTTTTGTTTTTTTGTTTTTTGTTTTTTTTGCTTTTTTCTTTTACGAAAATGGTCAGTTCTTTTTATTTTTGTTTTTCTCTTGATTTTCCCTTAATCATTTTCATTTTAGATTTTTCGTAGTAAGTTTTTTTGTCAATAAATTAAATTTGAGAAAAAAAAAAAAAACTTTTACTTTTTTTTTTTTTGTTTTTGTTTTTTTTTTTGTTTTTCAATAAATGAAAAAATGAAAATTTAACTTAAACTTATAAAAATAGAAAATAAAATTCATTCCAAATGTTTTTAAAAGCACCTGTGAAAAAAAGTAACAACAAATAAAAATTTTGAGATTTTCGTTTTTTTAAATTATAACAGAATTTCCCTCCAAAAAATGTGAGATTTGCCGGCGATGATATTAAAAATGAGAAAATTTTTCGATTATACAATTATGAATTAGATTGGGTTTAGTTGGATGATGTCCATCTAAACTCACTATGGCGAGATCACGTATCGTATAGATCACATTGAGACCGTAACTTCCTTTCATATTGATTATATTATTTAGCGTTCTATCAACAGATCACAGGATCAATTAAAGACACCTAAATAAGACACCAGATAGGACATCTAATTTCTCAGTTTAAATGAAAATTTTCCCAAATCAAAAATATCTTATTCGAATTTTAAAGTGAATTTTTCACTATCGATAAGTACAAGTACAAATTTTTCAAACATTCTATCAAATGGGATTTTTTGTTTCGAATTGATCAAAAATCCAAAAAAACAACGATCAAATTCAAAATAAACAAAATTTGTTTAAAATTACTTAAGGCAGGATTTCATCGCTTCGAGTTATCTTGAAGATAAACGTATCTGGAAGATGAATCGAAAATTTGGTTTTCTTTAATTAAAAGAAAGCTAATTAAAGGTGTGAAGAAATCGGGCCGGGCCATTGGGAATAGATTTTTCGATGGTTAAATTGGAATGTTTGGAACGTCAAAAACCTAGGAAGGATTTTGATGAGGATCCTTAATTAAGTTGTCCATTCGTGATCACATCAATTGTTTTTGTAATATAAAAATTTGGCATCATTTGGGTAAATTCAAAAATGCATCACACTGCTTATTTGATGCGATATCCAGCGTATTATGAACTTAAACTGGATATCGCATCAAATATAGACAGTGATGCATTTTTGAATTTACCCTTTATTTGTCCGTAATATGATTTGTGTAGATTGAATAATTAAAGATCATCATCATAATATCAGCTCAACAGCTCAATGTGGACCTTGGCTTGCTCCAAGATCTGGTGTCATCTACTCCTTTGATTCACATTTTCTTTCCAGTTTTCTTTCCAAACCGAAGATATACACATTTAAATACGTGAAAATCCTTCAAAGTGAATTCTTAAGATGATATCAAAGATATTCAAAATGTTCATGAAAGAGATAATAGCAATTAAGCATTTAATACAAGCAAATTGAAAGTCCTTTTTGAAGTCCGCATTTTAACATTGACGGACAATATAAAATTTGTCAACGGAACAAGAATATATTTAGGAATATAATTTCTGTTTACTTTATCTCAGCATTTTAATAAACTAAACAGGATCTGTGTAAAAGGATGCGTAAAAGGATTTAAACGAGAAAAAAAAAAAATCTTATTGTAAAATATGATTTAGATCATCCTTGACACAACAGACTGATGTAAATCAGACCAGAGTCCAATGATTGTGTTCAAGACACTGTAGAAAAATTTTTTTTTTCGTTTCTTCTTAAATTCACCGCCGGCAAATAATGAACATCATCTAAGTGAATGAATATTTTGGAGGTTAGAATTTTGTTTCTTTTGTTTTTTTTTTTGAACATTATCAAACACTTTTTTATTATAATTTTATCACGAAAATAAAAAAAAAATAAAAATGAAAAAAAAAAATTTATGCATTATGGAAAGCATTTGATATGCATTTATCTGTCCACTCAGTATGAAAGATCCATATAGTGATCATTTCTTGTTGATCACATAATTCTATAATATTGAACCCATGATGATTCAAGTCAAGATTCTCAAAAAGGGAATCTTTTTTCTTAAATTTAAAAAAAAATCCCAACTGCGAAAATATGTTTCACATTTTTCTAATTTTTTTCACAATTTCTTTGTTGTTGTTGTTTGTTTTTCTTCCATTTTTTTTTTAAAAGATAATAAACACATAAATGTTAATTAAATTTTTTTTTTTTTATTTGTGATCATTAATTCATTTTTTTTTTTTTTAATTTTTTATTTTTTAACTTTAATTTTTACATTTTGTTTTTTTATTTTTATTTTTTTTTTATTTTTTAACTTTGATTTTTATTTTAATTTTTTTAATTTTATTTTTTTAATTTTTTTAATTTTTTTTTATTTTTAATTTTTAAATTTTTTTAAATTTTCTGTTTTTGTTTTTTTTTGTAACGGAAAAGCAAGCAAATGTACGAACAAAACAAATAAAAAAAAAATGAATTTTCCGCTTATCTTTCATACGAAAAATTTTCTCTTTCTTTTAAAATCAAAAAAAAAAAAAAGAAAAAAATCCGAGAATTTTAAAAATTTAAAAAAAAAAAACCGAAATGTCTATAAACATCGTTTATAAACAAAAATAAATGTGATGCACTTTTTTTTTTGTTTTTTTGTTTTTTTTTTTGAGAAATTTTTAAACAAAAAACGTTTTTCATCAATTTTCCTTGACGAATTTTGTTGTTTTTTTTTTTATTTGGTGGTAACAAAATAATGCCGCGAAGTGAATAAAATTCTCGCGCGCTTTACACTCAAAGTATAGAAAAGATCATTAACAAAAAAAAAAAAAAAAAACAAAAAAAAAATGAAAATTAAAGAAAATGTATAGCGATAAAACTGCACAAAATTAACACACTTTTGTATTTGCTATTTTTTTTTTTTGTTTGTTTTTTTAAAGAAATAAATTAGAAAATTTAGGAAAATCGGGTACATTAAGAAAATCCCCAAAAATAAGGCGGAAAAAAATTCCCCCCCCTCCACAAAAAATACTAAATTATAACAATTTGGACAAACAAACAAAACAAAACAAACAAACAAAAAAAAAATGTTTTTCTTATTTTTGCCTCGCGTTTATTTTGTAAAAATTGCGATCAGTTGTGTACATAATCACTGGAAAATTGTAGGCCAAAGAAAAAAGTAAAATGAAAAAAAAATAGGACGAAAATGAAAAAGAAATTGTTAAATAGAAACTATTTTACAAAAAAAAAAAATTTTCCATTTTTTTATAGTTTTTTTTTTTTGGTTTTTTGCTTTGCTTTGCTTAGTTCTTTTTTTGGTCTTTTTTTTTTTTTTGTTTTTTTGGACTTTAAATACAAGAAGACCAAAAAACAAAAAATAAAATAAAATTACAAACAAATAAACAAAATATATCAATGAAACAAACAAACAAACCCAAAAATAATAAACCGGTGGTACCGAAAAAAATTTTGTGTGGCAGCACTTTCTGAACGGATTAAATGTACTCTACTAAAATTGAAAAAATTTCAAAATCTATATTATACCCCGATAATAAAGTATTAAAAAAAAGTTTATTGCGAATATTCAACAAAAAAAAAAAAAAAAAAAACCAACAAACACAAACAAACACAACAAAACATCTACACACATATCCAGATAAAAGTGTGTATCTATGTAGATGTGCGCATAAAGAATAAAAATCTTGTTTTCGAAAAATTAAACAAAAAAAAAAAAAAATTAAATTAAAAAATTAAAAAATAAAACAAAATGGTTAAAGTTTCATAGATGTATGTGTGTTGTATGTATGCAATTTATGCATATGCACAATATCAAGATATTTTGTGATCGTCACACAAATATGCAATTTTTTACATTTTTTTTTGTTTTTTTTTTGTTTTTTTTTTAAATTATTTTTATATCCCTTTTACACAAATTATACAGAAATTGCACGTTTAGAGCAAGACAAAAAATCAAAAAAAAAAAAAAAAAAATCAAAAAAAAAAGGAAATTTGGCAAAAATAAAAATAAAAATCATAAAATGTACTTTCGGCGCATAACGACGACAACATATACATACATGCATGCATTTTTGTTATATAAATACACCCGGTATATATAGGTAGATATATACTCGTATGTATGTGTAACGTACTACAATATATGTATGTAACACATTCATTTTGTATATAGATATATGAACACACACACATACAAATACAAATAAATAAGATATTCTGCGCTTTTATAATATCACCTTCTATATATTTATGTATACGTACATACAAAAGCATCTTATATACAGGTATTAATATTATATTATATACAAAAGAGCTTATATATACGAACGTGTATGTATATGTATGTATATATAATGAAAATTTTCAATGTATTTGTGTGGAAAATTTTCTTTAAATTTTTTTTTTTTATTTTAAATATAATAAATAACCGCCTGCAGATATATATACACATACATCCACAAATAATTTTGTTTATATATTGGCTTACACATGGAGAGGGGTAAATCTTATAAGTTATTCGCTGTATATATATATTCATATATGTATGTTTGTTTGTTTGTGTGTGTATGATGTATATTCAAAGATATGTATTCGAAGATTGATGTAGGTATATAGAAAAGAAAATTTTTTTTTTATATATTAGAATATATAGTATATATTCAAGTTGGGATTTTTTCCCACCACCATCAAATAGATTGATACACACATATATTTTTAAATAAAATACACATACATACATACATGCGATACAAAAATGTACATATACAATTTGCATATATGCAATCCAGAGCGTACTCAATAAACAAAGTATATAAAATAAACACATATCCCATACATACATACATAAATACATACATACATCGATGTACATGTGTGTGTGTATGTTGAGTTGATTTTTTTGAGTTGATATATATAGAAAGCTTTTTTTATATACATAGATACACACATACACACATACATATGTGCATGTATGGATGTGTATATTATAGATAAAATATAACTTTCGCGCATAATATTCTAATCTAGCATATTTTTGATAAAAAATTGCATTTATAATATACGTATATGAAACAAAATCCTACACATACATATACATACTTCGTTGTTTAGTATGTGTTTTGCATTTTATGTAGTGTATTTTTCTCATTACTGTAGATACTTGTATATAGCTGGTATCGTATTCAAAAAGTATTTAAAATGGGTTAGTTTGTAGAATATGCATTGTGAGCGCATATTTGAAAGACAAAATAAAGTGGTAATAAGGCGTACACACATACATATATGAAACATTTAAATATAAATGCGAATTTTTATTACATAGATATATGTATATATACACTGTTACACATATGTATGTGATATATTTGGGAATGGTAACACATGTTTGCGGGGATCGCATATTATAAAGTCAAGATAAAAATGTACTTTTCCTATAAATATGAGTTTTATTCACTATACATATACATACATATCAGTCTGTATAGATATACATACATGTCTATATGTATGATCGTTTTTACATATATGCAAGATTTAAATATCTATATATGTAGATTGGAGGTTCAATGAATTATTTTGGGGCAAAAAAAAAAAAAAAAAATTTTTTTTTTTCAAATGCGCAAAAATTTTTGTATTTATTTAATGCGTTGTAAATATAATTTTTTTTTTAATTTTTTTAAAATTTGAAAAACTAGCTATGCCCTTCATATGTATAAGAAATTTGGCAGCTCTACGGTATATTTTGCTTAAATTTGAAAAATTTTATTCGATATCGATTTTAAATTTCTCCAAAAAGTCTCCAAAAAGGATTTTCCCATTGTATTTCCATAGGTTTTAAGTTAAAAGTGTTTTTCATGTATCAGTTTTTTTTTTTTTTTTTTTTTTTTTTTTAGAAAATGATCACCGATCATTGTATGTATGTTTGACTTGAAATCGCGCATGTTCGCATGCTTATAGAATAGGTACTTAAAATTCAAGTAACATGAAATCAATTAGAAACTGCACAAAATCCATATCAATTTTACATAATCGTGGTAAATTGATTCTATACAGGATCTGAACAGGATCTTTACTTGATCATGTGGTACTTTTTTTTTTTTTTTGTTTTTTAATTGAAATTTAATTTTCCAAAATCAAGAATTAAAATTCATGATTATGCGACATCTATGACGTCGATTATGATGTGATTATGTGGGTAATACTAAAAATGATAAACGATCAATTTAAGTTCTATCATACAAATAATTGAGTTTATGTCTCTACTTTAACAAAACTCAGTGATCCACGTTAAACTGTAGTGATCCACGAATTGTTATGGAAAATCATCGTAATTATGATTAAGCTATGGCTCAATTAAAGGGCTGTATTGTTGAGAAAGAAGTAGAAATGTTGGATTAGACGATTGAAGCACTATCAGCATGTATGTATCGAATTGTCTTGAGAAAATCATTAATATTAAGGTTCTGGCTCAACACTGGGGGCTGTCGTTCCAATGATGATGATGATGATGATGATGATGATGATGAAATGGATACTACTAGACTAGGTTCAGATTTAATCCACTGGGACGAGATGAGGTTTGGTTGCTTCGACATTGCATCCAAGGAAATGTTTGTCTACATACAGGCGTTATGATCCTTTTGTCAAGGATAATAACGTACTTTATGTATATGTAGTCGAGATTTGAAAGATTTTTGAGATTGTCATCACATTACGTATGTAAATAAGTTCTATTAAGTCATCACAAATGACCAATAAATGTTTTCTACCCACACTATATAGCGTATTTGGATATACCACACACAAAACACATACAATGTCTGTTTGATATGTGCGATATGTTACGTCATCACCGGCATTATACATATATCCTATACAATATATGCAAGTAGTATGTAAACTATATTTATATAGGAAGAAATAAATTTTTCATCTTATCATTTTGAAGAAATTTTGTTGTATTTTTATATCGTATTCGTAGTATACATAACAAACAAATTTCATTGCAAAAATTCAAAGTTTTTGTTTAAAAAAAAAAAAACAAAAGTACCCAACATAAATAACAAAAAAAATGAAAAAAAAAAAATTAATAAAAATAAACTGAAATAAAACTTTTTTGCAAAATTTCACTTTCAATTTGTTTTCTCTGTTTACATTTTCAATCAAATCTCACAAAAAAAAAAAACGAATAAGTACAGAAAATGAATAAAAAAAAAAAGGTATAGAAAAAAAGAAAATTAGTAAAAAAGAAAAAGAAAATTAGTAAAAAAATGGAAAAACAACATTGAACATTTTCTCTATGTTATCATGTACCCGCCAAAAGTATTTTTGTATATTGCTTATATTTTTGTTGTTGCTGTTGCATTCATTATTCGTTGTATTTTGTACATATTTTTTATGTGTGTGTGTGTGTGTGTGTGTGTGTGCATTTTTTCATATATATAAGCACACATCCCCATACATACATTTATTGTATACGTGTCATACATATATTGCACAGAGTGTACAGCGATAAATACACGTAATTCTATGTACTATAAAGTATACGTAGATACGTTTGTATATGACCGTATAATAGTGATAAGGCACAAGGCTTAGGTACATATGTTCATATACAATAGAAGTTATAGCGCAGTGTTTTACATACAAACGTATAAATTTGTAGATTTGCCAGAAAATTGCTTGAACGTTTTGTTTTTTAGTTTTTTTTTGGTTTTTTTTAAATTATTTATGTTCTTTAGAAAATGAAAAAACAAATAAAAAAATGTTTGTATTCCAGTAAATCATCATCATCATCATCATCAATGGGCAACAGTGTGTGTATATATGACGACGCTGACTGTATATATTTCTCTTCTTATAGCTTTTATGTACAAGAATTGGCCTAAACTAAATACACACACTTACAAAATTTAATTTTTGTGTGTGTGTGTGGGGGGCGGGGGGTAAAATGCATAAGCCATGGAGACGTGTGTATTTATTTAGAATCTATTCAAATATCTGTTGAACATTTTCGACAAAAAAAATCTTTTTTTTGCATTTTGTATTCCCAATCATAAAAACATGTACATAAGCTGTAATCCAGGTCCGGTTACAAAATATCGAACCAAACTCATGTAGATCACTTTTCATATACATGAATTTACGTATAGGTCTAGACTTTAGAGGAATACAATGCAAAAATATTTTTTGTTATTCCAAAATTTGCTCATTTTTTTATAATTTATTTTTTTAATTTTCAAATAAACAAAAAAAAAAAAAAAAAGAATAGATTGAACAAAATGACAAGAATGCTATAAATTTTTTTGTTTAATTTTAACATTTTCATAAAATTCTAAGGAATACGTACAGTATAGACGGTCTGGACGAATACGGTGAACGTTACTTGTGTGTAGCTGTGAAACAGTATTTATCCATGTTTGTTGTAACGAAAATGCAGACTTGCAGAGAAAATGTATCGGACTGAATCGAAGGACCCTAATTTATCTAAATTATCCCTAGGATCCAATACTTATACTCTGTCCACTAAATATTATCCATTTAAGATCTTATGGAGATTACTCAAAGTGACCTTAAAAGTGCATAATATTTAATGGACAGAGTATAGATTTCAAAAAACAAAAAAAAAAAAAAATTTTTTTTTTTCTCTTTGTACTCAATATTGATCAGCCTTTGTTGTACTGTTATTTATGTTAATTATTATTATTAATTTTTTTTTTTATTTATTTTTTTTTTAATTATTATTTTTCACCCTTTTTTGTATTTCTAAACAAACAAATTAATGCACCACATGTGCACATATTGCAATTTTTTTTTTTTTTAATTTTTTTTTAAAATTTAAATTTTCTTTTTTTTTTGATAAACAAACAATTAAAACCGCGAAAATGAAAATTAACACATTTACAACAAAAAAAAAAAAATTTAACAAAAAAAAAATTTTTTTAACGTTTAAAAAATGAAAATTGAGACAAGAATAGATGAAACACCGAAAAATTTAAAAACTCATAATTTTTTTATAATTTTTTGCAATTTTCGTTTTTTTCGTATTTTTTTTTTTTTTTTTTTTTTTGATTTTTTACTTTACCGTGTATTGTGCATATTAGCGAAAAATTAATGGATACACACAAAATATGTATTATAGACGACATTCAAAAAATGTCGTTGATTTTTACTTTTTTTTTGTAAACACACACACACACATTGTATACAAACACATGTACAAATATGTATGGGTGTACATATGAGCGGTACACTGAAAAAAAAGGAGCAGGGGGGGGCTGGCGAAAGGTACGGGGAACAAGCAATATACATTTGTTTTTGTTGTCTTTCAAATTTAAATAATATTTCGCATACATACATAACATACACAATAATAAATACAGGGTGTCACAAATAAATAGAAAAATACTATGTATATGTACATTCACACAATTCATGAATTTATTTTAGAATGTTATAAATGAATAATTGTTATAATAGTGTAATCACAATAAGACTACCGACTATCTGAAAGGTTAGATTAGATTAGGTTACAGTTACCGCTCCCGCTGGTTCCCTCAAGTGTGAGCATTTAGGCCAATTTAATCCATCATGATAAAGCTAACCGATGGTTAAGGTTCGCGATATCTTTAAGGTGATAGAGATATCTCGACTACAGCGCACCACTCGATACTTGAGATAACTCTTCAAATTTAATGAATAAAACTAATCTAAAAGATATCTCCCGGGGTTAACTTTATCCTAAAGATAGCTAACTAAAGGTATGAACAAAATCAAAAACCTAATCAATTTTACTGCAGTAGGTAATTGGTAGCCGTATTAGAGTTTGTCTTCATTAGAATGTGTGTGTTAATTAACAAACTTTTTTGATAGTTGATTTTTTTTATCTTCCTTTGACATTTGGTATTTTGTGTAGTCGGTGTCGGTAGTCATTGTTGTGATTACACTGTAAAACTGAATATTCTCAATATTATGTATGTATGTATGTATGTAATGTTTAGTAAAATTGCTTCGCGCGATCAATCATCATATTTACATTCACATTATGACACATAAATATCTCCTTTACAGATTTTATATTTATTATATGTAGCACATCACATATTTAAAACAAAAAAAAAAAAAAAAAAAAAAAAAAAAACAGAAAATGTATCTTTGTTTATTTTTATCTTGTCATTTGTTTTTTTTTGTTTTTTAATTTTTTACTTTTTGGAAATACCCAACAATAATAAATGATACACAAATAAAGTAATATTCATTTTATTTATTTTATATTTACTTTTTTATGCATTCACATATGTATGTATGTGTATATATACCCACTGCTATATATGATTATATGTCCACACACAAATCTATGTGGGTATATGCATGTGTCCATTACACACACACACACACACACATTTACTTTGTATTATTCTTGTTATATATTTTGTCTGTTTTTCATCACAACCAAATCTAACACAAAACGGATGATGATGCCTTATTTTATTTTATTTTATTTTATTTATTTTCTCTATATGAATTCATCGCATTTTAATTATTATTTTATTTATTTTTTCATATGTGAATGGTATATATCAGATTTGCTTTTTTTGTGAACTCGCACATACTAAGAAGTAACTTATATAAAAAAAAACTCAGAACAGAATCAAGAGAAATTTATAGATACTTTTTATCAATATATTACACACACACACACACATACATACATACATGTAGATGTATCTATACTTATGAGTATGTTGTATATATTTGGTATGTCGTACATAGTACATTTGGTATACAATCTATAGTCTGCCTATTAATTCGGTGCAATTAAGATCTTATGGGAAGACCTTAATGTAGAAATACCGGTGGATGAGGGATACAACAAGCTTGACTTGGAAAGCTGCATGCAGATTGTCGAGGCTACCAAATCTCATCTCATCCACAATGCTTAATAATAATAATAATAATAATCAGGCCTTATTGGATTAAATGTGTTACGTTTTTTCTTCTGTCATAATTTTTTTTTTATAATAAGATCATCTCACGATCGAGTATAGTGAAATTCATCGAATATACATAGTTTAAATACTATCAGATGTGAATCCTTAAAGAAACTTGAAAACCTGAAAAAAAGTCTAATTCTAAGTCTGGAACTTAAGTCCTTAAAGGAACTTTAGTCAATAATTATTTTTTTTTCACATTTCAAACAATTAAAATCATTTCACTGAAATTCATAAAATAGTTATACTCTGTCCATTAATTCGGTGCACTTTAAGGTTTTATGGAGATTATTTAAAGTGATTACCATTTTACATCACTATGAATATTGAGATTCAAAAAATTTCATTTGATATAAAAACTTTGTGGATTGTGGTAATACTGGCTTGTGAAACAGTCCTAATTAAAAATTATGAGAGAAGAAAAAAACGTATGCACTCCCATAAGACCTTAAAAGTGCATAATATTTAATGAACAGAGTATACTTTATGTCACTTTCATAATATCTTAATTGACACTGAATTAGTAGACAGAGTATAAATGTTTATATACATTTATATATGTGGATGTTCACAATTATACCCATTAGTGCCAAAATCTAGCAACAGTAGAACACTATAAAAACTTCAATATGAGAGAATAATTCACTTTTATTTAGAATATACAAAATACATGCATAAAATTATTCAGTTTTAGTTCAGTATATGTACATGAACATTTTATAAAATTTTGAACTGATGATACATATAAAAACGAACTAAATAAAAAATATAAATAAATAAAAAATACAATCATGCGCAATAAGAATAACTTTTTTTTGCATTCTACTGTAATAAAATATGAAATATTTGTTCATAACGTATAACTAGGTATATTGGATGAAGAAAAACCGTCTTAAAAAAGAACACCCTCCATATCAGTTTTTATAACATTGTATGTACATAGGTACATGTAGCGCTTGATTATATCATATAAACACCGGCATATATAGTATGTATGTATACGTATACACACATCTATACATGCATGGCTAAATATGTGCTTATAGTTTGTATCTATGTACATACATTTGCCTTTCAATTCAACCCACATCTAATTTTGTTCGCATACTGAAAAAAAAGAAGAAAAAAAAAATGTTTTCTTTACATATGGCAACTCTTAAACTCATAGACTTTAATAGTCTTTATGCATGTGTATGCCCCCCCTTCCCCCCATTTACACATATGCTCATATGTATGTATAGTTTTGAGTAAACACTACTCTCTCCTGTTCAATTTATTAATATCGAATATGTTTTAACATTTTTACAATTTACAACAATATGGGTATACATACATAGTAGCCGGCTCCCCAATCCACATAAACATATTTTGCATATATAAACAAAGCCAACTTTGCTATATTTGTAATATAGAAAATATTTTTTATATGTATTATGTAGCTCCACACTCTCCCCTTTGAAGTTGTATATGTTGTTGCAAAAAATATACACAGATATGTTGTGATGATACATACAAGAAAAAGCTCATTCACTTTATCATTCTTGTATTTTGACCATATTTACAGGATGTACAAAAAATATTAAATTAGTTATGTATGCATAAATGACAATAATACTATAGATACACCAAAATAACGTACACTTTCCCTGATTTTAACTCAATTCATGATCCCTATTCCCTAACCTAACATAGAACAGAACGTGTTATTTTACATATTACTTACTCATATGTATGTTTGTGAATCACCCAGTATGCATGCATGCATGCAAGAGCATAAAGAGAATGGAGATTTTTAAAAATCAGTATTAAAATTTAAAAATAAAATTCATTTTTTTTGTGAAATCCCGTTCCCCATACCAACCCGCTTGCTGGTATTTTTATACATTATAGTATACTTGCGATAATAAAAAATAAAGAAAAACTATATATATTAATTGCCGGTTTTAACACATCCAAATGTGCTTGTGCTTGCGATGGATGACGATTACCAGTTTTGTGCTCCCCATATATTCATCTACTATACTTTATCTTGTATATGTATATGTACATATGCATTAATAAAAATGGGTAATGTGAGGTAGTCTTCAATCTGGTCTTTGCCTTTACATTCGTTGTTTATTACAGTGTATTGGTATTGCAAAAAACGAAAAAAAAAGCAAATTTTAAAAATATCTATAAATTTTGTGGGGGGACCATAGGTTATCGCATATCAATAAAAAAAAAAAAAAAAAAAAAAAAAATTTATATACTGTATCTGAACATGATAATTTAAAAAAAAAAAAAAAAAAAAAAACATTTTCTCAAATATGTATTGTGTGTTTGTACACGACACACAGATAATGTATGGGTTAATATGTACCTGCATATGTGCAATTTAATAATGGTGTTTAGTAGATGAACACATCAAAAAAAAAATAAAAATAAAAAAAATTCACCCAGTATGTCTAATGTAAAAATTAGTAATTATCGATTTTGCCATTCTTTTTTTTTAGTTTACCATTGTATAACTGATATTTTGAAAATTTCATAATTTCATGCATTCATCGTGAAACTTTTTGATAAGCAAACAAAAAAAAAAAAAAAAAATTAAATTAAATTATTGAGTGACAAAGTATATTGAATTTTTGATGTTACTTTATGTCTTGTCTTACAATTTAAATGGCAAAATGATGAATCGCATAATATCCACCTATAAAAGTAAGTCCAGTATATATAGTATACCTCGTTTTTGAATTATCATTCAATATTCGAGATAATTTTGATTGTTTGCTGGATAGAAATTGTAGGAATAGAACCCAATAATACAAACTATATGAAAAATGAGTAGTCCACCAAGGAGATTTGGTATCCTCGATACTGCAACTTGAAACTATTTAACTTATTGTATCATCTTTAGACCAAAATTATGATGTATTGGGTGTATGGGTGGTGTACAAGAAATCACAAAGATTCAAACAGAAAACTGAAAAATTACATCTACATATAGTGATCAGCACACTGTGTCTGAAATCTAATCTTACAGCAAGTAAAAATCCAGCCCAAATTGTAGCACTAATGATGATGATGATGATAAAATATTCCAGATTAGTACCAGATATAATTTCCATATTAGTTTTATTTTTTTATCATTTCGATTATCCCTGTCCAGAATCCTTTTTATTTGTTATAATCCAATGTCATAGAAGCACTGTATGATATGAAATTGGGTGCATAGATATACATGGGGATGGGGTGTCCCGAAATAAAGGGCAGAAAACGGGTCTATCTTGTAATTCAGACTGTTTTTAGCAAATAAATCATGTTATCTTGCTTTATATATATACTCGTACATAGGACACTAATATGACGTGTGTAAGTGTGTTCAATCGGAGGATACAGTTTGTATTATATTTTATTAGAAATTTAACTTAGACCTTCTTCTATGGTTTAAATGGATTTTAATTTGATTTTTATGAAATATAAATTAAATCCATTTATTACGTACCTATAAGTGCTTATAAAAATTTAAATTTCACCCCATTTTTTTACAAGTAGGGGGGGGGGGGGGGGGGATGAGTATGTTATGTAGAGAGATGTAAACACAATATTGAAATGAGCTATTTCAACAAAGCGGAGTAGATACATATATTGGTATGGACACTTTTTTTAATGATGCGATGTTTGATTTGGTCGTACATATATAAACCAACACATAAACATACAATTTTGTTTTTGATCATTTTTAAAAGGCAAAAACAAAAAAAACCACACCATGGTCTATGGATATATATTTTTTGTTTTGATGTTAAAAAAATTTTTATTGCGCAAAATCTGAAAAAAAAAAAACAAATAATATTTGCAATTTTTTGTGCATACACGTATCTACTATAATCATACAAAAAAATATCTTTACACAAATGTGTATTTATATATGCGCCAAATATGTGTTTATGTATGTTTGTATGTGTCATTATTATAATAATGCATGTTCGTAAGTATATGAGTGCTCTAAACTGCATTTGTAAATGAGGTGTGTAAAGGTGTCCCAAAGTAAATGTCACAAAAATTTAGTTTATCCTATATAGTTCAAAGTGTTTTATGATAGACCCGTTTTCTGCCATTTATTCTGGGACACCCCTTCTATATCTATGCATATTCAAAAAAGGTGATTTTTAAAATTTCAAATAAAAATTTTTAAATGAGTTTTTTTTTTTTTGTGATAAACCAAATTATAAATTTTTAATTTATCACACAGGAATTCCCATGTCCATGAAGAAATAGAAGAAGTATATTTGTAATTACATATCTCTATTAGATCTGTCTTAGATTTTAGATTGAGCCAAAATTCAAACAAACATAACAATTTTCATATCCCTGTTGTTAGCTGATGTATCTTCAAGATACGTTTTACTTTAAGATAATTTGAAGTGAAGGGTTTGGCCCTAAGTCATCATGTATTAATTTATAATTGGTATTCGCTTTAATTCGTATTAGAAAAAAAAAAAAAAAATAGCAAAACAGAATGTTCAATTTGTTTTAAATTTGTAATATAGATATACAAAATTGTACGTATGCATGCGTACGTATGCGTACATTTTACGTAATGTATGGTCAACATTTTTGGAAATTAAAAGCGTTTTGCATAAATGTGACTAAATTTGAATAAATTTGGCTAAATGGCTAAATTGTTGGAAAAAATCAGCTAAAATTCGGCTAAATTGGTAAATTCATTGTTTTTTGTATGAAATAATGAAATATGAAAGTGCAAATTGTACGATTTTTGCCTTTAATTTGATTTTTACAGGTTTTTTGTGATTTTTTGTGATTTTTTTGAAAATAATTTCTCGAATTTTTAACAATCATTAAAAAAATAAAAAAAAAAAAATTAAAAATTTGAATTTTTTGAATTTTCAAAATCAAAACGGAAATCTGTGTAACGTTAAAAATGTATTAGAAAAAGTTATAACTGAAAACTGTCAACAATTTAAGCCATCCCCCATAGGAAAATGTTGCTAAATTGAAATTTTATTGGAAGTAATTTAGCCCATTTGGAAATTAAGACAAATTTTTCCAATGATTTCGCACATACTCTAACATTCAAAAAAGTAACAGATACGTATACATAGTAAAAGGTGATCATCTAATTGGCCCAGAAATATTAATTTAATTTTAATGAACGTAATATGTATCTACGTACATATACATATATGTAATCCTTAAAAAAGGATAATTGAATATCTCTTATAATTAAGAAGTCAAAAGAAAAGGTAAAGCATCGAATAAACAAAGCAAAGAAAAACCAAAATATGAGTAGCGAATTTTTCAAAAAAAAAAAAATTGCAGGACATTTCTGGCACTATGTGAGTGTAATCAATCTATACTCTAATTAAGAAAGTCCTTTTCTCTCTTGATATCGATAAAATGTGAATTCTAAGGATTTTTTTGTGCTTTTTTGTGTGATCTTCATGAAATGATCATCAACAAATATATACAAGAATTTTTACGTATCCAATTGTTTTTGTTTGATTAAAAATCCTTAATTTTATTTACATTTTTTTTTTTTACACAATTTATTGCTATACTAAAAATTTTTTAAAAATCTTTTCACGATCTTTATTCAGAGGATTCTGAGTGTAAAGGCAAAGAATTGGTCATTCGTTAAAGAAGGAGCCATGTACACGCCATGCACATATGTATGCGTTGCGATTAGGCGTTACGATAATTACCGCCAGAATCCAGGATATAATACAAATTTTTGATTAATCTTGGCATTTTTTTTTGTTTTTTTATTTTTTTGTTGATTGGTTGATTCAGTCTAAAATTATGAATTAGAAAGCTGAAGATGAAAGAAAGAAAGAAAAAAAAATTTAGTAAGATTTGATCAAGATTGAATCTTAACAAATCAATTGAAATCAATTAATAGACGACAATTTTATAGATATATCGATAAATTTTTTGTATTATTGAAAATTGTTTCTGAAATTATTGATCCTGATCCTGAATAATGATCAAAAATTCATGATTTCAATTTTTTGTTATAATATACGGCTATACCAAAATCTAATGTACATATACATATAAAGGCTATGTTACCTTCAAAAGTTTATTGTACGCATTAAATGCCATCCCATATAGCCTATAGCCTATACTATATGCCTGCCTATGATGCCATATTTTATTGTTTTATTTTTGTAACAAAGAGAATTCACTGCATCATATCTTTAAATCGAATAGATCTGACTGAATTCTTCTTCTGGGGGTTAAATAAAATGTACAATTTTGATTAAATATGAGAAAATGTGGGGACTGAACTGGGGAACAATTTAAAATGTAATAAATACAGTGTCAGCGTTTTAAATATTTAATATCGGGAGTTAATAATCATTCATCAAAAATTTCATTTTTATATGAAAAAAATTTTTCATTTCTGACAGATATCTGATTACTGGTAAAAATTTTTAATTAAATGGAAATTGGATTGGGAAACCACTGTTGGACCACTGTAAATATCATAAATTAGAGAAATATTTCAGAGTAATTGAAATTTTTTTTGAAGTTTAGGCCATGCCTTTGTATTTATACACAAAGCATAAATGGTGGAGTTTTAAAACGTTTAATAAATACTGCCTTCATGCAAAGTTTAAAATTTCAAAAATGATGACGATATCGTTTGAAGCTTCTAAACAAGTTGCGCAAACGAAATAAACTACGAAACACTTGCAAGACACATCACTCTCTAGTTGGCCCTACAGTCCTTGAAGAACTCTCGTCTCTTGCAAAATTTGCCTTCATTCCTCTTTGTCGCTTGCTTTCTGCTTACAGTATTAATCTTGCAAAACACATACAAATGAAAATTTATTTGATGATGGGACACCGGATGAAGAAATTGAGGCGTATATATGAGGTTGCATGATACCTATGGGTGGGCTACCTAATATACGCCTCATTACCTTCATCCGTTACACTGGAAGCAGCAGTGGAAAGTGTTTCATAAGTTTTTATCTTTTAAATGTAAAAGCTGACATTTGTATTGCATAAATCAAAATAAATTTTTTTTGACATTCTGAAACTCACCAAATATCTGCTTTTTTATTTACAAATTAATTATTAATTACATTTAAGTATTCTAATGTTTTATTTAATGTTACAATGTTGTAACGGTTCATTCATTTTGATGTTGTTTCCCCCCCATTCTATTACAGTTCTATATTTTTTCAGTTTTGTTTTAAATGTCATTTTGATTTTAAATGATACATTTCATATGGGTACATAGCGACTGCCCATGTTAGCTTAATACTAACAAACAATAAACAATCAGTCATTATATTTACTTTGTATTTTGTTGACTTGGAGATGATCATCAATTGATTAAAGATTAATTAAGATTGATATATAATAAAGGAATTGTACATAAGTCTGTTCTGTATGTGTGTATAGCTGTAGATCTAGCTAGATATGCTAGATGTGTTTATTAAGAGTATATTGACATCGGTTATCCATACAGCATGTAAGCAAAATAATGTACACAAATGCAAGCAAACATTGTGATATAATCATTTGATTTTTAATCATGGGTTTGCTATCATGCTGATTTACCCATCATGATATTGGATTATTCTTGTGTTTAACTGACACAAGATAAGCAGCACAAATTAAAAAATTAGATTTTGATCTTCTCTCTAGCTAGCCCTACGATCCTGGAAGAACCTTTGCCTATTAAAAAATTTGACTCCATTATATTCTGTCCATTGCTTTTTGCATCCAGTTTTCTATCTTTATCCAAGATCTGTCTTGTTTAGGGGAGATCTCAGTCAAGAGGTTTTTTTGGCTTTCTAATGTGGTATCACAATGGGCTTTTTTGGTCTAAGTGTGCTTGCTTGGGAATGAACAGGCGGCCACATCTACGTACCTACCTTACTACCTTTCTATCTTTGTCTGCGATGATGTGTCTTCTTGCCAATAACGTTTTCTCGGAAGCTTTTTTGATCTTATTCAAAAAATTTTATGAAATTTTCTTTTTCTTAATTAAAAATCTCTTTGATCAAAAAGAGAAAAGAAAAAACAAAAAAAAAAATAAATTATTGTTAGCCTCTGCCTTTCTATAAAATTTTTTGTGGATTCTTTGGATCACCTTATTATTGACCAAATTACACACACATTAAAAAAATTTAGCATTCATAAATTGATAATCAAAATTCGATACAAAATACTACAAACGATGCATATAATGATTATGATGATGATGATCATGATCACCAATATGATAGTCAATTGACGACGATACAATGATGATCATAATGATGTTGATGATCGCGGTATCATAAAAATGTGCTCGTATATACTTAAGATAAAAGTTCAATAAAATTGGATTTAAGAAGAAAAAAATGAAAAAAATGAAAAAAAAAAAAATTTAATTTTGTCATTTAATAGCAATTCACTACACACACGGTTAAGATACAAATCGTACAGGTAAATGGGTTTTTTTTTATATTTTTTATATTTTTGTCTTGTCTGCATAACATAAAAATTGTATTATTCGGAGGTTTTTTTTGTTTTTTTAATTCCATTGTAAAAATTGATCTCTTTATTGATCAAATTATCATCCATATGAATGTGTTATCGTATGTGTAACTACCGCTCTAATAGGCATATTCGCGAGATATAAACTGATCGTGAATATAATTGTGCGAATAATGGCACAATATGACAAACAATTATTACCCAAAAAAAAAAAAAAATAAATAAAAAACAAAAAATTGCTGATCTGACATGATGATATGATGAAATTTTGATTTTCACTGAGAAATTTATTTTATTTGCAAAAAAAATAAAAATAAAATTGCATGCTTGATAAATTGATAAATTTTCGTAGGCGTTGAATATGATCGGTTATTTCAAATCTGAGGTAAAATAACACCAGATACACAGGTATGTTACATACATGAAAATGGATCTACAGATTGATGCATGGCGGTACCTATATACGGATAATGTATAGGTTATGTGGGTGTAAAAATCTTCTATATAGAAAGAATATTGATCAAAAGCAACGTACACACACATACAAAGCCATATAACGAATACACACAAACACGAAAAAAAAAATATTCTCAATTAATTAATTATGCGATTACATCAGTGTAATCTAAAAACGTTAAAATTTGATTTTTAAATTTTTATAACCGCCAATCATTTTTGATATTTTTGACTATTTTATCTTCTATTTTCTTGTGATTTTGTATTTAATACAAATTTAATCAAATTTAAAATGTGCTTTTAATCTGATCAAATGATAAGAATTTTATTTAGTAAGAAATTTTATATAAATTAAAAAATTTTTACACGACCAATTTTTTTTGTTTTTGTCAAAATTATACTCTGTCCACTAAATATTATGCACTTAAGGTCTTATGGGAGTACATCTGACTTTTTTCTTCTCTCATTATTTCTAATTAGTCTGTTTCACGAGCCAGTATTACCACAATCCACAAAGCTTTTATTATATATCAGATTATGTAAAATGGTATCACTTGAAGTAATCTCCATAAAACCTTAACGTTGCGTCTCTTGCTTCTTGAAATATTCTCGCAATATTTTACCCACAACAAGGCAATATGAACTGTCAAATAAATATTGCCATCTAGAGCAATATTGACTCTGGAGATGCAGTGTAAGTGAATAATATTATTGGACAGAGTATAATTGCATTGTATGTACATGATCATCTCTCTGGTAGATCTGTTCATTGAGTCATTTTGATTTTTAGAAATTTCATAAACGTCTCGAAATTTAGACATGCATACATGTAGAGATCCAGACCACCTATATTGGGCACATATAAAAATAATCAAGGACATTATCATACTTTAAAATCAAACTAGTAAGGATATATGCATATAATAATAACAAGCAATCAAATTGAAAAAAATTAACAAAAGATCATACAAAAACGTTTCATGTGTACATACGTTGTAAAGAAAAAAAAAAAAAAATTTTTTTTTTATTATTAATATTTTTATCATGTCATGCATGTAGTACCATCCAATACAAACACACATGTACACGTTCTGATGACGCTGATACAGCTGAGTACAAAATATGTATCTACATACGCAGATACAGGTACCAACTATTGTGTGAATAGCAGCACATAATTGAATAATGTGTGTCACTTACGTCTTCGATCATAATTATATAAAGATCCGGATTTACATTAAATTCAATAATATGTCCACGTACTGATTTTAAAAATGTTTTCAATCACGTACAAACAATACAAAAATAAACAAATGCAATAATTATTATTGTAACAATGCATAAACACACAAAAAAAAAAAAAAACAGAAAAAAAAATTAAAATTGCAATTTTACATATTTAAAAAAAAAAAAAAAAACATTAACATAAAAGAAAAATGGTACTGTTGTCTTCATTGTTTAATTCTTTTTTAACGTTTTTTTTTTTTTTTTTGCATTTTTAACCATTTTAAATTGAATACCATACAGAACCTGAATTGTGAATTTGGTAAAAATTGTAAAAATATATTTTCCATCCTAATGAAAATTTGAATGAGATAGGATCATCCTTGTTCTAATAAAGTAGCTTCAATGTCTTTCTCAATTGATAAAACTTTAAGGATGACCTTGAAACCGTAGTGGTAAACCTGAAATTGATCATGGTAATGCTTATTTAACTACCTCATTAGACCTAAATATTTGGTCAAATTGTTTGTTTTATTATAATGGATCACAAGGATATTTTTAAAAAAAAATGAGACTTTTCACTTTAATGATTATGTCATGTTTAAGTGTCCTTTTATTTGTACTTCTACGGTGTTACAATCCCGAAAAAGGTTTTTAGATCTCTATAAACTAGTCTGCTAACAGTTTTAATTTTTCATAGATAGGCCTAATTTACTAGTCTATCGTGTAACTTCAACTTCAAGGACACCAGTTTCTTTTTTCTTCTGTTCTCTTAAACTTCACAAGGATTGATTACTTAATCTTACTTAAAGGTGGATAGAAGATTGAGATTAAATAAATGAGCTATCATTTATCTGTTATTTGGCGTCCTGTTACTATCCCAAATGATCCAAATTTAAAATCATTGATACATTTTTGACAGCAAATTAAAAAATTAAATGAGTTTACATGGTTCTAAATTCAGTTTGATACTATTTGAAATTGTCATTAATGTACACCAAGTCATTTATATTCTGTCTACTAATTCGATGCAGTTATTAATTCGATACAGATTCTTTTACATTCTATTTGAATAAGTTCATATCTTACTACACTCTGTTCACTAAGTCTGTGCACTTATGGCCTTGTATGTAGAAATGACATAAAATAGTATCACTTTACGTCACTGTGTATATTGATATTTAAAAAATTCATCTCGTATAAATATGATAACTTTACAGATTGTAACCAACACTGTTCATGAGATGATCTTATTAAAAAAATTATGAGAGAAGAAAAAATGATACAAATTTAGTTCCATAAGGCCCAATTATTATTATATTAAGAACTGAGAATGAGATAAGGTTTGGTAGCCTCAACACTGCAACTTTCTAAGTCAAGATTTTTGTATGCATCACCCCCAGTGTTTCTACATTAAGGCCTTCCCTTAATGCACTGAATTATTAGACAGACTATAATTTCAATAAACAGGGACTGTTTTATCTTAATATACAATAATTGATCATATTTGTATATTGTGCGGGCATATACATATATTTACATTCTGACTTTGTGTATTTACTTTTTATCAGAATTTTTCTGTACGTACATATATTCTTGTTTTATCTCATACTTGTGATTATTATCATACTTTTTTTTTTGTTTTACAAACATTTAAATATTCAAATTAAAACAAAACAAAAAAAACAAACAACGATAATAAATTAAAATTCATAGTCGAATGCACGTTATTTAGCTACTTTATGTACATAGATATAAAAAATTATTGCGTTAAATTTACTTTTTCTTTTTTCTTTTTCTTTTTCTTTTATTTTCTTACATCTAAATCGAAAATTTTCATAATATCATTAAATGTGCATTAAAGTAAAAAATCTAAACAGAAAAAGTAAAATACTCGTACTTGATCATTGATTATCATAATTCAAAGTGAAACACACAAAGATCGTTACATACCGAATCATAGATTTATTTTATTTTTTCTTTTATTTTTTCATACAAGTGAAATTTCAATTGATCTTTACAGTTGATGAGTTAAAATGATTACAATATGCAATGCAAAATGCAACATAATATGCTATCCATGATCGTCATATACGTACATATGTGATATGAATATCTAATCTGATGTAATAGAAAATGAAAAAACAAACAAAATGATTGATAAATCGAGCAAATGATTTTTATAAATTGCAAACAAAATATACTGATTCTGATTAAATACGCAATGTACGCACGAGTATTTATAAATTATTACATTATTATTAAAAATTTTTATTAAATTAAAACAGAATAAAATTTATAAAAAAAGAGAGATAATTTACAATTTGGGGTGTATTTCCGAAAAACATTAAAAAATTTTTGACCTTTATGAAATTTTTTTTCAAATTTTAAGGATTCTAGATCGATGACAAATTTTTTGTGCAATTGATACAAAATTTTTACTCTATGAGGTAAAACCGGAGTTAGGTCAAAAATGAACTTTAACAGGCTATATTTAATTGTCAGTAGTATCAAAATGACAGCAATATAAACCAACAATCGTATGTATGTATATGAGCTTATATTTGAGATGATTGTGTGAGACAGGTTTCATTCAATGAAAATTATTTTGAAAAATAACTGTTAAATCAAAAACTTCGTATATGGTTTGTCTACTAATTGGATGCAGTTAAGGCCGTGAGACCTGTCACACACAATCATCTCAAACATACATATGCTCATATACATATGATTTTTGGTTTGTATTGCTGTCATTTTGATAATGACAATTAATTACGGCCTTATTTGAAGTTCCTTCAATGACCCAATTTCAATTTTAACTCGAAAAAGTAGAAATTTTGTATCAATTGGGGCCTGCGGGAAAAATTTGGCACCGATTTACAGTCCTTAAAATTTGAAAAAAATGTCATTGAAGAATAATTATTCTGAGTTATTTGAAATTTTTCTGTTAATTAACCTTGAAATGATTATTTTTCTGCATTTTAACATCATATCTTTTTTTGGAGATTGTAAAATACAATCAATGAAAAGTTTTGAGAACTGACCTTATATGGCCTTTAAATTGAATCCCCTTTTGAAATGCTGCAAAAAAAAAATCGTATCATCTACAGAATACACCCCATACATACATACACATGATAAGAAATTGTGATAAATATTTTGACTACGTCACGATATTGACAGAGTAAAAAAAACACTTAGAGTTACGTTAGAAAATTTTCTTTATTTAAAACGTGTTACCATTAACTTTATTATGTGTGAATTACCTGTCTTAGCATTTGAAACAAAAAAAAAAAAAAAAAGAATTTTTTTGTTTTTTGAAATTAATATTCAATTAAATTCCATTCAATGTGGTCATCTAATCAGAAGTATCTGATATAAAGATAGGGATTACAAGCTACGTATGTACATAACTAAATGCTTGTACGTACATGCATGATGGCTATATAGATTGCGTATAATATCCGTGTTTTACGAATTTATTTATATTTTAACTTAGACATTGAAATATGACAAAAATAATAAGAAATTATGTTAAATTAAAATTCAAAAAGGGAAAATTGTACGTTAACAATTTTATATAATGTACATATGTAGTACATGTCCATTAATGTAGGCCATACATTATGGATCCGGGTGGTCTCTTAAAGGTACATACAATCAAGAAATAGAATTTATGATCATAACAGATCTTTATCAAAATGTCTTAAAATTCGTTTTTTTTTTTTGGTATAGCTCGAGGAGTGAGATGAAGGTTGGTGGTCTCGATACTGCAGCTTATTGTATTCCCCACCCCCGATATTTCTACACAAACGCACATATCCTTTTAGCAAGGTGTATAACATACTTTACGTATAGTCAGTGTTAGAAAGATCCTTCAGATTCCCACCCTCTAAGATAATCCTTCTCCTTTAAAATCTACCTCCTAGCTTTCAAGGATGTAGTTCACATGAAGACAAAAAGTCCATGCAAAAGAGGGTAAAGTTCAAGTGAACATGCATTTTATAAAGACCAAATATTGGCCTTAAATATTTCGTTAATTTTTATTCTATTGATTTTTTGGTTGAATTTTAAAATTTTGATTGAATTATTAAATAACCGAAAGTCAGCGACCACAAGGTATCAGGACAGGCCAAAGACAAAATGGATTGATAATGTGAATGCAGCTGTTAAAAAGCTAGAAATGCATGCAAAGTGCATTGGACCGCAACTGATGGAGAGCTTTTGTCAAGGAATCCAAAACCCATCTCGGGTTGTAACGCTAAAATAAGAAGAAATAACCGAAATTTTTGCATATACAAAGATAGCATTAAATACACGTTCATATTGCATGCCCGCAGGAAAGGATAACGTATAGGAATTTTTTTTTTTTTAATTTTTTTGTTATTCTTTTCCGGATTTAAAAAAAAAATATGAAAAAATAAAACCAATAAACGAAAAAAAAAAAAAAAAAATCAAACATGTGAAAATCTTTGAATGACTTATTTGTCTTTGATGTGTTCATGTTAAGAACATACAAATGAAATGACGACAGTTCAAAACCTTAAACCTCTTTTATGTTTAAATTCTTATTTACAAAAAAAAAAAACCCGACCAAAGTGTGCTATTATAGAGCTTGTAATCTCCTTTTCTTTAATGTACAAACGGACTACAGATACATTACAATATGCCATGCATGTACAATTTAGCATATTATATATATTCAGAAATTTATTTTTCTTTCAATTTAACAGAACAAAATATTAGATATGGGCATTAGTGTACTTTGGTAGTTAAATAGCATTAAAATATGATGAATCCATAGGTGCAAAAAAATTTTACAAAGGAAAACAAAAAAACAAAAAAAAAAATTGCATAAATCTATTTTCATATGTGTAGAAAATTTTTTTTTAAAGCGATTGAAATTGCCGTTTACAGTATGCGCCGCATTTACAGTGAAATCTGTTAAATTGGACATACATACAGTGAAATTTGGCCAAATTTATCTGCATATTCCTCTTTTGACTTTAGTGAGTTCTGAGATTTGATTGTTTACTTTTTGTTTGCCTCTTTCATATAAAATTGTTCTGTGGTGAAATTTGGCTACACTGATAAATTCATTTTCAATAGATGCAAAATTATAATAATTTAAAAAAATAGTTAAATAATTAAAAATTAGGTGAAAATCAGGAGACAGAGATAGTTGGCGGAGGCTGATTGAAAAGACCAAGACTCGATTTGGGCTGTAGCACCATATGAAGATGCAACATTTAAATTTTATTTGTATTCCCTCTATCTTCGTGGTATTACAATCCATTAAGCCTTTGCCTCCCTCTCGCCACTTTTCTTTATCTTGAGCCACTGTGATCCAATTCGTGGTGATGCCCATCTTCTTCACACTTTTCGTTGATATCATCTTTATTTTTAAATTATTCGAATAAATTGATTATATGATCTTCAATCTGTTATTTGAAATCAAAATGTGTTTGGCCTCCTTGGCTACAAAATTCATTGTATCATACATCGGTGGCCAATATTCGTTAATTATACTGTTACGAGGAGGATACATGTACATATTGACTTCGTATATGGAGGTAAATGGAGGCAATATAAGGAATAAATAAGGCCTATTCAAAAAGTAAACACTGCATAAACACTACACTAACCCTGCACTGTCAAGCGTTCAAAAAGTTATGCATGACTAAAGCAACCTGTTCATTTTTGCATTATATTCGACTAACACTGCCTTAACATTAACATTAACATATTTGCAATATATAAAATACGATGTTGCAATGAGTCAATGACTAGTTAATATAAAAATTTTTGACATTTACATTGAAATGACAGAAATAATTTTTCATAAAAAGCAAAATAATCGTCAAAATGTCGTAAAATGCAACACTTACATATGTCAGAGCATCACAACATGAAATATCTAAAGTTGTGTTAACACTGCAGCAACATTTCTGCAATACTGCATCGTTATGATTACTTTTTTGAACACGCCTATACATACAATGCAATTATGTACATATGACATAAAATGGTGTGAAAACATGTTTATGATTACATACGAGTAGGTACATATTGAACAGTATTTTAACACTAAGGGAAATAAAAATAATTTTCAAAAAAAAAAAAAAAAAAGAAATTCTTTCTTTTATTTGAAGGAGGAGCTGCCATTGCATTATTACTATTTAATATTTTATACTAAGATTAAGACTCTAATTTAGGCACTTTTTAGGATTCGACAAATTGTATACAATGCAAGAAAAGTGAAATAAAAAAAAATCAAAAAAAAAAAATAAAAAAAAAATTTTATGGCTGCCATTTACAATTTAATTTGGTCTATTTTGTTTTATTTTTGATCTATTTTGTTTATATACATACAATCCAAGACGATGTCCGTTTATGTATATGGAATAGTGTGAAAGTCATTTGAAATAAAGTGATACTAATTCCGTTAAAATACATAATCAATATTTTTGTATCATATACATGTATGTATGATGTGTGTACCAGAAGTGTGATATAATTAAAGGTTTACAATTTTGTAAAATTGCGAAATAGATAGACAAAAAAAAAAAAAAAATAAGAAGAAAAAAACTGGGTAAAGTACAAAATAACTGACAAAAAAATTTAAAAAAAAAATCGTTAAAAAAGAAAATTATTGTAACGATCATAACTTTACTGTCGGAATATTATTTTACTACATTACAAATCGCATAAGGTGATTATATGTAAAATTCAACTTGGCTATCGCATTAGGAATTACGCCAAAACTGAACAGATTTAAACCACAAATAATCTAACTAGCACCTTAGCAGTTAGCCCACTCTAATCATTCATTACAATCAGTTATCATCATTCTAAGTTTTAATCAATGGGGGCGATGGTTCTAATCAATGGGTAACTACGGGTAAATTCAAAAATGCAGAACTGCCTATTCTGAAGTGAATATTCAGCTTACGCTGGATTATCATATTAAATAGGCAGTGATGTATTTTCGAATTTACCTTACATCACACAATTATTTGTGTGTTTGGTATGAAACAACATTTTCGTCCTTTAAAGGCATCAAGAAAAGGCAATCGAATCAATTTTTGAATCAATTTTGAATACGGGATAGGTTTCAATTTAAAAGAATGACTGAATGAGTTTGAATGATGTGAATGAATTCGTCATTCCAGTTAAATGAATGATTGAACCAATGATCTATGATAGTAAAAAAAAAAAAAAAAAAAATGAATCATTTTTAGAACTTTTAGAGTGTTCCTAGAAGAAGCATCATTTAAAGTATCTTTTCTGTTTCTGAGTCTTCAGAATCTGCTTCTTCAAAATATGACGGATTGAATAACGATGCTAGTTTCATTGTGTCTTGTAAATGATGTGATTACACATGAATACCCTATTAACAATTTTTTATAGGGTATGTGATGAGAGGCCAATGACATGAATTTGAATATTAATGGTTTTTTTTTCGGATACCTTTTCTGTTCTCTATACAAATGAATAAAATCTTCATCACATGAATCCTTTTTTCTCTCTAAGCCCACATCTAGGTATGCTTATAAAAGTGTTCATTTATATTAAAAAAATTTTCTATATCAAGCCTTTAAAAAAAAAAAAAACAAAATCCATTCAAAGGATCATTAAAACAAAAAAAATGATCTTTTAACGTATCTTGGGTTTTTGTTTTTTTTTTTTTATATTTTTTTATATTTTTTATGTGCAATAAAAAATTTTTTTCATTTTTAAATACAAGAATTCTCTCTGAAATTCTCCTTTCAGAGGTGGTTAGGTGGGAAGGGCCACAGCAAAGGGAATTGTGCATTTTTATTACAATTTTATTAAATGTTTCATTTAATTTTCAATTTTTATTTTATCTTTCTTATAACGAACGTTTTTTTTTTTTTTGGTTTTTTGGTTTTTTCTCTGTATATGATCTACCCTAAGCTCGTATAAATATAATTTGTAGCATTTAATTTGTAATGTAATAAAACAGAAGGTTATAAGATAATTTTTTTATTTTTATTTTATTTTTATTTTATTTTTGTTTTAAAATTAAATTCCTTAAGCTACACAATTTTTATTGCTAAACCGTCGAATTAATGTATTCACACACCGGTCCACCCCCCACATGTGTATAGATGTGTTAGGCCAGCTTATTATTAAGCACACACCGATCATCATCATCCTATCACTGTGGTTTTTTTATTTTTTTTGGTTTTTGTTTCCATTATACAATGTGATGGGCATTTCATCATTTCTTAACCATCAGTAAATAATGGTCACAAATAAAATACAAAAATATTAGAATTTTTGTATAATGTGCCTCATGTTAAGCTAAAAAATTAAAATAAAAAAATAACGTAAAGTGAAGTACACGTTTTTATGCGCAACAATAGCATATATGTATAAATATTATACGACTACTGATGACTGTCAGGCCAGTGATTGTTGTAACTGTCAATTCTGCTGCAAATCAAGTTCAATTTTCATCCTCGTTCTAGTTCATCAAATTTGAAATATCATTTTTAAGTAATTTGTCGTACCTTTTCTTAATTTTGGTTATGCCTTTATTTAACATTTTGTCTCATTTAAATATACAAATTAATTATTAAACATGACATTACAATTAAAAAACAAAAAACATTTTTATGACTTTTAATTGTGGACATATACAAAATGTATCCTCGCACATAAAATCAATTTTACTTGAGTTTTTATTTTTATTTTTTTATTTTTTTTTAATTGATCATAAAAATTGATTATTATTGCGATGCGATCATGCATATGATCACAAAATGGTAACGATGAAAACGTAATAAAACCAAAAATTCAATGAAATTTTGACTAAAAAATTCGTTATTTCATGGGGTTCTGAAGGATATTCAATTTGAATTAACTGAAAATGGGGCTATACATGTTCATTTCAGTCCTTGAAATGATTATTATCAATTTGTTGCATATAGTATTGGAACAGCAGCAAACAACATTGTTGTGATCAAACTCTTGGTAATGTTAAGCAACTGGATCTATAAAAAAAAAATTTTTCTTTGAGATTAGTTTTTAATTTGATTTAAAATTAATGGTTATACATGGGGGGGGAGGGGAGGGAGGTACCCCTATACAAGGTATTAGTTATTGACATGCATTTTTAATAGTCTTAATACCCGAAGGTAATTTATAAAAAAAAAAAAAAAACTGGAATATTTTACACATGAAAATTAAAATTTCGTTGCAATTACTTACATGTGTATATTGCAATAATGTTGCTAATGTTATTGGCTTCTGCTTTTGGCCATTGCTAGTATAACTATAATAGTACATACAGAGCATATTTATTGGACGCTGATAATTTTCTAAAGAGACACCAAATGCTATATATGTATGTAGACAAAGATTTCAAGATAATAATAATTTGATGATGTTCATTTCATTTTAAAGATATTAAATATATCTGGTCTGGGTACTTCAATTTGATACTTGAATCAGTTCTACTTCATCATATACTCTGTCCTCTGATGTACATACAAATGTACATATATTAATATTACTCGTATATACGAGTTATACACTGTCGTTCACTGTTAATCGTAAACTATCATCATGATCATCGCATTATTATTATGATGATGATCATCATTGTAGTAGTTATTGTCATTATTATGATCTGTTATATACAGATATATACTAACATATGTACATATGTACGTGGTGGCTCCTAATACAGAAACTGAAAATATATACCATTGAAATTTTAATTTTTTATAGTTTAACCACAATAAGACTACCGACAACCAGATAATGATCACTGAATGTTAAAATGTTTGCTGATCACAAGCTACAAGCGGGTATAGTATAAACATTATACGACCACTGCTGATGACTGTCAGTGATTGTAACTGTCTGATTCTAATTAAAACAAAGTGATTAACTGTCAATAATGATTATCAAACAGAACAGAAATGGTTAAAATTCAAAAAAATTAATTCTTCATCAAATGTAATCAATTTTTGTTATTGTCAGAAAAATAAAAAAAAAATTAAAAATGGCGAATTGAAAATCAAAAATACGTCAAACATAGCTATATGAATTGTACAAATAGAAATCAGCTCTGATTTAGTGTCTAATTATGTCGACAGACTGGGATTTAAGAACGTTCGTAGCCTGTTGTAGTGGCTAAACTTCTGGTCTGTATTCTGTAATAAATTTTAATGATCAGAACGTGATTAGCTTTTTTGTAGAGCAATTTAAATTTTCTCGTAAAACAGATTTACAAGATCTTGCTCTAGAGCAATAGCAATCTGCCTCCGAGTCAGATTTGACATCTCGATGAGGCTACATATTAATGTCTAAGCAGTTCTATAATCGGTATAGGTCGATATAGCCGTATTAGAGCTCGTCTTCATCAGAATGTATCTGTTAACAAAATTTTTGATAGTTGATTTTTTTATCTCTGACATTTGGTCGGTAGTCATATTGTGATTATACTATTAAATTTCACAATTACAATCAGTATCTAATAAATTGTGTGTTTTTGAAAAACAAAAAATTTATTTCTCTGAAAATAGCATTTCACATTATTGACGCATTGATCATACACGCGATTACTAGCTATAGTTACCAACAACAACAACAACAACAACAACAACAACAAAAAAGGTATTAAAACGATGAAGTTCATTAAAATGAATGAAATAAAATCATATTTTATTATAGTAATTGCAAAATGTTGCAAGAATTACAGTTGCATCAGTTGTATTTGTATCTATCTACAGTGAATAGTAGTCAAGATAAGTATGCTTAATCATGAATCCATTCATTCAGTCTCCATAGCCACATATATACAAAGCCTATAATCAATTTTAACATCATTTTGTTGTTGTTAATCAAGCAAAAATTTTCTCATTCTATGCATAATGATAGATTGAATAAAAATTCTCTAATGCTAAATTTGTCTTTTATTATAAAATGACCATATTTGCAATTTAAAAAAAAAAAAAAATGAAACAAAAATAGTCAAACAGCACACAGTCAATAAGTTATCTTGAATTAAGCTGTAAATAGTCCATCTATAATTTGTTTTTTTAAAGCATAGGCACAGGTAAATCACGTACAACACAAAAAATTTATGTTTATGATTTAAGTTTGCTCCCATGTGGTTGTTGCTGTTGTTGTTTTCGTTTATAGAACGCAGTAAACTAGCAATCTGGTAAGACTGGCGTGAAGAGAGAAAAAGATGAATTTATACAAATTGTGAACGCAAAAGAACACAAAGGAGCACCACTAACAACACCACATGCCTATGTTATAAAAACAAAGTATAAAAGTTTTGTTATAGCCTTTTTTTATGTACATAAATAATTAAATTGAATATAAAATTAGATAAAAAATTAACCAATTTCATTTTCTGATCGTAAATTTTTGGTCATTTGGATTTTTCTTCGTTTTTATTTTTTTTTTTAATTTTTTTTGTTTTTTTTTTGTCCATTTTATTGCAACGTAAAAAAAAAATACCAAAAACCCTCCAAGGCACATCTACATGTGCCACTTTAATAGAAAGGTAACACGTTTTTTTTTTATTTCTTAACCAGTTTGATTAGAAAATAAAAAGAAAAAAAAATTTTTTTTTATTTTTTTTTTGTATTTTCAATTTCTTGATGTTTAAAGGAAAATTTCCATTTTTTTAATATTTAATTGCTATATCGATGTTTATAGCACAATATTGATGAAATGATAAAGGCACATTCACATATGTGTATAGTAATCTGATGTTTACAAGATCTAATGCATACGATCATTATATTCGTAATGTTTATATACATACACACAAACTGAACTAAAAGGTACAAATATGATGAATAAAAATCAAAAATAAAAAAAAAAAATACAAAGTGGTTCAAACAATCGTCCATCAAATGAGGGTTTTGAGTTGAGCCTGAGAAATTTTTCTATAAATCTGAGAAGTGATTGGGAAATTTTTGCTATAAATTACAGAATGTAACGGTTTAGATACTCACAAATTGGACCATTGGATGGATAGATTTGAATAAATATTTTGGAAATCAATTTATTTCAAATCTACAGCAAATGATGATTTTCACATTTTTCATTCATCCTGCGCTGTTATTTTGATGAGGATTCATCAAATGATACATCAATCAAAAAAATATTCGTCCAAACGACGCATCCATTTGTACACATATTACAAAATGAAAATAGAAAAAAAAATTTTTTATTGATTTGCGAAATTACTGGTACATCGCCCATAAAATTGTAAATATAAAAATTTCTCTTTATTGCTATAATCAAAGTTTTTGTTTTATTTTTTTTTTTTTTTTGTCCTTTTATTTATTTATTGATTTTTTTTTGTTTTTTGTTTTTCTAATTTCTCGCATTATAATCATCAGTTAATAATTACAGATGGCAAATGCAATATTACAGGACATGTTGAACAAGCCCTGAACATTAAAAAAAAAAACAACAACAACAACAAAATTAAATTTTCAATTTTGAGAAAATTTAATCATTAAATTGTAATCAATTTTCGAAATTTTGTCGTTTTTTTTTTTTCTCTTCTTTTGAATTTTTCATTTTCCTTTCCTTTTTTTTTTTGTTCTGCTTTCAATTTCCTTCATTTCATTGTTCACAAAATGAAAAAAAAAAAAAACAAGGAGTAAAAAATTTTATTTCGTTGCATTTTATGTTCCCATCACCAGAAAAATCATTAATTTTCTCAAATGTGAATCTATGCATTTTATATATGCATGTATGTATGCTGCAATAAAACCCAAGCAATGACTAGTAACGTGTGTTCGTGTGTTGTATGTGTGTATTAAGTGATAAAGTTAACAAAAGGATTTTAAATTAAAGAAATTCTTCTTAAATTTTTATATAAGATCTGTTCCCGTACTTTGTGTATTCTCGTGTATTTATGCTATAATTCAGAGAGAGAGAGTAAATAGCAATAAATTGCAATTTACTCTTTTTCCGGGACAAAATTACGAAAATTCTAACCTAAAATTTTCAATAAAATTCAAATTTTCATCTTGATTTTCTAAATATTGTAACAAAGTCTTCCCTGTAATTTTGAAAATTAATCCTTAGGTAGGTAGGTAGAGGGGAAGAGGTCAAAAAGCAAGCCAAAAAGCTTATTAGCCCAAAAAGGTCCACTGTGATACCACACCAGGAATATCTTACAGATCGAACCATCAAAATTAATCAAAGCTGGACTGATGTACGAAAACGGACCTACATATTCTGTAGCACGTTGATAGATTGCATTTTCCATTTGTGTAAACGTATGTATGGATGCGACGCATATGTACTCAAAATTGTGCATAATAGTATGGTTAACTGGTGTGGTAGTAGTAGCTCGTGTTATGAACACTCATCTTGTAATCATCTATCAAAATCATGTTTTGACAGTTTTCGTCCAAGAGTTGTTTATTTGTCTTCTTTTTATTTTGATGTTTTTGTTCTTTAAAAATTGCTCAGTTGCGTTTGCTTGTGGAACTACCACCACCATCATCATCATTATCTCTTCTTACCCTTTGGAGATTTTGGTTAGAAATCATTTTTTTTTTTTTTTTTTTTTTAAATCTTAAGGTGATTCTACAATCAAAACAGATCTACCAAAATGGCGTCAAAAATATCTGTCCAAAAAAAAAAAATTTTTTTTTTTTTTAAATAGTTTTTGATAGAACAGTGTAAAAGTACCTTTTAACGGGTACATACAGTGAACCATACGCATACCATGAAAAAAAAAATTTTGTAGATTTGGCCACAAATATTTTAAAAGTGGTCATGCTATAGATCGCTTTTTAGAATTCTATTGCATCTGAAAACTTTGAAATCTTGAAAAATTTCATTTATATCATGACTGACTAAGTACAGTAGTGTAGCAAAATGTTACATGTGTGGGTCTACATCCGCGATGATATATGAATGCAAAAAGGAAATACGTTAATGTGTGTGTGTGCGTATTAAAAACACAATATACAACACAAAATATAAAGAATTTTGGCTTTTCGGTTTGAGTTTGGATGGTGATGATGATGATGGTGAATGAATGTGAAAATGAATGAAAAATGCAATTTTTTTTTGTTGTTTTCCTTTCTTATTATTTTTTTTTTTTTTTGTAGCATGAACTTGTACTTTTATGTGTGCATCACAATCCAATAATGGAAGAAAATAACACAAAAAGTCATCATGAAGTTCAGGTTTTTAGTTTTTACTACTACACCAGCTACTACTGTACATGTACACACAGGACTATATGTACAGTAGGTGTAGATACTTTCTTGTAGAAATGATAAAAGGGTAAAAAAAAAAAAAATTTTTTTGAAATATTGAAAATGATTAACGACTTTACTTTAAAAAATTTAAAAAAAAAAAAGAAAAAAAAAAAATTGTTTTCACTCTTTTAGTCTTTTTTGTGTATATGCGTTTGTTTTGTACAAGACAACATTGCACCTTTTCGTTATAATAAATGATTATTTAAAGATAAAACACTGAGAAATGAATGCATCGAAAATTTAAATAATTTAAATGTTGTAGAATTAAGTTGTTGTTGTTGTTTTAAGTTAAACTTTAAAATGAAAATTAAAAAAAAAAAAAATGCTACAGTAATGGATTAGACTTGGGGCTACAGAAGCTCAATAGATAGAGTATTGGCTTCTGATGCACACAAGGTCCCAGCTTCGATTCCAAGCGCAGACAAATGAAATAGAAAATAGAAAATGTTTCTATCGGGCATCGAAACTACCTTACCCTAAAAAGTTCATTCAGCTTTGAATAATTACCATAAGCTTTACGCTTATGGATTCAACTTTCAAGTGCATGGGTTTGGTGTAAGCCCTATCATACACAAAAATTGAGTTTAAATCTCTACTTCAGCAAACTCAGTGGTTCACAATCCACATTAAACTGTAGGTTCACCTATGATAGAATTGTCAAGCAAAAATCATCGTTATGATGATTAGGCCATGGCTCCTAAAGGACTGTAGTGCTGAGGAAGAAGAAGAAGTGTTTGGATTAGACGTCTTCAGACCTTGAATTCAGACTTGAATTTTGTCTGAAATACCGATTTTATAGAAAACTGAAACTTTTAAGCCGAGATCAAGAATTTGAACGTTTTTTCTTTGCTTTCGTCAACAATGAATTGGTAATCTCGTCTTTGGTATTCAATTTCCTTGGAATTGAGGATGAGTTGATGAGTTTCAAAACGTCAAAAAAATTTTTCTGATGCTGCAATATTACTATTTTGATACAAAATTATTGGAATAATTTCAATGATTCATTTCATCCAGGAAAATCATGATACGGTAGCTGTTAGCTAACATGCTTTAGCTGTTGTCATCGTTTTGGAACATTGATTTTTCGAAAATTTAAAATTTTGCATCGATGCAGTATGTAAACGTTTTCAAGCTCACTGTAACTGAATACTAAAAAATTGGGATTCCCCGTTTATAATATGTTTTCAATATAACTTTTTGAACAATCATTAAATCACAAATAACAACAGATTGTGATCAAAAATATCAAACCAGACGTATTTTAGCTTCCATTTATCACGGCACCATGGATCATGATACAAAAGAGAATCCTAAAACGGAAACTGCGTTATTAACATGGTCTCGCAATTAAGATATTCAAAATATGTCATCGGTTTAAAAATGTAATTTCGTTTGTCTCGATTTTAAAACAAAATTTACTTTGATTTGGTATTTCCTTCTAAGCTCATTTGTACGTGAATTAGAGCTCACACGTATGAACATATTTCATTTTGTCCGCTACATTTCTGACGAATTGGAATCGAAGCAAATGAATAACAAAACTATAAATCAATAGTAACCCCCCCACCCCACCAAAACAAAAAATACAATTTTCTCTCCCCACTTCTCTTCTGATGTTGCCTATTTTCATGTTGTTTAATGTTTTTATTTTTCCACTTTGTTTTTGTTTTCGTTGCATTTCCATTTCATCAAAAAATTACATTCTGTTTTTGTAAACAAAAAACCGATAAACAAATAAAATCCTTTAAAAATAAAAGGAACCAAAAAATAAGGGAAATGAAAATGATGACATGAAAATTATGACGAATATAAAAAAAAATAAAAAAAAAATTTTCACATGTGTTAGGTGACTTTTATCCTTATCTGTTTGTACAATGTATGTATGAGGGAGAGTTCACCTCCCCCCCTCCTCTTCCCTACAACCGACCGTTACACATGTGATGAAGGAATTTTCACTATATTGGATATGTACATATCTGTAAAATCATAAACAAGTATGTATTGTGTTTACGTTATGTACAAATGGATGTAAACTCATAAAATGAAGACGACGCATATCCTTTACATATGTACACTGTACTGAATTATGTCAAATGGACTGGAATATTTGACTACATATGTGTAAAAGTTATAAACAAAAAACCAGAAAAAGAAAAATCATTAAATAGAACTTAAAAGTTCTATGTTGTACATATTCATATGAATATGGTCGAATTCATGTTTGCAAAAAATTGATTGCAGTACTAACATAGCAGAATACAAATTGGGTACTTTCATAAATGCATCGCTGACACTGATGGCAAAAAAAAAAATTAACTTTATAAATTTATTTCCAGTGTTATTGTGGAAACTGTATCGAGGTTCATTAATTATCAATCAGTCTGCAAAAATTACAGAAATTACTCAATCGCTTTCAAACAACTGCGCAATGTTTGCAATTGACAACTTAGATTACAATTCCAGTGCATTCAGTTCGTTAACACACGTTAACGACGCATTCATGAAAGTATGTACTAATTTTGTGCAACTGTTTTTATGAACAGTCTACAATAAAAAGACAGAAATATCCACACTATCACGGTCTCCGTGGACTGTGATTACTGCTACATAGATCGCTTACTTTACTTTCTGTCTATTTCTACTCTTAAATTTGACGAGATAATTTTATAGCTACTAAAACTGCTGTCAAATTTGTACAAAATTGACAACTTAAACTTACTGCTTTCACGTAGAAACAAACATCGATGCAATGATTTTGCAAAACTAACTTAGAACTGCAAAAATGAACTCGACCTATGTTAAATTTCTAACATTTGAGTATTACGTATGCATGTCATGTGTTGTATCCTTACATACCGTTTGCCTACATATTTTGTGTTGTTCTGATTTTGTTAAGGAAAAATAAAATAAAATAATCAAAAGATAAATTCATACAAAATTTACAAATTTGTCTGTATCATAGAAAAAGAAAATTTTCTCTTTGTTTTTTAAACCAATTTTCTAGGTTAATAGTTAAAAATCACGTGATATTTAAAAAATTTGTTTATTGACTTTCTCTTTTCATGTTGGAATTAGAATTTCCTTTTCATTAAACAAATTTTGTGTAATGGAATAAAGTGAAATTTTATTATTGGACTTTTGGACATACATACACACTCAGACACACATCATGTAGGACATTCAATGTCCTTGAAAGAATATTTGATCTAACTCAGATTCAATGTTTACATTCTCATCTCATGCCAAAATGATAGAGACATGTCATTCTGTTGTCCTTTGTTGTTGTTCATTTGTGGGCAAAATTTTTGGTTTCAGAGTAATTTCCTTCGATTCTTTTAGGAATCACACAAATAAATTTTTATGTTATTTACGCATACCAGAACTGGACACATGTACGTTAAACGTGAATATGGCAAATTAAATTTTTCAATAAAAAAATCAAAAAAAAAAAAAATCCAAATATTATTTTTTTATCAATTTTCATTTCGGTGTTTATTTTCTGTATTTTTTGTTACCATGTTCTGTTATTATTCTCATCGTCCTCTGAACGTATTTTATTAATATTATCATTTTCTGTTGTTTTTTTTTTTGTATCTAAAATTTTTGTGTTTTCCTTTCGTTTATTATTATTCTGTTTTTTGTTTGTTTTTGTTTTTGTTTTTTTGTCATTTTCATATTCCTTTCCATAGGTGTGTATTATCCTTTCATATACAGTAACATGCATCATCCATGTACATATCCATGGGTCCATGTATGTATGTGTGTGGTTGATTATTCGTATGATGATGTATGGGCTCTTATACTTTGTTTTTATAACATAGGCATGTGGTGTTGTTAGTGGTTCTCCTTCGTACACTTTTGCCTTCAATTTGTATAAATTCATCTTTTTCTCTCTCTACGCCAATTTTACCAGATTGCTAGTTTACTGCGTTCTATAAACGAAAACAACAACAACCACATGGGAGCAAACTTAAATCATAAACATAAATTTTTTGTGTTGTACGTGATTTACCCGTGCCTATGCTTTAAAAAAACAAATTATAGATCCTTTATGTATGGAATGAATGAAAAAAAAAAAAAAATTGTCATCGCATTTCTCTGTTGTCTCTGACTGGGTGCATATTATGTACCAAATAAAAATTTTTCTTTCATTTTTTTGTTTTTTTTTGTTCTCGTGTTCGTTGCTTCTGGTATGTTATTTTTCAATTTCCCGAAAAGTTTATTTTACCTAATTTTTTTTTTTTGTTTTTTCTTTGCCATCTCATTTATTTTTCATTTTTCTGTTATTTCTTAGTATACAGTATATATTCAGCTCTAGCGATGGTTATTTTGTTATTTTGTTATTTTTCATTTCAATTTTTTTTTTATTTTTGTTATTCTTATCTTATATTTTTCTTGGCCCCGTTGGGTGGTTGTGTGTGTATTTTAATAAAATTTAGTTATTTTCGTTACAAAAAAAAAAAAAAAGAAAGAAAGAAAGTAAAAACGAAATCCCTCTATCATCTACTCTTCTACATACATTTTACAACGTCTATAGAAATTGAAATCTACACACGATGACAACAATATGATCCATCTATCTATACACCTAACCTCATCTCATTCTTGTGATCCATCTACAGATAACCATAACATATCACCAGTGGCTGGTATATGTATATCCTGGTCCTGATACTATGCGTGTGTTTATAAAGCAAATGAAAAAAAAATATCTCAAATGTTTTTCTTATTATTATTATTTTTTTTTGTAGCCTCTTGAAAATTTTTCATTAACATCGTCATCGTGTGTTAACAAAATTTTCATATACATATGAAAATAACAAATTTTTGTTATCATTTCATTTTCTGATTTTTTTTTTTAAATTTATTTTTGTTTTTACAAAATTTTATCAATTACGTATGTATATGAATGGGAATTTCTCAGGATATGTTACACATGTACAAACGTTGCCTATATCTACCATGTTAATGGACATTAAACCATCAGTGATATAACATATGTAACTAAGTACACATATTATGAAGGCTGTATGACATATTTTATAATTAAGTTTTTAATAGATAACACATAATAATTGGGCAACACTGTTTTTTTTTTTTTTTTTTTGTTTTTTTTAATTGTTGTCAAAAATGATGGCTGTATGTACATACATACATACTTTAACCGCTCACTGTTTTCAAATGTACATTATGTACGCATATAGATATTTACTTACTATACTCCATACACTAATTCGGTGCAATTAAAGTGACTTTACATTACTTGATTTGTCGAAAATGCTGTCAGATAGTGTGAAGTCATGTGGATATGTCCTGTATCTTACATATCAAACCGTGTCGAATTTGACAATTTTTAAATTAGAACTTGTTCTATTTCAGTTTGATTTGTCTTTGATATATAAACGTGAAATAAAATTCAAATGTTTTGTTTGACAAATCAAATAGTGTAAATTCACTTTTATGGTCTTATGGAAATGACATAAAGTATAGTAGCACTTTACGTTGATTTATACGTATATACCATCACTATAGCAAAAAAATCATTCTAAGCCCTATTCCTTTCAAAATTCACTCCTTCTTACATTAAGCAGGAATTGAAAATTTTAAGGACATTTGTGTAAGGTTACACCGGGTCATATGTTGAGGAATATCTTTTGAAACACTGTATATATTTAATTTATTATCATTTACTAAAAATAAAAGATTTATGTCCTTTTTACAAGGATAAAAAATACATTTTTCATGTAATGATGCATTGGTTCACAGAATATGGCAAAGTTTTTGGGTCATCCTGTAAAGAAATTTGTATCAATTAAAAATTGTCTCTCTTCATCAATATCATCAAATATCTGGAAATGTTGAAGGATTATCACTTTGAGTTATTTGAAATTTTTTTTGTAGTAGTTATGCTGCGTCTTCTCATTATAATTAATAACTTTGTGCTCAGGAATTAAATCACTGCATGGTGTATTCTTTTTTGTTAGACTATTCAATTAATACTAATGAGCTACTGAGTTTCTAAAGTCTAAAGTAATATTCAATGGCGTAATCATCATCATTATCATCATTGGCGCAACAGCTCGTTGTGAACCAGGATCTAATCATTGTGGTGGCTCTCTTCCAACAAATCTATCATACGTGCACCTACAGCTTAATGTGGATTATGAACCACTGAGTTTTTGTTAAGCTAGGTAGGTAGAGCTGATCGCTCGCCAATTCCCAAGCAAGCTCACTTACACCAGAAAGGACCATTGCAGTACCACATCAGGAATTTTAGTAATTTTTTAGAGATCGAGAGTTTTTGTTAAAGTAAAGACACCAAATCATCTCGAAAAATCATCGTAATGATGATTAGGTCCTGGCTCACATCGAGGTGTTGTGCCAAAGGAAAAAAAAAAAAAGAATCAAATTCAATTTTTGTATGATCCCTATTAGACTCCTCTAAGACCAATCATGGCGGTAACAGTAATACATTATTCATTAAATTTTTATCCAATTTTATCCTTACAACGCAGACGACTTTCAGGACTTTGCAGGATTTTTTTTTAATTCAATCAAATTTTATGCAAAATTATCTTAAGAGGATTTTTGATGTGCGTGTCATAAAAATAAAATTGCATAGTGGCATGAAAAATTAATGCAATTACTTCGTAGTAATGTGTTGAGGATACATGATCCTTATATCTCATATTAATATAGCCTTTAATTAAATTGTAACCTTAGAGTGTAGTGAAATTAATTTAAAAAAAAAAAAAAAAATTTTTTTATATAAAAATTGCAACAAAATATGTCACATACACTTTGGTATGTGGGTTTACGACGCATACATACATATATTCTGGCCTGAAGCACATGCATAGAAGATAGAGGTATACCCATTGTCCATACCTTTAATTAAATAAAGTGTAATATCATTTCACCTGTCAATAAAAATTATAAAATTTATTTTCACCCGTATATACATATGATGGATATCAGCAAAAATGGATAAAATCATTACATGTGTACATCGTCATGTTTGATCAGTGATCCACTGATCATTACTACACATACATAACTCTCAAATCTCGCATGTATACGTACGTATGCAAAGTAAAATAACAACAAAAAAACAGGCCTCAATAAGAAATTTCATTTACCATAGCCTTTTTCATATTCTACACTGTAATGTTTTTTTGTTGTTGCCCATTGCCCATTGCCCAAAATGAATAATTTGCAATTTTTCAAAAAAAAAAAAAAATTTTTTTTGAAATGCCCAAATACAAGAAAATGTGTAGATAAAGAGAGAAAAAACAAAATCAAAAAAAAAAACACAGAAATAAAAAGATGGATTACATTCATTTTAATATCTTTTTACATCGACAACAACAACGACAACAAAACTAAAAGAACACGAAATTAACGTTCCAACCAAGACACCTCATTAAATTCATTATAAATCCATCAAATCATCTGTTCTATACATTTTGAATGCTTTATTTTGTATTGCATACATGCACATATGTACATGCATTTTCCTTCGTTGATCATTGATCATCATCTGTGATCCACACAGTGATCTTTTGAATTTTCTTCTGTGTTTTTGTTTTTGTTTTTTGTTTTTTTTTTTTCGTTTCCATGGCTTAAGTCCTCATAATAGTGAGGAATTTTATTTGTCCTTTTTGAATTTTATTATCGAGCCCTGATCAAGTACACACACACAGAATACCATGGTAGATATAGAGGTGGCCGCCCGCTCATTCCCAAGCAAGCACACTTAGGAGGCCAAATTTGAGTTCATTCTTTTTTTTTGAAATTTTAAATCAAATCAATCAAATCAACGTTTGCGAAGCGATGTACCGATCTTCTAAATGAAAAATTCTATTTTTTTTTTCTTTTTTTATTTGAAATTAATAATTTGCTTGATTTGCTTGGTATAGTCGTTATAAACGTCAGTAATACGGCAATGGTAATATAGTATATCCAATACTTTGATTTTTAATATCTCAAGATCCTTAACAGTAAGGATCTCAGTTTATTTTTTGTTTTTCCTATTTTAGTTGAAAGGTTAAAATGTCGGTTTGAACATGTATTTTTATCATTATATCCTCATTCACTTACTTTGAATCCTTTTGCGAGGATTTCAAAGAGATGTCCTACAGAGATTGGATAAAAACAGAATGAAAAAGAATCCTTCAAATATTTGATTTTGCAATACTTCAAGCTGATTAAAAAGACATTTATAATCGAAATATATCACCGAGTAAGAATCTGACTACGTAAAGTATGTTATACTCGTTGTTAAAAGGATATGCGCCTTTATGTAGATATACCAGGAGTGAGAGGGATACAATAAGCTGATTAATTAAGTTGCAGTGTCGAGGCCACTAAACCTCAATCTCACTCCTCACCGCCTTACCAAAAAAAAAGAAAAGAATTTATGTTTCCAAGGATACAGGTGATATCCTAACGTTTCTAATGTTCATTTTATTTTTAATCCTTTTTCAATTACTTATATCATCTAGAATCAAAAGTTATCCTTTTTGCCACAATTAAATCTCATATTGTTGAACGTTACATATATCATCCCACCTTGACCTTATCAATGATGATCTATCATCATTATATTCCTTATTTAACTCATCCCAGAAAGCATACATAGATGGATTTATCTATAATTTAGCTATCTAACGGGATTTTTTTTTTGCTTCAAGTCCGTATAAAAGCTTTATAGTTTGTTTTTTTTTTTTCTTTGTTTTGGATAGTGATTTGGACTAACCATTCATTAAAATTTTGAATATACTAATTTTGGTTTTGTTTTCCAATTTTGTTTTTAATTTTCCCATTTTGTTTTTGTTTTTTTTTTTGTGTAGATTTTCAAAAATTTTAAATGATAGGTTATAGCCTCACATATGTACATACATATACAATTAAATACAAAGAAAATTGATGACGTAATACTAAAGATGGCCCTAAAATATGTTGTTTTAATTTTGTATAATCGAAAATTTTGATTGTAATTTTGTTGCATAATCATTTTATCGTAATAATGAAATGTTATCCGTTATGATGTTTTTTCATTTAAGACATCACGATGATCACGAAACATTTTTCATAAATGTATGATTAACCTTTTTTTTTGTATGCATATATGTACGCGTTTTAATAAAGTATTCATTAAAGGTTAATAAAGGCATGTATATATACGGGCGGAGTTTTATGTTTCTATAAACACATCATAAATTTTGCATCATGAAAATCAATGAAAAAAAAACAAAAAAAAAAAAGGAATTTTTCCTTAATTGTTTTTTGTGCATCACACACAAAATTTAAGGTTAATATTTTTTGAAAATCAAATAACACATTAAAATGTAATGAAAATTACATGCATATTTTGGATATGTACGAAATTATAATGTTGTGGCTGGCTGGCGCATTCAAATATTTTAGGTTATGTGTGTGTGTGTGTGTGTGAGCCACAGGATGAATTATGTGATGTAGTGTACAATTATGCCTGATGCGCTTTATATATATGTTAATATCGGTTCATTGAAATCATTAGTCTTCATCAATATACAATTTATGAATTCATTTTTTATTTCCCTAATTTTATTGCTTGATTCGTTTCGCTCTTTCTCTAATGAGCAGTTATTGCTCAGTTTTTTCAGTTTTGAAAAAATTCTTTTACATATAATTAAAGAAATGCACATTATTTTTGGGCATGTTCTTATATAAATAAGGATCTAAAAAAATTTAAATGTATAATCACAATAATGACTACCGACATTGATTGTTGAATTTCACCGACTGCAAGCTGGCATATAAAAACACAAAACGACTTATTGTGATTGTAATTTGTCAGATTTCTGTCAAAAATGAAAACAAACTGTTAAATTTAGCTACGAACTGGACAAGTAGAAATAAACATCTGATTTTCTATCCAAATAATGAATAGTTCTGTAGTCGGAAATCAGTAGCTGTCTTCATTAAAATGCACATTAAAAAAGTATTTTGACAGTTGATCTTGTATTCAATGAGTAGTCATTATCCGATGCCTAGTAATCATATTGTGGTTGGTTACATTGTAAACAAGGAATAAAATCAAATAATTTTCTCAATTTTGTTGAATTTTTATATAAGGCTGCGTTTGGTAATGTAATTTTCAGTGCAAATGACAAATATCAACCGTTCAATATTACATTTGATAATCGTTAATCGTTCGATTTTGCAATCATGCAATTTGCATCAAATTTATGACACATGTTGAGTCAATCATGCTGTAAAATAGCTAATTTAATTTGATAATTGACATGCCGAATTCATAAACGTCAAATGATTGTCTTATGTCAAAAATCATGAATTCATAAACTTTTTAACGTACAATTGTCATACATTCATAAAATTCGAGACTTTGCAATTAATCAAAAATTTGAGTGTATTTACGTATCGAGTTTAATTTCAATGCACATGATTGTCATTTGTTTGTCTTTTAACGATCACTGTTGATCAAAAAATCATTTAATTGTCAAATTGATGATATTTATAAATTCGCCCATATATTTCTTCTCTTAGCAAATGACTACTAAAACTTGGTAAATATGATCAAATAATATTTGATTTATGCAGTAAGATCGAATGACGTTTTGGAAAGATAATCAATTGATATAACCGAACGCAGCCTAAGTTATCTTGCAAAGGAATCTTTTTTTTTTTTTAAATATAAGCAACATTTAAATATTCAAATAATTTTGTTGCATTTCATGCATACTTTGTATAATATTTGGTATAATTATATCAAAAATCAAATGAAATGCAATTTCATGTTTTTCCTATACCATTTTTAGAAGAAGAATAATTTTTTTATTTATTTTTTATTTCGATGAATATCTTGTATCTTAATTGAATACATACAGGTATAATTATTGAGTAATGCCAGTAGATATTTTATAACTGCAATAAGTACATACATGGTTTACATTATACACTATGTACACATACATATGTACAGAGATATTTAAACACGCATCATAAAAATTATAAAATATAACAAAACAGATATGCACATTAAACAGATAAATAATTAGTATGTGTTTATACTACTTATATCATTTTATTAAATTTTATTATCTGAGAATTGTATTTATCAAGCAACATTGTTGCTATTACAATTAATTGTTAATTTTGTTTTTTGTGTTTTTTTTTTAATTTTGATTACGTTCACTTTTCGTCCATATTATTAAACATTTTAATTAATGATTACCGTTATTTATTTATTTTTTAAAAAAAAAAATCTAAAACTTATTGCACACATACCCCAAACATTTGCAACATGCTTGCAACCAGTAACAATTTTACTTTGCATGCAGAATTATCATTACATTATATGTACATTGCGTTTATTTTAATGATTTTTTACGTTTATTGCGTACAAAATTTGTAATTTGTTACAAATATGTACATAACCTAAAAAAAACAAAAACAATGAAAAGCCAGACATTTTTTTTTTAAACAAAAATTCAAATTATAGATGATTATATTTTTATTTGAAATATCAACTAAAGCTAGAACCACAATAAAGAAGTCAAGTAAAATGAAGCAATATGTATGTACTACATATGCAGCAGCTGTATAATCGAATCAGTTCGCCTGTAATGTTATGTCATTAAACATTAAAATGTTATTTTGGCTGTGTTTGATTATATCAATTGATTCTCTTTCGATACGTAATTTGATCTTATTGTATACAAATATTATTTGATGTTTTGCAAATTTTTGATTGTCATTTGCTTATAGAAAACTAAATTAATCATCAAATGAAATTAGCTATTTTGAAGCATGATTGATTCAACATGTGTCAAAAATTTGATGCATGATAGATGATAGTCAACTGCAAAACCAAACGATTGACGATTTTCAAATGCAATATCGAACTGTTGATATTTATCATCTACACTGAAGCCTTTCTAAACTCTGTCTACTAAATATTATGCATTTAAGGTCTTATGGGAGTGCTTATGTATGTCTTTTCTCTTCTCTTATAATTTTTAATCAGACTGTTTCACGAGCCAGTATTACCACAATCCACAAAGCTTTTAAATCAGATGCATTTTTTTGAATATCAATACGTCATAGTGATATAAAATGGTATCACTTTAAGTAATCGCCATAAGACCTTAAGTGCAAAATGTTATTGGACAGAGTATAGGTACATATTACACCTTAGTGGGATAAGTTTGATAAATCGGGGTCCTTCGAGACAGTCGGATGCATTCCTCTGTAAGTCTGCATTTTCGTAATATACAGAGTATAGTAAGATAACCTGTCATAAGAAGCGTACTTAAATGACCTGACTTGTGAAATTTCTTACTTTACTTTCTTACTTTATTTTCTTCATTTTAGGTTAGACCTTAACAATTATACATGCGTTTGCTACTGAATACCATGTCATTAAGTTTTCATAATAAGGTAAATAAAAACGATTTAAATACAAAATATCTTACACCTTGCACAATGAAACTGTACACAATTAATTGAGTAATTATAAACTAAAGAACAAAGAAAAAAAAACTAAAAATTAAATATCACGTATGAACACATAATGGATATTAACATGATTCTTAGATAAGCAAAGTTTTCATGTTTTACATTTCAAATTTTCCATATAATTAAACTAATAGAAATAATCATGTATGAATATCGAGAAATTGGTCAAAAATTCATCATTTAAATTTATTTTGGGCCAATGGATTTCACATTAGCCATGGCCATGAGCCTATATACGGCTTGATTTTACGATATCAATCATTCAAAATTTTGTCAATGTCTCAAATAAAATTAGTTGCCCGAAACTCAGTATTTGGCCATTTCTCAAATTACATTGCATGATCATCAATCCCATTTGGTGTCAGGGTCTTGAGGAAAGATTTCAAGATTTTCACCTGTTTAAAATAGATTCAATTCAATTTGTATAAATTTGATGAAGCCATTTTAACGTAAATGACAATAAAAGCATATTTGATAGCTTGTTTGATATTTTTATGGTAAAGTGAACAAACAAATAAAACAAACACAAAAGAAAAAAGGGAATTATATGAGGAACTTGTATGGTACATGCAAAGAAAAACAACCAACCAATAACAAAACAATTTTCCACTCTGTTTTTTGTTATTTTTTTTCCCTCTTTGGGGCGGCTGTGTTTTTTGCCATATTGATGATATTTTCTTTGAACAGGTAATTAAGAAACAAAAAAAAAAAAATTTTTTTTCCACATTTATTTTTATGACAAACCTCCCACGTGTATGAGTTACTCAAGGTACAAGCCCAAATTGTAACAAAAAAAAAAAAAATGCCTAAGCTACCTCTAGTCCTCTACACCTAGATGCCAGGTCTACTTTTTGTGTAATCAAGGGGATTACGTTGTGACATGCTAAAGAACGTGCACTTGACATGCATTTAAATACTAGCAATGTTAATTTTTTGATTGGCAGTGATCACCCTACGCGATATTGCACACGTTTTATTGTAAACACATTTTTGTCCATCCATGCAATAGCAAATGCAACTGGTTATCATCATTAATAAAAATGGACAATGCAATCACGCGATGATATGATCACACAATGATGATGATCGACCACTAAGATTGTACACTTATCTCGTATAGTGACGAATTCTAATCAACTCTATGGTAATGTATGTACACGCTGGGATATATATACTCTGTTTGCAAATACAGTGTGTCTGTATACACAATTTTAATTCTTGCACATACGTGAGTTATGAATTCCATGTCCTAATCTAAAATGATAGATTTATAACTTCTAATCTAATATGCAAAAAACGTGCAAAAAAAAATTTTTTTTTTTTTTTTTTGTTTCATTGCACATTAGAGATTTATGTATAATGTCCAATGCAACTGTTTCATTTAACACTAAGATTTTTTGTTTTTTCTATTAAATGCGTTATTATACATTTGCATATTCGTATATAAAAAGCAAAAAAAAAAAAAAAAAAAAAAAAAAAAAAAAAAAAAAAAAAGTGGGTGGGTGGGTTACAAACGATGTGTGTATTTATTTAAATGGTGTAATCTGTAGCAAGTACAAGTATAAGTAGGGTAAATTGTGCAGGCAGAGAAAGTTAACATTAGAAAATGCGCATACACATATACGTACGTGTATAACGCTACGCTGTTTTTATTGTTTATTATACCTACAAAATATGGAGTCATCGCGAACAGAGACAATTATTATTACCTTGCGTTTATTTGTTTTTTTTTTTTTTTGTGTAATGCATGTGCATGCATTCATGCAATTCATGAAATGTGCATTGTAGTGCAATGAAATGTAACCAATTTTTAATGTTTCACGTCAGTTTTACAGGTAACGTATAAGCACGGTTAGATGGTCAATTTAAAAGCAGATGGGTGGGTGCTAAACAGCTCAACTAAACTTGAGCTGAGGTACAATAAAAATTTTTTATTAATGTACATAATATGTGGTAAACTCCATTCACATATGTACGATATGCAGATAAGAAAGTATCTATACTCTATAGTATAAAATGGGGTACGGAATTTTATCTTTAACAATTTCTAGAGAAATTTTAAAAAAAAAGGTGTTTACTATATTTGACAATAAAAATGAATGTACAGGCAGTTATATATACACAGTCATAGATACTCGCATATATGTACATATGATAACGTATTTAAAATTGTATCTATTTAAAAATCAATGTTATACGAGTATGTGTTTGGTATGTGAAAATACTGCCCATAATCCAGTAAAAATTAATGTCGATGTTTAACGTTGACTTTATATTATATGATGTACGCCTATGTATATATGTACAGATGTTGATAGTTGATCACTCATGTGTACATCATGTACATATGTATGTGTGTGAATGTATATCAAAAATGAATTTGTTATAAGTGATATGAGATGAATTTTAATATTATCATTTTATTTGCAATTCGCAATTCACCTATTACGTACATACATAAGTACCTATATGATGTGTTTATGCGTGATGATCCTTGAAATAGTCATCAGAATTTTTATTTAATTTTTTTTTTTTTTTAATTTTGTTTCTAAACAAAAAAAAGGAGAGAAAGTAAAAGAAAGGATCTTAAAAATAATTGATCTTGAATTTCGTACACGTTATGTACTATTGTATATATCCAGGAGGCCACTGGCTAAGGCCCTGGATGGGTTGTAGCCTATATGCCCTGTAGCGTCATGGAGTAATAGTAGTAGGAATATTGCGTATGGTATACACAAACACACAAAATATATATTTACACACTTTCACGTCCATTCAAGGATAATTTTAATGGTACACAATTTAAATAAAAATTTTTGAAATAAAAAAACAAAAAAAAAAAAAAGAAAAAATGAAACAAGAGAATGATGGCACGTGTGTTCATCTAATTAAATTAATTAATACAATTTATTTAATACCTGTTGGTACATAATTGTGTGTATTCTTTTTATGTTTGCTGGTCATCATCATCATCATCATCATCACTATACGGTGACATACGATAATTTCGCATCTCCATACAATGTACATTGGACACAGTATTATATATCACTGTATCATGTGTGTTAAAAATTTTCTGTTCTTTAATTTCTTTTTTTACACATTTTGAAATGATTATGAAGATCCCAATATTCCCATTGTAAGGATTCTATGTAGATAATGTCAAATACCCAGATACACACTCATATACACAAGTATAAAATGTCCTTGAAAATGTTTTAAAGTCCCATTTCAAAAAAAAAAACAAAAGCAGCAACCAACTCTTTTATACCCAAGCCCATTATCCAACATAATTGTTTAACAACCAAAGCAACAGACCAAAATCACAGATACATTGCAAAATATCAAATAACAGAAAAATTATGATGCATTCAGTTAATCATGAAAAATGATTTAGATCTTGTATGTATGTAATTTCGGGGACAAGTTATGCCCTTGATAAGGTACCTGAATTTAAAAAACAAAAAAAAAAAAAAAAGAAGTAAAATAGACTGAAATCTTAACAAATGAATGAAAACAGAGATATTTGTATCGAAATGATATTCCATCAGATCAGCTATACACACGTTTAAGATCCAATATAAGCAACACAATCTGTTTTCTTGTAGCTTCACAAATTTTTCGCATTTAAATACTTCGACTTTTAACAAACAGTCAAAGCAAACCTTTCGCTTTTCTAAGAAGATTTCTAGCAAATCTTTCCTAATATCATCACATCACTTGAGTTTGTCTTCTTTTTGGTTCTATTGCATCGAAATTCTTCCAGCAAACCTCATATTCTTAAATAAGTGCCCCCCAGTCAAAAACAAAAATCAACATTCATTCAAAATAATTCTAGAATACCTATACCATGCATGACCAAGTATTCATTATGGAAATCATTGAGGAAATCGTTAATACTGTGCCTATTACCGCTATACCACATCCAACTTTGAGCAATTGTTCACTTATACTGTGTTGTGCCAAAAAACCCAAGCCTAGAGGGAAATAAAAGAACTTTCAATTGAAACCTTTAAATCAATCTGGATCGTTTATCTGTCATTTTCACTTCCATTATACAATTATGTAAGTATGTGTTGGTATACAACCAACAATAACACACAAAAATCCAAGAAAACTTGGATCATTTACCCCTTAAGAACATGTGACATGGAAAATATTTACTTTCAAAGTCATTCAAATGAATTTTTTCAAGTTTTTCTTTAAGGTTTTTTTTTTCCAAAAAACAAAAAGAAAAGTAACCAAAAAATTTCAAACTGTAAAGTTTACTAACTAGACCAAAAATGAAAAATCATGAAAGCAAGCACAAAAAAAAAAAAAAATGAGTTTCTAATATTCATTTGATCTCCTTTCAATCTCCTCCAAAAGGCAAAAAAAAAACGACAAAAAATATAAAACTTTTCGGGGGAAAGTAAATCTGCAAGCAGACACTGATGATCGATCGCTAAAGCGCGTTTGATTTTTTTTTTTTTTTTTTTTAAAGCAAAAATTCAAGTAGGAGGATGTTTGCTTTGCTATTGATGCCAAGTAATGGTACTTTGTAAATAGTAAAAAAATGATGCACGGATTTTGAAATTTTCATTTTAAATTCATCATCGTGTACATGTAAACTGGCCACAAAAAAAAAAAAATTTTTCGCTAAATTGCTATTTCTTGTCGTCTTTTGTGTGTGTGTGTGTGTGTACAAGGCACATACCAATGTTTATGATCGTTATAAAATTTCATAAACTATGAATATTACCTGATAGCCAAAAAAAATTGAACCGGTTTTTGATTTTGGTGAAAATCTAAATAAATGGATACCTTTAATTCAAATCTGTACCACTATGGAGACGATCAAAGATGAGATCGTTTTTTTTTTTGTTTTCTATATCTTATGTGTGAATGTGTGTGTGTTTGTATGAAATTTACTTGAAGGAGCAATTTCATCCAGTTTGGGCTCTTTTCAAGATTTTTATATTTATACCCTAGTCTAGCATCTATGTACGTTACTTTGTTGTTTGTACAAACACAAACATACGAAGCTGCAAAAATTTTCTGCATGTATGTACCATGCATGTATGTACGTACATCTCTTTTTGAGGTATGCGTTTAAATACAACTTTGGTTTTTTTGTTTTAAACTTGTTTGAAAAAAAAAATCAATCGAAGCCAGTAACAACTTTTCAAGTTTTGTTCAAAAAGCAAAAATAACAAAAAAAAATAAAAAATTTTCAAAAGACTTTGCAATATCACATGAATAGGAATTTTTTGTGCAAAACACTTACACAGATGACATACGTATACGTGTGCACTAAAAAACTTAAAAAAAAAAAAAAAAATTGAATTGATCAGAATGTAAGTGGGCGATGACCATACAAAATGGATTCCAAAAAAGAGTTAATGCACATATCGTAGTATATCATTTAACTGTATAGCAGCATGTAAACGAATGTATGATCATCATCGTCATCATCATCATCATGATGCTCACATTAAGGCCCAATTTCTTCATACCTTTAGTTAGCTATTCTTGAGGATAAAGTTAACCCCGGGAGATATCTTCTAAATTGGTTTTCTTCACTAAACTCGAAGATTAAACTATCTTCAGGATAGAAATACTTTCTACAGCCTTTAAAAAAAAATGACATGAGACCAACTTCATGTGTAATTTACAAGAACAAACTTCTTCACCCGTCCAAAATTTTTAAATTAGTTATCTCAAGCATCGAGTGGTCCGCTGTAGTCGAGATATCTCGATCACCTTAAAGATATCTGCCGAACCTTAACCACCATCGGTTAATTTAATCTTGAAGATAAACGTCTTAACTAAAAATGAAGAAAATCAAATATTCGGCTTATCTTCACAAGATATACATACATTAAAGTGAAGAAATTGGCCCTAATTCAAGCTCTACAACCACAATTGCAAACCATCATGTATGCGATTATCATTGTCTATAGATGGAACATGTTCACTATGTACTTTAGTGAAAATCCTAAATTAATCATAACAGAAGATTTTGTACAAGAAATAGGGCCAAAACTTGTATTGGTATTACTGTGCGCGCGTTTATAAATACATTTTTTTTTTTTTTTGTATATTTATGTATGTATGTATGTATTGGCTTTGGTACACAACTTTGTTGTAAAAGTTTTTTAAGTTCAAAAAAGTTGCAACAAATCTTTGCCTTCTTTTTCATTAAAAAAAAAAAAAAAACGGGCAAAAAAAAAAGTTCAAAAATGAAGGAGAGAACCAAACACAAACATATTGAAGCAAAAAAAACATGAAACCAGTCTACTCAGTTTGTTTTTTCTTTTTTTTTGTTTTTTTCTTATAACATTCCAAGAAATCGGAATTATTTATATGCATACATTTTATTTAATACAAAAATTTCTATTCAATAAATAAATTTGGTTATAAATGCAAAATATAAAACAATGACAACAGCAAATGATCATGGTGATGATGATGATGGTAATAATAAAAACCGTGAATTCAATTCAAAATTTTCATTAATATGCTACAAAACAGCTCGTTTTTAGCTCATAAAAATTAATTTTATTTTTTCTTTTTCGGCTTTGATCATTTTTTGTTTTTTTTTTGAATTTAAATTATTCGTAAATGAAACGTTTCATTTACGTGATCATTATATTGGCACATTTTATTTATGTATTAATTTTTTTTGTGAGATAAATAAGAAAGCTTTTCGCTATCCTTGAAGAAAATACAAATAGAAGAGTTCGAATAAATTCAAAAATTCATCCATTGCTCTATTTGATGCGTGATATTCAGCTTTTAAGATAATCATAATACGCTCGATATCGCATCATCAAATAGGTAATGATGCATTTTTGAATTTACCCTTAGTTACAGATTGTATCACAGTGAAATGAAAATTAATGCGCACACGCGTATATTTTACGAATGCAAGCCTATAATGACTATATGCAGTGTTGTTGTTTTTTCTTCAGTCATCCAGGATAAACCTTGATTTTCTCAACAGTTTAACTCCATTCATTTAATCATTTTTAGCAATATAGATATGTGGATTCTGGACAACCGGCTCTGTCAACTCATGACGTAACAAGATCAATAATCTATTAAAAGGTGTTTGAAAGCTGTTTCATAGCTGTTTCATAGCTGTTTGAAAGCTGTTTCAAAGCGATTTTAAAGCGGTTTAAAGCTGCAAGGGTTTTTATTGACCTTGTGATGTCATGAACTGTCTCTTTTTTATTTACGATTTTTTTTTTCACTTTTTCAATTTATCATTCCATTACTTCCAATTCTACTAGGACTTCATATTTCCATTTTTGTTTTTTTTTTTTTCAATGGAAACCTATCAAACCCTTTTGGTTCCCCCCCTCTATATCTTTCTATTCTTGTCAGGTATAAACTCTTTCATACGTAAAATTAAAATCTTACAGGAACATCAGTTTTAACTGTATTGAATTTGAAGTGTTCAAACATGGAATTAAGCTCATTTTACTTGAAAGTGATAAGAAATTCATTTTCTAAATTTTTCAGATAATTTAAATTTTAGATATTTTGTATTCCTTGCTGAATCCCTAAAATTCCTTAATTTGTACTGTTTTGTCTTCTTGCAGATTGATTTATATTTGTAAAAAAAAATCCAAATTTTAATAATTTTTGAACTTAGATCACTTTCAAATAAAATGGCTGAGATATATGTACATAAATTCACATAGGATTTTTTATTTTTCTTGTGGCGCTTTTACATCCCAATTTGAATCCTTGGCCAATAGATTTCCTCTACCTTATCATGTTTAAGTTGCATGTTACACGGTTATAACACATACATATAAGTGTGTAACATTATCGCTTTATCCTTTGCTATTCCATGCCAATATTCCTCAATCTAGATATATAAAACGATCAATTGTAACCGATTAACGATCTATTTAAATTAAAATTTTTCAAATATTTCAATTTTGCTTTTGCTGTTTTTTTTTGTCTTTCTTATTTGCTTTACATTAAAAGTAAAAAGAAGAGAAGAGAAGAGAAGAAAAAAATTTATTTTTTTTTTTTTTTTTGCAATTTCAATAACTTTATTATTCATGATCAATTTTATTGATGTGATGATCATCATCATCACATTTGTATTAATTAAATGTGCATACAAAAATATGATAAATGAAATTGTAATGTACAACTATGGCCATATTCACATATGTACATATGGGTATGCTAGATGATCGCTATAATATATGGTTCAAATATCCACACATAGATACGTGTACATAACTATAAGTTTGGTGTTAATAATGTCGGTGTTGATTAAGTGCTAGAATATAGTATACGAGTATTGTATATGTAATTGGCCTGATTGTGAAACAAGAATCAAAGTTAAATTCCATATTATCATTGCTATTTTGTACAAGAATTTTTTTAGTTTTTTTTGTTTTTTTTTTTTGTTTTTTCCTCCATCGTACCCGCATACACTAATTCACATGTGTATGTGCGTGTATAGGATATATGAACAAGATCAGAAATAAAGCGAAAATCTATGAAATTTTATGCAATTGCAAGTGTAATCGCAGCTAAAAGTTGAATGTTGTTAACTGATTTTTCTTCATCAGATGTTTAAACACAAGTAGCAATTTGTTTGATTATAAAAAAACAAAAAAAAAAAAAAATACAAAAAAATTAGCTGCGAATTCAGGAATTGAATGCGCGTATTCAATTCTACGTATACATGCGTACATTTATGTATAACTTAATTATAGAAAGAAAAACCCACAAGAAAGAAAATTTTCAACAATATATATTATATTGACACAAAAGGTATATTAAAAATACAAAATGAAAACTAACTAATCAACTTCAATGGAACTATCCTATACATGTCTATGTTCATGCATTATAAACAAGTCTTTTCAATTTTGTACCAATATGTGAATGTGTGTGTGTGTGTGTACGACAAGTTATACATGTACACATAAACACAAGCATTTCAGAGACATACATATCATTGAATGACCATTGCAAATTGATGAAGTAACGATGGTCCTAAGGTCTAAGATAAAGTCAAATTAATATCCAAAGCCCAATGTTGCGTTATGAGCATTGTGTTTTTAATCCATTGAACAGCGTATTCGTCTATTTTATGATGATCAACCAGAGTGGACCTTGGTTTGCTCCAGGATCTCCATCCATTCTGTCCTCCGATTCACTACATTTTTCTAGTTTCTGACACTAATAATCCTCAAGTAACTTTCAACGTCATCTAGCCAGCGAAATTTCAGTGTTCCTCGTCATCTCTTACCCTCTGGCTGGGACTTGCAACATCACCTTTCGTTTTATATTATTTTCGGTTCCTCTTATAACATGGCAAATCCACAAAAGTCTGCTTACTCTAATACAGAGAACAATGCTCATGTCCTGGTAGAGTTCGTCTATTTTATACATTAAATATTTTCACTACAGGCCTTATGGCAATATATGTATGCATCTCTTTTCTTCTCTCATAATTTCTCATAAGAGCATTTCATATAGATCCCAATATTCTCATTACATATTTCACTGTATAATCAGTTGTTCATTTATAACTTTATCACGTCGCTTTCCTTCTCGTTCGACTTTAGTTGATGGAAATCCAACAGTTAACATCTCAGGTTTAAGATAATTGAATATGGTAATTGTTGTAACCATTATTAGAAGAATTTAAAGCATTTATAGTTTCTTTCTTTCAATTATTGATTATGTTTTGCTTCATAGTATGAGCTTGTATACTTTTTGATTAGCAATATCAACGTTAAAATTTACAAAAAAAAAAAAAACAAAAAATAGAATGATGAGACGTAAAGCATTTAGCAACTTTAATTTCTTTTTATTAACGACATCTTATTGAAAAAAAAAATTTTTTTTTTGTTAAGCAAAATAATCTGTTTGCAGTTCCTTTGTCGGTGCAATATAAAACTCCTTGTAAATATTTGTGTTTGTATGAAAAAAATAAAAAATAAAAAATTGAGAATTTTGTTTACGTTTGAATAAACGATGATGATTGTTTATATTATTACTGATGGCGAAGATGACGAAATGAAAAATACACATCAAATGCATAAGTACGTCATGTGTACATGTAATACACGTGTTTGTTTTGTTTGGGTCAAAACACTGCGACCAAATAGAAATTGTTTTTTTTTTCTGTATTCAAAAACTCGTCAATTACCTAAGCTCTAACTAAATTTGGCTACAGTCAATTCAATTCAAGTTAACGAAAAGCCCTGTCAAAGTCAGATTGTAACTATATTGGATTTTTTGGGTTTTAAACGATGAGACAATGTGTTATAGGACATTTTCCAGTACTGCCAGTGTAACGGGTGAAGAAAGTGAGGCGAGTATTTAGGTAGTCTATTGGCCCCGTGCAACCTTATAAGCATCTTACTTCCTTCACCCGATGTCTCATAAGATAATTTTTCATTTCAATGTCTCATAAAAGTCTCATCGTCTAAAATCTTTGATTCTGTGAATTGAATAATAATACAATTAAAAATGAGATTATGTTACTCAACTCACTCAATTTTGTATGGTCAGTCAGACAGAAGACAAATTCAATGGATCTAACGAAAAATCAGAGAGTTAAACTGATTTAAAATAATTTAACCAGACCTCTATCTCTGACTTAAGCTAACTGTAGTCAAATTTATTAAAATTTCGCGATTTCAAGGAGTACCAGAAGGTTGTACGGAAGCTAAGTCTCTACCAAACGATCTCTTGTTCAGCACAGGATCATCAAGTAGGGCTATTCAACTTCTCACAAATACAAGGCATACCTCACTGGATCAAATTGAATATTTCTTGTTTTTTCTTTTAAATAAAAATCCTTCTTAATGGTTCTACTCTGTATAAGTGCATGTAAAGCCGGTTCATCATAAAAGCTGGTTAAGTCTGAAAAATTTATTTTTTTTTTATCAATTCAATATGTCTCTCAAAACAGAGAAATTTTGTTTTTGACTTTTGGATTTCGATCTAATCTAAAGAACTAGCAAACAGAATAAGAATTTTAAGAGTTTATCTTCTAATTAAACGCTAAGTTCATCAAAAATAACACCGAACTCTGGAGCTTGTCTATATAAATCAACAATTCATCGATTCAGGACATTCCAAAATGCCCTTTAAGGACATAAAAAAAAACTATAAAATGTTGATTGAACTGAATATTTGGTTAATAGCCAAAAATACTAAAAAAAAAAAAAAATCTGCATGATGATCATTAATTTAGAAATTGCAATACTGTGCAATACACATTCTGATGTTTATTAATAAAACTCCTAACTAATTACTAAAAAAAAAAAGTAACTGTCAAATGACACAAAAATGTTTATATACAAATGTCTTCATGTACATATAAGAATTTTAAATTTAATGAACCATATGTGAACATAATTATCCAAAAATAGCAATAAAAAGCTGTAACAGATCATTTATACAGATCCATGATGTATGTATGTGTACGAACATGTCGTTCATTTTTTTTTTTTGGTTTTTTAGTATAATTTTCTGTTTAGGCATATTTGTATGATGATCAGCTCTGAGCTCAGCATCAGAACAAAATGCAATGGCACATGATAGAAAGTATTTAAAAAAAAAAAAATTTTTTTTTTTTTTCTAAAAAATGAGGTAATTAACCTCTCAAACTACAGACTATAAATATGTACTTGAATGTATGTACATATGTAAAATGCGCACGCATCCTAATAAATTTTCCATAATGAATATAAGATCAAGATATTTTATTGCATTAAATTTCATTGCAAAAAAAAATTTTTTTTTTTTTTTGTTGCTTAGCTGTTATAATGTCGCCATATTATAGCTTCTATATACAAAATTTGTTTGTATGTATTTTTGGATGTTTGTGAGATTTTGCGCATATTTTTACTTTTTAATGTAATAAAATTTGAAAACAAATCGAATTAAAACAATTAATACATAATGGCAAGGCCCTTTGGACTCATTTTCGTATTAAAATATATAAAATTTCGTCTCGTGCTCGGTAGCACAAGGATATGACAAAAAGGATAGCACAAGGATAGACAAAATCCAAACCTCAACTCAACTAAATATTCTATTAAATCGAATCAATGGAATGGGATGGTTGATAATTCAAAAAATTATCATTCAAGAAATTCAGCAAAAATCAGCTTTAACAGCGTCTTAGATTTTCTCATACCCATGTCTCATATGTCCTGGACTCCTGGACAACTGAGTGGCGAAAAATGATTTTTCAATTGATAAAATCTCAGAAGAGATTTCGAGAAGATTTTTCTCAGAAGATGGATTTTAGTTGAGAGAGTGTGGAATAATCCTTTTTTTTTTTTTTGGGCCTGTGTTGTTTGTGACACATATTCTGTGACACCTTGTATATAAGATATGTATGTATATAAAAATGCAAAACGATCGCATATAAATGAAATATTGTACACATATGAACGAGTATGTATGTGTAAATCAACTTAAATACATGCGTACAATTTGATAGATATATACATTATCTGTACATGATCTACATATATGATCTATACTTCATTTATAAAACTGTGTTCAGTGTTCATTTAGTTGATCGTATCATTTTTATGTATACATAATAGAATTTTTTTTTTTTTTTTTCCAAATGTAGTCCATAAAAAGAACAACAACCATTTATATATGTACATAAATAATGACAAAAGTGATCATTGATCGTACATGTATAATGATCGCGATACATCGGAAGGACAATAACGAAGATATTAATAAATGATAATAAAAAAAACGAAAAGAAAGAAAGAAAGAAGAAATAAGTGATGTATAAAAATAAAATTGTTCTAAGATACACAAAGGAATAGCGAATACATAAAGATAGGAATGTTATATGGATCTTATTTGTCCTTTTATACGTATACGCATTGAGAAATTGGAATCTTCAAAAAGTTCATCTTGAAATAGTTTTCCAAATATAATGACACCTCATGTACTCATTCACATACATATTCATAAAAGATGATATGGAAAATTGCTGTTACAATTACGTTCAGACTACATAAATATGAGCAAGAATATTTTTTTTTTTTTTGTATCGTCAACTGTAACTGTAAAAACAAAAAATAAGAAAATTCAAAATTGACAAAGAATTTTTCTGATCTTATTCTAGTTGAGAATTCAAATTTACCAATGTATTGTTCTAAGTTTTAGGTATAATTATGTTAACTAAACACTGAACCCCCGAACGAATTTATTTAGATCTTTAGAGTTTAGACTGTTCAATTTCAACGCGATTTCTAACTTTCTAAGGCCTGTTTCATTGTTCGAGCATTGAAAAAGCATTTTATTCGGGCGATTGATTACTCATCGCTCATCGAGTCAGCGTTTACTGCTCATCGCTCTTCAATATGAAACAGGCCTAAGCTTATAGCTGCGGTGTCGAGGCTGTCTAATCTCACATCTCATCATCGTTGATTGATAACGTATAAAATTATTTCAATGCGATATGGATCCTTGAATTTTTGAATAAATAACGAATCTCAAAAATCTATATAAAATTATTGTAAGAGAGATTATTATAAGAAAGATAAATGACAACATTTTGGAAAAGAGAATTTCGAATCTAGATTTTTTCAAAACACATAGAAAAAAGGACCAAAAAAATAATTCCAAGACTAATAAGGATATTCTACATTTTTGCATATCCCACAAATCTAATCCTTAATAATTTTATGTTTTTTTTTTGTTTTTTTGCAATATTCACACAATTTATTAATTTAAAAATGTTTAAAATTTCAAATTGGTTTGACCATCAAATCAAAGTTCAAATCACAAGAAAACGTTACTTTTTTTTTTAAATTTCAAAAATCCGTTGCTTATTTAAAATTTGACATTTTGTAACAAATACTTATTCTATATGATTTGTCTATTTTTCATTTATCGATCTTGTACACTATACACAAGCATGTATGCACAATTATATGAAAATCTGTTTGATCACAGCATATTGGGCAATCATCATTTTGATCGAGATTTTCAGAGAATTAAATAAATATGTAGTGTGCGAAGTGTGTGAAGCAGCTTCATATAATTATGATTATTATGAAAAATTCTTAATATTTTGCGAATTATCCTATCGGAATAGAATTTGGAAATAATATTTTTGTGAAATCCGTTCATTTCAAATTTTTTTTTGTGCTCTTTTATATTATGTAAAAATCTTTTTACATAAGCAATTAAATTTGGAATAATCTTCAAAAAACAAAATTCTTTCTTTCTTTTATCCTGTGTCATACACTTACAGTAAGAATACATAAATGAAAAGAAAGGATGTGTTTTTTTTTTTTTTTTTTATTTTTTTTGTTTTTATTTGCAAGGCCAAGTACTTCAAGGACACTTCATATTTTTTTTTAAAAAATAAAAATAAAAATAAAGTTCTACGGGCCGAGCCGTAGAATTTAAGAGAGAAACATGAATTTCTACTTATCTTTAATATTTTCAATTGCCTTTTGAAAAATTTAAAAATGTTTGTATGTAACAGAAAAGTATATGCATGCTCTCTCAATGTTGTGATATATGTAAAAGAAAATATCACTATAAAATTTCCTTTCAAATTCTGCTGTACACGAACGAATATAGGCATCAATTATGAGAATCTATTGCTAATCGATTGCATGTTTAAAAAATAAACTTTTCGTATTATTAAAGTCTATTCGAGTAAACATTTTTCTATTATAGGCGTCAATTATGAGAGTCTATTCGACAAAATAATAGAATCGATTTTTAAAAAGTCGATCAAAACAAGTCTCGGTATTGTATGTAAACCCAATCGACTTACATGCATAGTACTAAAAAATTATATAATACTAAAATTAGGTAATTTGATTGTTTACTTCTTAAATTTACATGAAATTTTTTTATTTGCCAATTGTCAACATTTTTATTTTTTCAAAATTTTTTGTTGTCATTTTTTTTTTTTTTAAAAAAGTTGATCACAAAAATATTAGCAACTTGTCAAGTCTATAAAATATGTAGAAAAATTTTTTACTCGAATAGACTTTCATAATACCGAAAGTCTATTAGTAATAGACTCTTATAATTGACGCTATAGATTTAAAAAGTCGCTGATATTTTTGTGATACGCTTTAAAACAAAAAAAAAAAAGCAAAAAAAATGACAACAAAAAATTTTGAAAATAATAAAAATTTTGACAACAGAAATAAAAATATTTCATGTAAATTTAAGAAATAAACAATCAAGCTAGCTAGTTTAAGAACTGTAATTTTTTTAGTACTATGCATGTAAGTCGATTGGGTTTTTACATAATACCATGACTTGTTTTGATCGAATTTTAAAAGTCGATTCTATTATTTTGTCGAATAGACTCTCATAATGGATGCCTATAATAGAAAAATTTTTACTGGAATAGACTTTCATATAAAGTTTATTTCGATTGTATTATTTTGTCGAATTGACTCTCATAATTGACGCCAGACATATAATTTTTTCTTCAAAATTCTTCAAAACAACAAATTAACTTTAAAGTTAAATTGCTTGTATCCTTATAAATATTTTTTTTTTATTTTCTGCTTATTCATTTTACTTTTTCTTAATTTTCTCAAGTGATGAACAAACCAAAAAAAAAAAAATAAAAAAAATAAAATAACGAATTAACAAAAGTTTTTTTGAGCAAAACAAAGAAAAAGCGAAAGAAAAACTTGATCTCTGTGTATTTTTGCATTTCTGTACATCATCGTTATACCTCGTTTTTGTATTAATTTCATTTTTTTTTTTTGAAATTTCTTCAAGGACACATTAAATTCATTTTTGACTTTTGTTTGCTTGTCAGTCAAATGAATGTACAAAAACGTGTACAAAAAAAAAAAAAAAAAAAAAAATATGAATGAAGGATTAAGGGCATTCACCATATCATCATGAAAGTTTCTATCACCCATCACAACTCTAAACCGTTTTTTTTTTTTGTTTTTTCGTCCTGTTCAAATCATTTTTGTACACAACAGATAATACGTACACTTTCAAATATTTTGTTATAGGTTATTGCACTTTCATTTTCCTTTTTTCCTTTCTTCTTATGGAAAATTCGTTTTTCTTTTGCTTGTTTTCAATTCGAAAAATGGCTTTTTTAATCTATCAAAAAAAAAATTTAAAAGACAGCAAAAAAGGTGTTCAAAAGAAATGAAAAAAAAAAACGAAAGAGAGAGAGAGAAAGAGATGAAAACAAAAAAAAAAAATTATTTTTTTTGTATATCCAGCTGAAAGCACACAACAACAGGTCAGACGTTAGATATTTTTGAATTATTATGTACACTTTGTTTCTTGGTTTTTTTGCTGTTTTCCCAGAAAAAGAAAAACAAAATGAAACGAAAATGTAAAGAAAACGCAAAGATAAAACAAAAATAAAAATAAAAGACGAAAAAAAATAAAATAAAGCAAGAAAATCTTTTGAGACGATCCCACACACGTACAGACAACGATGTTGAACCAAGGATTTCAGTAATGGAAAATAAAAATAAAAAAAATGAAAAAAGGAAAAAGCTTTTTTTAAATTTTCATTTTCTTATTTTTCTTGGGTTTTTTTTCTTGGCTTTCGATTATGTATGAATGAGACATGGATGGTGTTACATCAACATCACCCGAAAATTATCACCCACACGATATATTTTTAAGCAGCTCAATTGTGTGTGTTTGTGTGTTTGTGGACATGTAACACCATCGCAGTTTCAGTTTTTCTCAATATTTTCGCTTTTGTATATATTTTTTTTTTTTCGTCTACATTTCATATCCTTTCATGTATGTATGTACGTACATATCGACATTTTTGTTTTTTTTTGTAACAATAATTCCTTTTTGGTATTTTTCATTTTTCTACTAAATTTTCTTCCAAAGAAGAAAGTAAACATTTCATTCAAATTCAAAAAAAAAAAAAAAAAAAATTCTTTTCTATAAAGCTGTTTCCAGAGATGATGATCTTTGAAAATTTTTAGGGTCTTTTTAGAAATTTTCTGTATTCTTTTTACAGATTCTAACTCTTATGCTTGTATTCATCAACCAAGATTATCTGTTGTTGATATTTTTATGACCATTAGAATTTTGCCGTATTCATCAACATGCGTTCATCAACGTGGATAAAAATCAAGGATAAAAATTTTTGAAATGTCAAAAATGTCAACTGATTGTCATATTTTTATGAAAAAATAATGACATTACTTTGATAAATTAATCAACAATTTGCTTCTACAGTATTAGTGGTTTTCGAATATAGTCCAAGGTTATGTTTTTTATGATATTATGTTTACGAATACAGGCTAATGAATACGATTTTATCTCAAACTAAATATGAATCTTGATTGATGAATACGGCCACTAAAACCTTTAAGCCTATTTAGGTATCCATTTGCAAAGCATTTTTCTTGTATAATATGCTCATAGCCTAGTCCTGTGAATCAGATGGGATTCTTCTTCTTCCATAGCCTTTACAGTCCACGATGAACCTGAGCTTCCTCTTCTCTTTTTGTAGAAGGTTTCACAACTATTTTCTATCATACAGATGATGGGATTACAAATACAAAAATATGAATACAATTTACATGATAAGGATCCTTGTATTAAACACACACATACACACACGTACAGAGTTTATTAGCAGAGTTAATGATTTCTTTTGAATGGCCGTAATTGTGATTGGGTAATTTTGTTTTGTATAAGAAAAACTTTAACATATTCTCAGTGTCCGTGTAAAAACACCTTAAGGATCAAAAAATAAATTCTTATGTTTCATCTATAGAAGAAAAAAAAAGATAAGAAAATTTTATGTATCCCTACACATACATACATATGAATGAGTATGGGAAATTTTCCTTATTCGAAGGAAAAAATAACAAAATAAAATAACAAAATAAAAAAAGTAAAGCAAAAACCGAAGAAGAAGATCCATACGTATACGAGTACGAGATATGCAATATAGTACTCATTTCTGTATACCGAAATTTTCAAGATACGTTGAAAAAAAAAAAAAAAAATTGCTGTAAATATGAAAAAGATGTAAAGAAATAAATTTTTTTTGTTTTTTTGTTTTTTTTTTCAATTTTGGATCACTAAGTTTATAAGGATTTTTTTTGTTTTTTTTTTTTTTTTTTTTTAAGAAAAATTCTCTGTATTATTAAGGTATCTGTAGATGTTTAGGTACATATTTGGAATACACGTATAGAATTATATCAGCAATATGAAAGGATTTTTATATTCACACAAGTGTATGGGGAGGGGAAAGGTAATTGAACTTTTTGTTTTTCAACACTTTGACTGTTATAACACTATTTTTAGTTTTTTTTTTTTTCTATCGAAACACAAAATGTGTGCAAATATAAAAAAGATACATTTAAAAAAAAAAACCGTTATAAAACTCAAAAAGGAAAAAAAAAAATTTTTTTTTTCTTTTTTTTTGTTTTGTTAAAAAATGAAAACAACAAAATACATAAAAAGTAAAGTAAATGAAAAAATAGCACACAAAAATTGAATACCCTAAGGCCCCTAAGGCGGCATGGTCCTTTATATACAAAAGCTAAACAATATGCTTCATCCATTTTTAAATGTGACCGACTGCGATGTCTATATTTTTACGTGTTTGTGTGCTAAATATACGTACTTGTATCATGTATGTATGTACACTTAGAAAGCTTTTCTCATCACTTTTATTTTTCCTTCATCATCATCATCATCATCATCATCATTTTTGTTTTCTTGGTTATTTTGTTTCTCTAACCTTCCTTTTCCCTTTTTAAAATGCTCATCTTTGTTGTTGTTACAAATTTTTTTTTTTTTTTTTTTTTTTTTGAATAAAATTTACTAAGTTTATTACTTTTTCTTTGCTTCCTTTTTTTGTTTTGTCTTCTTTCGCTATTTTCCCATTTTCCTAGAAAAATTTTTTTGTTTTTTTCTTTGCATATAACTTTCATATTCGAATGCTTGTGTAGACAAAAAAAATTTTTTTTTTTGTTTTTTTTTGTACGTACGTTACATACATCAACCACACAATTTTTCATACATATACATACGTCTTCGTTATCCTTGCATTAAAGAAAATAAATAAAAAAAAAAATGAAAAAAAAAAATACTTTGACATGACTTTGAAATGTACATGAAACAATGTTTTTTTTTTTGTTTTTGTTTATCAGGTCATTGACACAAAATTATTTTCTGAGTTTATTTGGGTATAGTACATAAGTGTATATGTATGCATGTAAGTAAATCGCGTATTATATGTAAATGTGTGAAGGATACGTGTAAATTAAAAGGATAATAATATCATGTGGCCACAAAATATTTATTTTGTTTTTCATATATAGATTAGAATTTTTTTTGTTTTTTGTATGTATAAAATTCTTTTAAATCCTTTTTAATTCCCCCTAAAACTCTTCCATCCCCTTTTCCCTTGCCCTCCTTTTTGCATTTTGTGAAATAAAGAGGATTGAAAAATTTTTCAACACGAAATATCAAAAATATTTGGGTGAAATAATTTTTTAACAGTCTAACTGAAAAGACTGAAAAACGCATTTTTCGACATAAACTATGGAACACCTTGTAATGCATATGTACATATATGAAACAAATGAGGGCATAGAAATTTCGATATGTGTATGATTATCTGACGCGACATATGTAGACGTGTACATATGTGTGGTAGTAAAAATGATTATGTACCTGATATAGGTATAAGGACAATGTAATTAGGATAGGAAAGTCACGCATATTTACATATATTTTGTATTCTAAATATGATTTTTAAATGTAGTATCAGGAACATGTCCTTTTTTGTTATTGTTTTTGTTTTTTTTTTTTTTTTGAAAGTTTCATAGGTAGGTTTCTAGGAATATATGTATGCGATGTACCTATGTATGTGGATATAGGTATCGAAAAATTAAGGACAAATTGAGTTTAATTAAAATAAAAGATGCATTAATGCAAGACATACATAGATAAAATGACACAAATTTAATCATGTTTGTGGTGTGTTCACATTTTGAGATATAGGCACATGTAATGTAGATTAAGGATGATAAAATTGAGTATTTACGTGAATGTGTGTGTTTACAACATCAGTTATCATGTACTTTACTCAGCGGGCCTTACTCTCTCCCCCACTTCAAACAGCAAATTTCTATACTCACTCGAGGTACATATACACAAAGTTTAATTTTATAAACTTTGAACATTTTCTAGTGAAAAGCTGTAAATAAAAATGTAAAGCATTTAAAGAATTTGATTTTAGATTTATGTATAAGGATCTGTATGAATGGGAAATACGTACGTATGTTGGTTGTCTTTAGTAAACTTGTCTTTTGTCCTCTACAAATGTGTAATTTAATATATCAATGATGCTTTAAAAATGTCATTTTGTTAACATGAAAACATTAAGAAATTTCAAACCTGCGTTATATTCACTTTTACGTACATTTTACACAGTTGAAATCGCACAGTAATACGTTTTGAAACTCACGATCACAGTGTATAAGATCGTATATTCTATATAGTGATAACACTATGGACTAGCATTACTTTAAGTTATTATCACTGTTCATCTTTTAGAAAAAATACAACTACAACAATGTTTAATGTTAAGAAGGCCTACATATATCAATTTACATAGTAATAATCAGAATTTCCAGCAAGAACATGTTCCTGCATTTATTTATTTTTTTTGTTAAGAAAATCTTTTCTAAATGTTTTCAGATGGCTAAGTCATTTGGTCAAGATAAGATGAATGAAAATAGGTCAGAAGGAAAAAGATCTGCCCCGAGAGGTCAGCCAAGAAAACGTTGGTGGGATGACGTATTCAGTGACATCATATACGAAGGATAAAAATAGAGAATTGAAGGCAGATGGCGAATGATAAATGGGAATGATGGCAGCTCCTGTAAGAGGCGATGGATCCTTCATGGACTGTAATGCCAACATGATGATGATGATGATGATGAATTTTTTCAGTGTTTATGTATGTAAGTATGTAGTTCATAATTCAATCTAATATACCAATCCAGTTATGGACCATATATATAGGGTAATAGGTTATGAAAATCTGTTTTAAAAAACAAAAATAATAATTAAACGATCGAGAAAAATTTTGAATTTTTTCGAATTTTCTTCAGCAAGCACATGATATTTTGTTGGTATGTGCACATTATTAGAAAAAAAAAAAACAAAGAAAACAAAACAAAAAAAAAATCCATTGCTACACATGTGAAAAAACAAAAAAAAAAAAAACGATCAAACAAAATGGCGCAAAAAAATTCACTATACAGTTACACAAGATCGTTTTCATTTTTCTCAATGTATTGGGGAATTTTTTTTTTAATTTTGTTTTTGAATAACTTCGTAAAATCTACAAGAAACTTTCACAATCAAAAAAAAAAAAAAAAACTTAGGATTTTAGTCCAGTTATATATGGACATGTTTAGTTGAAACATTTGAATATATTCAAAATCATAGAGTTTATACGTTAGTATCTATTTAGAGATACTTATAATAGTCAATTTGTAGATACATATGGACCTCTTTGTAAGACAGTTAAAGTGGTGTCAGTAGGTATTTCAGATATGACCAAAGTTTCCATTCCATTTCTAATTCAATAACAATGCTGAATGCATTGATTTCTTATAATGTAAGCTGATTTGATTTTTTTTTGATTTTTTTTTTTTTTTTTTTTTTTTTTTTTGAATTTTTGGCCTCTATATGGTTCATTTGTGTACGCTATACACGCTAAAATAATTCAAAAAAAAACTAAATCGAAATTCATACACAAAACAATGTCTATAGATACAAAATGATTTTCCAATGTTGCGGGATTCCGGATTTTTGTTGTTTAGCCAGTCAAATGTGAAGGTAAAAGGCGTTGTTACAAAGTAATCAAGTATATAGATACCTGCAGTACATAGTTACGTCTATATATATATGCTAAGAATACTTGACGATTTAAAAAAGATTAATCAATTCATAATACTTTAACAATATGTACGTTATTATATGCACTAGCCTAAGAAGTTTTTTTTTTTTTTTTGTTGGGTATAATAAAGCGATTCATGGTTCATACACATCCAAACATACAGAAAATGATATGCATATATACGTATACGTACTCGTATAGCATGATTCAAGCAAAATACAAATTTAAAATGCAAACAAAAAAAAAAAAATGAAACGGCTTAAACTCAATTATTATTAAAAAAGATAAAACTAAATAAACGCGAAAATATAAATCAAGAAAAAAAAAACATAAAAAAAAAAAAAGTTGTTTGTGTTCCAGAGAGAGTCAACTTTGTTTAAGATACAAAAAGCAAAAAAGCAAAAAAAACAAAAAACAAAGAAAATATTTTTGCAAAATCTTTTTTACTATCCGCCCAAGGCTCTCCAAAAATAACAAAAACCAAAAAAAGCAAAAAAAAAAAAAAAAAAAAAAACATGACAAGAAAAATAAATTAAAGAACATAAAAAGCACTTTTGTACATACATACATGTATACACAAAATGTTTGTATGTGTGTCTGTTTGAATGACTTGCATCATGTCTGCAACAAAATACACGATCGGTCAACAATTTTCTGATTTTCTATACGTACATACATATATCCCAGATCCCCAGCCCCAATCAAAGTCAAGCCAAGTACTTTAAACAACAACAACAACAACAACAACACAATATGATATTGATATTGATATGTATCTTGTATAGATACACTCTTCTATATGGGCAACTTTTATAATACAGCAAGCATTGCAGCAGCAACAATAGCAGCTAGCACAACAAAATAGAAATGGCAATGAATGGTAATCAGCTTTTATGCGTTCAAATACTTTGAACTTTTCAAGGTCAATTGCGAATGAGCTGCTCAATTTTTCTTTTAATAAAATATACAAAAAAAAAAAAAATTTTTTTTTTTTTTTAAAGTTAAGTTCTTGATCGTTATTTTCGCTTTAACAATTTATAAGACAACTTTTTTTTTTTTTTAATTTTGCTTTTTATTTTCAATTATGTGCATATATCGCTTTATTATACATACGCTAAAATTCACAACGTTGGTCGTTGATGTTTTTAATATGTTTTTGTTTTTTTTTTTTTTTTTTTTTTGCAAAATGCTCCATGCTCCAAGCATATGTATGCCTACGTATTCGTGTAAGCAATGTAATGGGGTGTCTCAGAGAAATGACACAAAACATTGAGAATATTTTAAGATCGATATACTTAGATCGTGTTTTGGTGATTGGGACAGATTCATCTAACCTTTTTCCATTCTGACCACCTATGTATTTTTAACCCCTTTTCTCTCTCTGCTGTCCACTATTCAATCATTAAAACACTTAAAAATTCAATTTTTATCCCCTCCACCTGTGGCCTTCTTGCTCTTCCCACCACCTAAAAACACTTGATCAATGTTATAAACGATCCTCTCTATTCCCTCCACCTATTCACACTACCAAATGACCTTGTGTCATCACATCCAGACATTTATGACATTTTCTTATACAAGACCTCTATAGGGTCTCCGAAAACTAGATGGAGACGCACAGTACAAAAAGAAACGGGCAAATCATTTAATCAACTTCGAGTTATCGCCGCTAATCGAACCCAGTGGGTAATCTACGTTGACAGCCTATATTCCTAGAGGATATGACATTTATTATTTTTATTATAGGGTGGCTTAAAACATGAGGTGGTTATCCCCTAATTTTATTTGATCTCATGTACTTTATTCACCCTGAAAAATTTTCAATCTCCCCTTCATCTTAGAAGAGAGACTACAACGATTTTTTGTTCCCATTACACTGGGGACACCCCATAAATTGATGTTTGTAGTGTAGTTTGCATCGCATACCCTTTTCTTATATTATACTGATCGTGTTTTTCTTTTGATATGCTCTTAACTTTCTTCAAAAAAGATTTTTTGGATTTTTTTTTTTTTTTTTGTATTTAACTTGTTGAAGATTTCAATCGAATACCGTAGCGCATCATACTTGAGTTCATGTGTGTAGGTGTTGAATAAAAAATATTAAAAAAAAAAAAACCAAACTATGGAAAAAGAACAAAACAGGACTTCATTTTTAAGCGCGTATAAAATGTGTTTTGAATTTGTTCGTTTTTACTCTGTAAATAAATAAATAAACTGGAAATTTTTTTTTTATTCTTTTTTTTTTTTTTTTGAATTAAAAAACTGGAAACAAGGCGAAAAATATTAAGAAAGTTTCTTGGAAATAAAGGAGAATTCAAGCTACATTTTTTTTTTTTTTTTTGGATTTAAAAAATGTGGTGTAAATATTCAAATTTTCTAATTGTCCGCAATTCATTCTTGTCATCTATTGTGATGATCATGCCAATGATTGTACTTTCAACATTATCATCATCATTGACAGCTTGATGTGAACATTGGCCTTGCTCTAGGATCTGTTACTATTCTATTTTATGAATCATTTTCGATACTGTTAGGCCAACGAAACAAAACAATCACCAGAAGAAAGTACAAATGGCTTGGGCGACACATGCTAAGGAAATATGATAATGAAATCCCCTAGGTAGCTTTACAATGGAACCCTTAAGGGTCCCGTAGAAGAGGTCGATTGAGGACTACATGGAAACGTTTCATATTAACAGAAATGGGTGAAATTCTGAGAGGCTCAGGATAGGTCGAAATGGCCGAAATAGGTTGAAATCCTGTGCTCCGAAAAGGAGTATGAAACTAATAATAATTAATAATAATAGGCAAATGAAAATTCAATTTTTCTACTGACATCTGAAAATTGCATCCCATTACTTTTCCTTAAAGGATTTTCTAAATATTTGAAAATTTTCCGCGTGTAATTGGAAAAAATTCAAAAAAAAAGTAACGACTTTTTCTTTCAAAAAAATCGTTAATGGTTTAGAGATTTTCACGAAATTATTTAGGTAGTGGGTGAGACATCCCACAAAAGCAAAGATTTTCCTTAATCCCTTAGGATTTGTACAATTTTCATATAAATCGCAAATATTATTCCCAATACTACAAAACATGACGATTTCAATGTGTAAAATATTTCAAAAAACCAAAAAAAAAAAAAAAAAAATTCATCTTTTCACTCAGACATGTGCGTATATGAACTTCTTATAGGGCCTAGCCATTTTTTTATGCCATGATGCATATTTTATTCTTCGTCTTGATTTAGTTTTTATGGTTCATTTTTTTTTTTTTTTTATTAACAAAATGTGAAGTATGGAACATTAATATATGAAGCGAGTATTCATAAGAACATATAAAAGTGATCACCACAATATATGATCGCTGGTATACAACATATGTACCAGTATATTGAAGTAAATTTGCAGATATAGTATAAAGTGATCATTTTTATGTGAATTTCATTTTATGTATATACAAAAAAAATATAGAAATTGTGTAAATATCAGCTTATACTAAAGCACATAAGATTTCAAATAAACAAAAAAAAAAAAAAAAATTTCAAAAGACTTGGCTGCATTCTCGTAATTCTCGTATTATACATATACTCTGTATCATGTCGACAAGATTTTTATTTTTAGATTTAGAAACAGAATTTCATGTTCTTTTTTTCTTAGTTTTTGGTTTTTTTTTTCTTAAGAAAAAAAGAAAAGATACATCAGGCAAATAAAATGTACATACGAGTATATAATACCCGAATGAATACCAAAGCCAAAGACTGGTTTTTCTACACAAGTTCTTATTTTTTTTTTTGTCTTTCCCTTTTTTGATTAGTTTTAAGATTTTTTTTTTTTTTTTTTTTAAATTCACTTATTAAAATAAGTTGGAGTAGGTACATACAAATGCGAAAAATAAAAATAAAAAAAAAAAAATTAACATAAAAATTTAAAAATTGCGTTAAAATTAAATTTGAAAAAAAATAAATAAAAAATAAAAAATAAAATGAAAATATTTTTCGCCCTTTTTTTTTCGTTATTTTTAATTACGGCTTTAAGAAAATGTACATAGGTACACCTAAATGAGGATTTAGCCAACATACAGACATTACATCAAAAGCTCATCAATTTGATCAGTTACAAAGTAACATCAGTTAAAATTAAAATAAAATTCTCGAGATATTTAACGAACTCTTATAGATAAAATAACAGAAAACTTTCAAATGATCATCAATTCATTGGCAAAGGTCATTACAGATTGGTTCTTTTAATCAATCTGAATCTGTAATTTTGTTCTGTTTGTTTTTTTCTGTATATATACCCTTTCCACCGGGATTGATTACCCGTTTGCTTGAAAGATGAAGTATCTATCACTGAAGATCACTGATCGAATTGCACACATTTCACCTTCACTTATTGTCCATGTTATGCTGACGATAGGTATCAAAATTTCGAATATTGAAAGTGACTGTGTAAAGGCAACACATTGTGTCCACAATTACACACGATCAAGGAGGAATGAAAAAAACAAAAAACACAAAAATAGATCTACATATACGTACATACTTCAAAGTATGCAATCTGTTTCTAAGAGTCACGTGGAAGTAATAGAGAAAGTATCTTTAATTGAATCCTTGCCTAATTATCCCTATACTTGTTGACAAATCATCGATCCTTTAATTTTCTATAGATTTGTGGTTAAAAATTACATAACCAAAAAAAAAAAAAATCTGACTTGATTTGTAACGCATACACTTACCAGCCTCTTTGTATTTACTTGATTACAAAAAAAAATTAAATGAATTATTAGCTTCAAGGGTTCAAGGATAACTTGAAGGATAATTTTTCAAAAGATGAATTTTTCTGAGAAAAATTTGTTAGAAAATTCTGAAAGTAATCTGAGCAGTAATCTGAAAGATCTTTCATATACTGACTAGAACTAGAAGATCTTTGATATGTAACTTACTCGTGTATCTAACCAAAAAGATATGGCGCCTTTATGTAGAAACACCGGGAGGGTGAGGGATACAATTAATAAGCTTGACTTAGAAAATTAGAAAGCTGCACTGTCGAGGCTACTAAACCTCATCTCATCTTTAATGCTTAAAGATCTAATGTGTAAAACAGATCTGAACGTCCAATTTAATCTATATGTTTTGATTTATCGATCACATTGAAATCATCATGAAAATCAATTTGTACTAAGTTATTTATTTTTTGTTATCATACATAAATTTTGATTTTCATACACAAAAGCCAAACAAAAGCTAAAAATGAATCATTATCATCCTAGAGTAAGAATGTATACATAAATTACGATTTAGATGAATATAGATTCATCCAGACGATATGAAAACATTGTTTGAATTTTTTATGATCGAAATAAAATTAATTGCACATGTGTGTTATGTAGCATACACACACACACACACGGACACATACTCATGTACAAATATGCATAAAGTACACTATGAATATTTTTTTTACTAAATGAGCATAAAATGAATTGAAAACAAAAAAAAAAAAAAAAAAAAACAACTAAAAATATCATTTTAGAATTCATTACATGTTTTCTTAAATTTTTATTGCTACGTAAATTAATTTAAAAAAAAAAAAAATATTGCATATACGTTATGTACACATGGATATTCTTAGGCCTATTTCATACTGGCAAGCGTTGAGCGTGGTAAGCGATGTGCATGGTAGAGTTCATTAACATCAATTGATCGTCAATTACATCAATTAAGCGTACTATAGACATGAGATTCTCTGTCCATTAATATTATGCACTTAAGGTCTTATGGGAGTGAATATGTATATCTTTTCTCTTCTCTTATAATTTCTAATTAGACTGTTTCACGAGCAGTATTACCACAATCCCCAAAGCTATATCAGATGAAATTTTTTAAATATCAAATACATAGTAATATACGTAAAATGGTATCACTTTAAGTAAATCTCCATAAGACCTTAAGTGCATTATATTAGTGGACATAGTATGGTACAATTTAAAAACATCAATTATTGATCATCATTTGAGGAAAATCATGAATTCAAAAACTTTTTGACAAATGTGTCAAAAATTCAAAAACTCAACAGCAATTGACTAGAAATATTCGAGCAACAAAGCATTCAGTTTTAAAAGTCAATGCAGTTATGATGCATTTTTGACTTGTCAGTTACATGTCAAAAATCTGTACATGATCGTGTGATCGTTAAATTTTTAACGTTTTTGAATTGCAATTCACGATCATTCGATATTTGATGTCATCTACTTGTTATTTTAGACTGAACTAAAATAGCTAAGCGACGTTTTAATACAATTGTAGTGAAAATATTGTCATATTTGTCGTTTGACATTTGTACATTACCATCACTTACAACTAAAACAAATTTTGATTGTAAAAACAATTAGCTCAGCGATGTCAACCCATCGATCATAGTCGCTTATCGCTTGTATGTAAATGTGAATAAATGCGCATTAAAAAGTGCATTGTTCGAGCTGTGATTGTACATTGCACATCAGTCATCGCTTACAGCCCGTCGCAGTCAACATATGAAACAGACTTAAAGCTAATACAGCTCTTTTTCATGTAATAAATACACAAATAATGTTATTAAGAAAATGTGTGTGTGTGTACATATGAACGTATATGTATGCATATAGGAAAATCTATATAAAAAATTGTGTTATTAAATACACATTTAAATACTTCCATAAAAATATAATTTAATCAACATTTCGAACAATATAACAAAACAAAAAACAAAAAATAAAAAATAAAAACAGAAAAGCATAACAATAAAATTAATTAAATATACAATAAAATTTGTCTTTACAATAATAATAATAATTCGATTTATTTTTTACTTTATTTTAATGTTTCTTTGTACGTATGTAAATTTTTTAGAATTTTTTTTTTTTTTATAAATTATATTTTTTGTTTAACTTATGATCGTATATAATACAACAATAAATGTATACAAATGAATCTCCTTGAGAAAAGTGCAAAGAATAAGAAGACTACGATATGTGTACATTTTTTGTATTATTATGTTTATAAATGTTATAAACACACGATCGTACATAATGATTGAAAAAATAAATAAAGTCACAATAATAAACTGTACTCGTAGATCCTTGTTGATATAGCCGTTCTTGACCTCGTCCCGTAAATGCGTATGTATTGTACATTTGAATGTATAAAGCATATATACTAGAGAAAATAATTGTATATAGAATTGTGTTGAATGTATGTACATACAATTAAATTTATTATAGTCTATCTACTAATTCAGTGCAGTTAAGGTCTTATATGGAAATGACATTAAATTAGTACCACTTTACATTGCTGTGTATTGATGTTGAAAAAAAAATTCATCTCGTATTGATAACTTTACAGATTGTGGTAACACTACTGATCGTGAGATGATCTTTTTGGAAATTTTTCTTTTTCCTGGTATTACAGCTCGGGGTGAGCCACTACCTCATCCACAATCTACCTCCATCTTCTTCGATTTAGTGCTATGCCTGTCCAATTTTGAATTTTCATTTTTCTGAGATCTTCTTCAACGTTGTCGTTCCATCTTTTTCTAGGTTTTCCCTGGTATCTTACTTCAATCATCTGTTTTCTCACCAGCATTTTGGATATTCTTCCATCTTCTTTCCTGGGCATTATATATCCAATTCAGCATATCCTAATCTCTGCAAATTTATGTATTTTCTTATTAGAAAATTATGAGAGAAGAAAATAGATGGACATCATTGAATCGAATTAATAGACAGACTATAGTAATGTCTGCATATATGTATGTAGGATATATATGCACTTGTATGATATATATACATATGTACATGTATGTACATATTAGTATCAGTGATCTACACATAATTTAAATAATAATAATTTAATGATCGTCGCCGCATAGCAATTATTCGTTAAACAACATCATAGTACATATGTACATGTATGGATCTCTAGATATTGTAAATATAGTGCATAATTGTGTTTATATGTACTTATGCATATTATAATATTTGCATCGTACATTTACTTATAAGTGCATATAAATAAATTTGTATATATATATGTACATGAAAAGATCAATTCCGGGCATTAACCCTTTTCATCAGATATTTTTCTTTTTTTTTTTTGCATTTACATATGCACATACGAATATTTACACAATATTTATAATATATGCGCGAATGATTCAAAATGATCTACACAATATTATTTTTTTTAGTATTTTAGATATTTACACAGCTAAAGTTTAAAAACAGAAATCGTTTTTATTTCATTTAAAATTGTTTTTTTTTTTTTTATTCATTGCATTAAAGTTTAGAAATTTTCACTGCAAATGACATACGCAAGTCCATATGTAAGGGTATACAAATTTGCATGTTAACGCGATTGTACTTGATCACATAGCACATATAAGTAAATTATCACCATATTGATGATTGTATTTTATATTTTTGTCAGTATACATACGATCAGTGTGGCAAATCATAAAATGTATCTTTTTATACTCCATACACTAATTCGATGCAATTAAGACCTTATGGGAGTATACTATATGTGCTATGTGTCCTTTTTCTTTTATTCTAAGTTCTAATAAGAAGATACATAAATTGGCAGAGATTAGGATATGCTGGACTGGACATATAAGATAGAAGAATATCGAAGCACATGGAAGATAGAAGAATATCCAAAACGCTGGTGAGAAAACAGATGATTGAAATAAGATACCAGGGAAGATCCAGAAAAAGATGGAACGACAACGTTGAAGTAGACCTCAGAAAAATGAAAATTCAAAATTGGACAGGCATAGCGCTAAATCGAAGAAGGTGAAAGTAGATTGTGGATGAGGTAGTGGCTCACCCCGACCTGTAATACCAGGAAAAAGAAAAATTTCCAATAAGACCATCTCACGATCAGTAGTGTTACCACAATCTGTAAAGTTATCAATACGAGATGAATTTTTTTTTCAACATCAATACACAGTAATGTAAAGTGGTACTACTTTAATGTCATTTCCATATAAGACCTTAACTGCATCGAATTAGTGTATGGATTGAGTATAGCATATAATATGCTTTTACTAATGGTCACAAACATATGTAAAATGCACATATGTATTTTATTATGTTTGTATGTTATCTAGGTATATGACGTATTTCTATTTACACTTTGTTATCAACAAAGTGTATTCTATTCTATACACTGTAATGTACTTACCTGGTCTGATACCTACATATATTAATATTGTTAATTTTTTTTTTATTTGAAAGAAAAACAAAATTTATACAACAAAAACAATTGTACAAAACAAAAATAAGAAAATAGGAAAAACTTAGGCGTAAGGTGTCTAAAAAGCTGTGTACACACATGCACATATGTATGTACACACAATAATAGATTTTTATTTATTTTCATAATTAATAAGAAAATGTTTACATTGCAAACAGCACATATTTACGTATTGTACATTCATGTACTAAATCATACACATACATATGTATGTGCTGGTGCATGTGAATGTATGTATGTATTAAAACCCTATATAGCGATCGCAATTGCTAATACAAGATAAAAGTTCTTATTGTGTACAATTTACAAATATATTTGATCAAACAAATTTTATCCTTTTTTGTAAATTTTTAATTACATACAAACATACATATGTTTGTATATATACGAATTTTATATTTTATTTATTTTTTCTTATTCCATTATAAACAAATACGAATACGTACAATGTATACACGGTGTGAGGTGTCTCAAAGGTCACAAAATAGGTTCATTATGAAGTTCAGAGTGTTTTTTTAGCAATCTATCTAGCTACCATCAAATTTCCAATCCTCTTCTCTCCCCCACTCCTCTTTCTTATATTTACTGTTTATCTGAACTAGACATCAATTGGACATCACTTTCACAATCAATTCTCTCCTTTCCCGCCACCCGTTCCTTCCCTCTTTCCTCTACTCAACAAAATTCACCTGAACTAAACATAAATTGGAAACCTTTTGTGACCTTTTTACAGGATCAACTGTGTATACAGTACGTATGAATTAAGAAAATTTTTAATTGGCATTTTGTGTATTTTCTATAAACACAATTGTCGGTATAAGAATTAAGAAGTAAAAACATCTTTTCTTAATCTTAGCCAACAGTGGATTAGTTAAGATGAAACAAAACCCAAAATTTTAAATGGGATAGCTCACACTGACTGAATAAAAGCTAGACAAGGGACAACATTGAATAGTATTAGTCAAAATGAGACAAAGAAAAACAAACAAAAAAGACCTTATGTCCTTTTATACCCCACTGGGTGGGGGCCACTTCAGTGTAATCCAAAATTCAGAAATAAATTTATAAATGATACATTGTGAGTTATAATTAAGCAAATGTACTAGCAAAAAATTGCTATTATCACTTATTATCAATTATTTTATAATCAAAAGTATCTTATACATTAAATAAAAATTTAAATGAAACAATTAAAAGGTTATCAGGTACTTACCTTAGATTCCATAGCAGCATGTGACTCGTTGAACAGAAACAACTGTACGAGGCAATGGAAATTTTTAGGGATTCCATTCAAATGATGTTAAATAATGTCAATACGTTTTATTTTACACGTCGGCCTCTTTTAACACTACGATTTCCACAGAAATTTTTACAATGCTTAATGCATTGATCACAGATTCACAGATCACATTCACTTTATTCACTTATTATCAAATTTTATTCACTTATTATTAAATTTTAATGCAATTATTTAGCACATTACACTGTATGACACGTATTTAAAGCACACGATAAAGCACTATGTAAAAATTCACTAAAGCTTTTTAAATTCAATAAAATTTTTTAAATTCACTAATTATCCACTAAATCACTTAATATTCGCAAATTAAATTTCCGATAAATTTTTTATGCTTTTTGTTTTTTTTTGTTAAATCACTTTGTTCACTGAATATTCACTTTTATCACCATTATCACTTTTTAATCACTAAATATCACTTCTAGTTTTAAGCTCTTGTCAGTGTTGTTGTTTTGTTGCACTTGGAATATTTTTACTGATTATTAATGTCTGATACAACAATACTGTCATCTTAATGGAAAATATTCCTTTTTTAGAATTATTACTTAAATACGCGTATGCACTTGAATTTGATATGTACGAATTTTATTTTTATTATTTCGAATTTATTAAAACAAAAAAAAAAAAAATTAATTAATTAATGTTTAAAATTTTTAATATCACTTCCACGCGCGCCGAATATTTTAAAAATAAAATACACAAGCCACTGTACATCACCACCCGTCTCCTCCAACGTTTAAATGGCAACTGACTAAATTAAATACTGACTGATTTTCAACCTCATCTCATGTATATTGCTGAGTACTGACTACTGAGTACTGACTGACCTTGAGAACTGGTTAGATTATGTACTTACTAGACTAAGCCTGCCATACAGTGTGTTATTCCATCATTTATCCTACAGACTAGAGACTATGTACATATGTAGGACTAGACGGCTGGGACTGGTTCTGTTATATGCTGGACTGGTATGTTATATGCTATTGCTATGTATGACCCAAACAACACTTGTATACATAAAAGTGCAGTAGAAAAATACAAATAGCAAACTAGTTGAGCTGAAAAATTGGGATGATTTATTATAGTGCACAAAACGTGATTTTTAAATTTTTTTTTTTTTTTGTATGAAATTGAAACAAAAATTCTGGCAACACACTACTCGTGAAACATTTTTTTTATTTTTAATTAGAAAAATAATGTGACAAGGATAACAAGGCATACACGTTCACATAACACATGAACTGGATAATCAAATTTTTTTTTTTTTTTATTAAATTTCACATACATATACACAAAAGGCTGCATTTTAAGCAGCTAAATCTGAAATTATTGAAAATTTTCTAATTATTCATGAATTTTGTCTATAATAAAAATTAAAAATGATTAAAACAGATTTTTTTAAAAAAATTCAAACGAAAAGTATCTGAAAAACAGTACAAGAGTGTTGTAATTAGGAAAATATAATTTAAAAAGTGCTTTATACCTACTGCTTTAAAATTTTGAAAAACGATAGCACTGACTTTAAGTTTTGCAAAAGTCTCATTGAAATCGGAAGATGTAAAATGGGGTCGTACAGAAAAATCCTTAGAGAGCTTTATTGTCAGAGACAGTGAATGGTATCACGTTCATGTTCAATCACTTAATATAGATGCGGATCACATTGATATGATTTGTATATGATCCTATCAAGCACCGAAATGGTTTAAACACGTTATACATTACGTATACGTATATTACATTGCAAAATCGTTTGTGTTTTCGTAACATTAAGTTAAGTGAACATGAACAAAAGCCCAATAAAAAAAAATGGAAATATGATCAAATCAAACAATGAATGACATTTTGATGTTATTACTTACCACTAAGGCACATTAATTTTTGATCCTCCGATACGATCTGTTAAGACTTCAATCAGACTTAAGGACATCAGATCTGTACATAAATTCAAATCTTTGACATTTTTTTGAATGACAAAAATCAGAAAAATGGTTTATAACTGAGCTTCCAGTGGCCAAATACACCCAATTCGTATCACACGAAGGCCAACATCATCCAACTGTAGATTCATCGAGTATAGTGTAAATACTATCAGAGGTGAGTCCTTAAAGGAACTTTAACCTGGAAAATCTAACTCTAAGTCTGAAACTTTAGTTCTTAAAGGAACTTTAGTCAATACTTTTTTTCACATTTCAAACAATTAAAATCACTTTACTGAAATTCGTAAAATAGTTATACTCTGTCCACTAATATTATGCTACTTAAGATCTTATGGAGATTACTTAAAGTGGTACAATTTTACGTACATCACTATGTATTGATATTTACAAAACTTCATCAAATGTCGTAATACTGGCTCGTGAAACAGCCTAATTAAGAAATTATGAGAGAAGAAAAGAGACATATGTAACCCCATAAGACTTTCATCCTTGGCTCGACAGTCCGTATAGAACCTTGATTGGCCTCTCTGAGATTGCATCTCCATACCTCGCTGTCTTTCGCTCTTGTTTTCTAATTTCTATAGGATCTTAAGTGCTTAATATTTAGTGAACAGAGTATTAAGTAGCTTAGTGATCAATTTCCTGTAACTGATCTACTCGTATGTATGTATATAAAGAATTTTAATGATCGCTATTATCAGTTTGTACGCTATTTAACCCAGCCAACATTAAAATTATGAGACATAACAATTGCATTTGAACATCTATAATTAATTGTCATAAATGTAACAGTTCTAATAAAATTAATTCAAATATAAATACATACAGTGGTTCTTATATGTAGACAAAATTAGCATTCACAGTTAAAAATATTATTTAGATGATCTGTAATTTTCCATGGAAAATAGAGAAAAAAACATAACGATTGCATACTTATGTGTGTAATTAATGAGCATGTATAGTAATGATAGCCATTATTATAATTACATACATTCATACACATACATACGTGTACATGATGTATAAATGACTGACAGTTTACCATTAATCAACATCTTAAATGGATAAAAATTACAAAAAACGAATTTGTATATATACCACACATGTTAACATGAATTGAAAATGATCTTCAATTAAATCAAATGAACATATTTTTATTCTATGGTCATCATAATATTTTTCTACTATGTTTAACTGTTAATAAAATGTATCACAAATTAAAAAATATAAGTATTCATTTAAAATACATAGAATTTCATTTAAAAACAAAGTATAAAAAATTTAATAATTTTTATGTTAAGAATGAAAGCCAAATACAAGAATCAGATTCAAATTTGAAGAAGCCGATCTCAAGATTCATCTCGGGCTTCATAATGTTACCAATATTAAAAATTGCAACAGCTCAGTGAGAGCAAAAGTTCAGTGAGATGATTTCTACTGATAATTCTATCATTCGTGCACCTACAGCTCAACGCAGGCGAATCACTGAGTTTTTGGCTATCTTCAAAAACGCATCACTACCTATTTGATGCGATTAAGATCAAAGTACTCTGAATATCTCATCAAATAGGCAGTGATGCATTTTTGAAGATAGCCTTTGTTTAAAATAGAGGTTAAAACCAATCATTTGTTACGTGTTGCCAGAGCAAATCGATCAGTATTACTAGAAGCACTTCAATTTCTAAACAGAAGGCTTATATGGTATTCATTCAAAGTTGATTGATAAAAAATTATTTGTCTGTGTCTGGTAGGCCTTCCATTAAACCTCTGAGACCATTTAGAGAGCTACTGAGTCCTCAAAGTCAACCTTATATTTAAATAAAAATTTTGAAATTCACCTGTCAACATTCATACATAGATATACAATTAACAATCACAGAATATTGACACTAAATTGTGAGATTTCAGACGTAAGGTTTTTAAAATTGAAAAAAAAAAAACCGTAAAACTTCGAAACTTTCATTCAGACTAATTTAAGTTTTGGATCTTTAGATAAATAAATATTTGAATTAATTTCATATTTCAGAAATTGGTTTAGCATTTAAAATTATTGAGTCTGAATCTTGAGGTATTGCATTTGGTTTCGTGTCTAAATGTACAAAATATCATAAATTGTTCATCAAAATTGCACATTAATTATAGACTAACTAGCTATGAATACATATAAACAGTGTATATGGAGTACATTACGTACATGCTAATAGATTATCTTCTGTTTTCTTACATAGACAATTTGTCTTATCATAGAGGGCATTTCGGTTTTTTTTTTTTTTTTAATTAAAAGAGAAAAAAATTGATTTAATACAGGTGATTAGATTTTGTTCATTTAGTTTTCGTTTAACTAAAAATATTTACAATAAGTCTTGAACTTTACGTATTTTTATGTTGATTTTGGTTGAGCCTTATGTATTTTTTTTTTTGGTATGTTTAACATTTGAGATTTCAAATGATGTATTGCTGCTCGTAAATGCGAACGGCCTGTACGTGACGAATTTTTTTTTGACTTAATTATTTAGATGACTACTGACTATCCCCCCGATTCTGGATAAGAGACTCTTAGACTCTTAATTTAGCTATTATTTATTTTAAAAACAAATTATAGACATTTATTTTTTTTATTTATGAATTTCAACACATGCTTATAGTGACCAAATGAACACTTTAAATATACAAAAAAAAAAAAATTTTTTTTTTTTTTTGAATGTAAATCAAATAAATCGTTAATTAATGCTGTTCTTATTTTGTAACGATGATGATGATGATGATGATGATGTCGACGGTGTTGGTAGTGTCTTTAAAATGTTAGCTATAGTTGCTGAATCTAATGTACATGTATTGTATATATCCTCACATTTATCACCATTAATATTTTTACCATTTTCTAATGCTTCTTTAATAGCTGTACCATCGAGCATGTAACTAACTAACGAATTTCTAAATGAAAGAAAAATTCGAAATTCGAAATTAGAAAAAAAAAACAAAAACCAAAAAGACCAGAAATTATTGATCATGCATGAATACTTACTGTACCAAATTATGTATTAAATCATCAATTTGATCAGCTGAACCAGAACGTACATTTGATTCAGTTGAACGAACATAACTGCAAAATGCACGTTGTACACAATTTGTTGAATCAATATGATTTTGATTTAGGATATCATCAATTTTATTAATTATATCTGATAATGCTAATTCATTTTCTGCACCTACATGAGTATAACAAAAATGAAAATAAATAAAAAATATTTTATCATCCCTCATGAATAATAGCTGATGGTGCAATGGCTTGATGTAAGCCAGGGCGTAATCACATTGTGTTGATTTTTCAACACAATTCCTACAGCTCAATGCGGGCGAATCACTGAATTTTTGGCTATTTTCAAAAACGCATATCACTGATAGTACGCTTAGTATCGCATTAAATAGGCCAGTGATGCATTTTTGAAGATAGCCTTTGTTAAAACAGTGATTTAAATCAATCATTTGTTTGAATTACTTGTTGTCTGAATTGAGTATTACTAAGAATTTGAATCTTTAAGCAGAATATGGTATAAATACTCATTCAAAATTGAGTAAATTTGGGAGACGGTAAAATGTAATGATGACGATAAATGATGAAAACCATCGAACTTGGGACTTGACTGTGCTTCAGAAGGCAATACACTGTACCCAATACTATCCATTAAGCCCTCCCTGTCACCCCTATCAACACCATTAATAAATCCAAAAAAAACTATTCTATGTTCATTTTGATTCTAATCTATGAATCCTGTGGCTCGTAATTCTTGATTACAAAGGATACCTAATTTCTTTAAAAAGAAAATTTTCATCATATTGATAACAAAATCTGTTTGAAAATTGAGCCATTATTTCTTTGAAAACTAAAAATATTTAAAATGATCTTGTGTAAAATTTATACATTTAGACGTAACAATATGTCTGCATTTCGTGTGACAATTTTGATTCAATTACATAATTGAAATCGAGTAACATCGAGTAACACCACACGATAACCAAATGATTATCGTATGGGATAGCAAAAATATTAACCAAAAAAAAAAAAATTTCATTTTCTTAAGAATATTCAAGAAGTTCATAACTTAGGCAAACTCATTAAAATGTATACCCGAAGAAGCAACAATTTAAAATAATTATCAAGTAATTTTGAAATAAGAATTTTTTTACATATATCACACATACTTCGAGCATAATGTCCATAATTTCCAGTAAAAGCATTTACTAATTTTGGTATTATCAAAATAGCTCCAATTCCAACAAGTGTACCTAAAACAACACCACCTAAATCAAGTTTTATTGGACTATACGATGAAATTCCATTTCCAGTGCCAGGATAACCCTACACATATAAATAAATAAAAAAAGAAAATCGTTGAAAAACGTTTTTAATTACATAAATAATAATTAATCAGTGTTATTCTGATCGTAGTTAACAGATTTGATTAACTTTACATTCTGCTAACTACGACTTAAATATGGCCCTGAATATTAATAATTGTAATTCTATGCCTGATACATAGGCTTTAGTTCAATAAATTCTATACTCTGTCTACTAATTCGGTGCAGTTAAGTCCTTTATGGGAGTATACATGTGTTTTTTCTTCTCTCTTCATTTCTAATAAGATCATCTCGCGGACAGTGTTACCATAATATGTAAAGTTATCAATACGAGATGAATTTTTTTAAATATCAATATACTGCGATGTAAAGTGGTACTAATTTATGTCATTTCCATAAGACCTTAACTGGATCGACTTAATAGACAGACTATAAATAAAATTACATTAATTCCACCATAACCAGTCGTGTATCCTAATCTCTCAAGACGATTTACATTATTTTCAGCTACAGTTGAATCATTTATCAATTTATCATTATTTAAATGTATTCGACGCCAATGTCTTTCTTTGTGTTGTAACCTGAAATACAATGGAAAAATGGAAAATATTAATTAAATGAATTTAATAAAATTTTTATTTATTTATCGAACATTTCAATAACATCAGATATACGATATAATTAATAACTTATTCCAACATAATACTTAATTTTTGAATTCTATAGAGGGGCATAAAGATCAAGAGGGCCTTAAGATCAAGCTTACATTCGAATTATAAAATTATTAATTAAATTTTACACTCGAAAATATGCACAATTAAACATTAAACAAATGAGATATTCAGAAATACAAAATTTTCGATGAACTTTTTTTATTTACTATTTTGTTTCAAATAAATTTGATTTAATTTCTTTTTAATATAAATTAAATTTGGTTTTACGAATTGAATAAATCATCCATAAAGAGATTTATACAACTAAATGAGGGGAAGTGTTCTCCAAGTGTAAAAGCCTAAAGCCCCTTTTTGATTTACATAAATTCGGCCCTGGGTACTTCTTTACTGGGTCGTTTCTATAAGGACTTGTTTTGACTGCACAGAATTAATGGACAGAGTATATGTAGCTAAATTGATGAATATGTAAAAATCTTTGTGCTTTAACTTTAAATGTGGACATTTGGGCAATGCAAAAAGGACATTTATTTGTCTTCGTATGTTTGCGATGTGTACTCCATTATTATTAAGCACTGAGGATGAGATGAGGTTTGGTAGCCTCGACAGTGCAGCATTCTGAGTTAAGCTTATTGTATCCCTTTACCCCTGGTGTTTCTACATAAAGGTGCATATCCTTTTGGCAAGAAGTATGACATAGTACTTTATGTAGTCAGTATTGGAAAGATCTTTCAGATTACTGCCCACTGTAGTAATCCTTCTTCATCTTTCTAGGGCAACACACTGCTCCCATACATATCTATGTATGTTGATGTGTACTTCACATATTGCTGTACTAAATTAATTATTAACAATTTTTTTTATTTATTTATTTATTTATTTATTACTCACATGTTTTTATTTTCATGATTTGGTTTTCCATTAGAACATTTAATCAATAGCACAATTTCAACGAACACAATTAAAATTTTCATGTTAAATTTTAACATTTTTTTTTTTTGTCTTCCTTTTCTTTTAATTTTCTTTTAATTTTTCCTTTTTTTTTTTTTTTTTTGATGATTTTCCTATAATTCTAAAATTGAAAATTTTAATTCAAAAAAAAAAAAACAACAACAAAATATTTTTAACGTTTTATTTGAAATTTTAAAAAAAAAATCAGTTGTTTAAATAACTGAAAAACTTATTCAAATGAATTATCAAAAATAATTTCAACCTTTATATTTATATTAAAAATTTTTTATTATGTATTTTACAATGATTTTATGATTATCATGATTATATTGCCATGATTTTATTATTTGTTACAATACAAAAAAAAAAAATAAAAAAAAATTTTCAGTAGATATGCGTATACGTATTGTTCTTGATAAATGTGCATAAATTGTTATAACATTACCTACACATTGCATTGTATCTATTATAGTACACGTGTATGTTATTTTGTTAATTACAAGGTAACTCGAATTTTATGTTAAAATCTATGAAAACTGAAAAATTTGATAAAATTTTAGATCTCTACATATAAACCCTGTCTGTATGGATTTTGGCCAGATTTAGGGCATGCCACGTATTCTGCAATTCAAAGCATTTAAATTCTATATCTCTGGAAATTCCTCGTAAAGTATCGCAATGGACCTTTTTTGGCCTCCTAAGTGCGTTTGCTTGGGAATGGGCAAACGGCCATCCATCTCTCTACTCTACCCTACCTAACTAATTCTTTTGAAACAAAAATAATGTTTTAAAATGGCCCCACTTTGGAGCAATAAAAGCTAATCCAAGTTATTTTGACTTTTTCGTATACATACACACGTGTATCACACATACTTGGTCCATTTCAGCTTCACCTCGAATATGAATTAATTTGATTTATTTATTTGAAGTTATTTAAAATTGTGATACCACAATCAGAATAATGGGCCTTGTTAGCCTAAGTGTTTGGTACTTGTTTGGGAATGAGCTGGCACGGCCAACTCGGGCAATTAAAAATTTTGCCTGTCAGCCTGCAAGAAAATATCAACAAAACCATACTGAAAAGTCGCAAAGAATTTCCATGGCATAGTATCCACAGGGTCAACGTAAAACAGGAAGACCTAAACGGTCTATTCAAGAGGAAACTAAAAGATCGTTCGATGAATTAAAAAAAAAACTGCAAAAAAATCAGAACAGCATGAAAAGTGTTTGTTGAAATCCTAAGCTCCTAGTGGTGGAGTGTATGGTGCTAATAATAATAATAATGTCACCCTGTAATTATCATTTTTATAAATATTAAGAAATTCTCCTAAGTGAATTATTTAAAAAAAAATTTTTTTTTTTTTTTTGGATGCCTATATGCGCATTACACTTTGTTCCGCTAGAAGACGATCTTATACATGCTCGTATGTACATAGAAAAGAAATGTAGTAATTACAGTAATTTATTGTCATATGCGTATCTGTTCGTTATACATACACTCTATCATACATGACATTTTATTTGAAGAAAAGTAAAAAAAATTACCTCCAAGCTCCAAGAGACATTAAAAGTAAAAATTTAGCGTATGGTATGGGCACCTCTCCTGATACATTTTATTATTGTTAGAATTCATTATTCCGTGAAAAATTGAAAGTGGCAAAATTTTCATTTAAACAAATTTTTTTTGTTTTTTTTTTGTCATACCTAGCATATACGGATATTCATCATGTGTATGGTATGCATACTTTGGAAACAAAAAACAAAGTTATTTTATTTTTTTTTTTTTTTAAATTTTTCATAGAAGTTTCGCTAAATAAAAGTGAAATTATTTCCGCTATGCATGTGCATATGAAACAAAAGTTAAAAAGGAGGCATTGAATTTTTGAAAAAAATCTTATAAAAGATGATTTTGTATTGCATCATTCTTACGTGGTATACACACACATTGTGTATTGCTTACATATTGGCTCATTGGCTCATTGGGGTATCCCAAAAGAAATATATGTGTGCATTGGAAACTAAGGATGTTTATTAGAAAGTAGCCCCTTGCCATACGACAGATCAAAATTTTATGTTATACATTTGAACTTTATATCCTTTGACCTTTATGTATGTATAAGTCCATGTACATAGGATTTAGACAGTCAACGTATTAAATTGGAAAATCAATGCGTTAGACAGATCCGGATCCAGAAGCAGATCTTAGAGTAAGCCAGGGCCTACAAAGGGCTGTAGAGCTAATGATGATGATGATGATGAGGATTTAGGCAGTAATTTTCTTACGTTATAATGTCTATGTATATAAAAGATCGATTTTTAATAATTAACTAATTTTATTGACCACATTTGATGGCCAATCATGATTTTATTCATCCCAGCCCAGATTCCCGATGATTCATTAAATTTCCCGGATGAGCCCTCAAATATGGGCAATTTGAGGTTAAATATGTGAGAAATTACTTGTAGAAAATATTTGAAACTCACTACTCCTGAATTATTAAAGCCATCGTTTCACCAGCATTCCGTGCTAAGATGCCAATTTTTTTTTCGATCCATAGAGCGGTATATCAAAAAATTGTTTAAATATGACAATGAAATAAAAGCAAAAAAAAAAAGTTATTATTTATATTAATATTTAACTTTATTTTGTATCTCTATTTGATGATTACATCTGTACATAACATTTAGTAGATAACAATTATGTGTGCTATATGAAAATAATGGAAAAAATGCAAAGATTACTCGTATAAAGGAATAAAGAAAGTTAAATGTGTTTCATGAATGCAATTAGAAGACATCCTGAAAATGACCAAAATTTTGAACAGGCGGGGGCCTTGTATTTATTACTTAAACTTATAGTCTGTCTACTAATTCGATGCAGTTAGGGTCTTATATGGAAATGACATTAAAGTAGTATCACTTTACATTGCTGTGTATTGATATTTAAAAAAAAATTCATCTCGTATTAAATGATAACTTTACAGATTGTGGTAACACTACTGATCGTGAGATGGTCTTATTGGAAATTCTTCTTTTTCCTGGCATTACAGCTCGGGGTGAGCCACTGCCTCATCCACAATCTACTTTCACCTTCTTCGATTTAGCGCTATGCCTGTCCAATTTTGAATTTTCATTTTTCTGAGGTCTACTTCAACGTTGTCATTCCACCTTTTTCTGGGTTTTCCCTGGTATCTTATTTCCATCATCTGTTTTCTCACCAGTGTTTTGGATATTCTTCTATCTTCATCCATGCGCATTATATATCCAATCCAGCATATCCTAATCTCTGCCAATTTATGTATCTTCTTATTAGAAAATTATGAGAGAAAAAAAAAAAGACACATGGTATACTCCCATAAAAACCTTAATTGCATCAGATTAATAGACAGACTATAATTTTAATCAATTTAAACATTTTTCCTTTCTAATTTACTAAATTTATGTTCTAATGTATTTGAAATATCTTGTAATATTGGATACCAATGATGTGATAAAAATTTTATATCATTCATATTATGATCATTAGATTTTTTATTTTTTACATCATTATTATAATTCAATTTTTTAATACCAGGTGGACCCAATGTAATTGAGATTTTTTTAAAGATATTCAATAAATCAACAGTTGCATTCAATAATTTCAATATAATCATGATATCATTGTAATCATTAAATGGATTCCATAGAATTTTATTACCAAAATTTTTGTTGTTATTGTTGTTGTTATTGATATTTGTAATTAAAGAAAATTTTCGATGTTTTGGATTTCGATGTAATTTCATATTTTTCGTTTCTCTGAAAAAGTCTACAATAAAAAAAATAAAAAAAAAAAAAAAAATACAAATGTATGCAGGATTATTATTTGCTTGATTTAAATTATTTAAAATGTTCGTTACATTTTTAATTTTGAATGCCCTTACCTTCATTATTACGATCATCTAATGACGTAATATTATCATCATTAAAATTCCATAAAGATTTTGTTGAATTTAAATGATGTAAATTTTTATTTTTCGATTTATTTATTGTTAAATTCGTTGTTCCAATTACGTTGTTGATTTGCTGCTGCTGTAACGATTTACTGTATTCATCATCATCATCATCTTCATTATGATGTTCATTATGAATTTCATCATTTAAATTTTGATTCTCAAAGAAATTATCATATTGTAATATATCAGGTGTATCGGTTTGTGTTTCAATATTTTGAATTTTTTTTGTATCCGTCATTTGTGCCACAGAATATGTTAGAATAACTAATTAATTAATTAATTAATTAATTAAATTAATTAATGGAAAAAAAAAGAAAAATATGTAGGTACTAACAATTTCTAATTAATGCAAAAAACATATACTTATGTACAATCCGAATATGTATACTATACTTTGTACTTTAAATATTTTCACTACAGACCTTATATGGAAACTACGAAAGATGGAATATGGAAATATGGAAGATGTACCACTTTACATCTTTGTAATATTGATGTTCAAAAAGCTCATCCCATACTTAATGAGAATTGTAATAATGAATGAGCTCGTGAAATGCTCATTGGCCTCTAGAGTCTGGCCTATATACGTACTTATCTTTATTCTCTTTCTATTATAACTAGTTCTAGGAACGGGTTTAGCTAAGAACGTTGTGATCGTTCTAAACCAGTTAAAATTCATTACAGACCAGAGGTTTAGACACTTGAACGGGGCTAAGAATGTTCTTAAATCCCAGTCTGTCGGTCTTATATGTACTGAAAATATTTAAATTACAAAGTATAGGATGTTTAAATTTGAAATTAACACAAATTCACACACACAGAATTCATTTACAAATTCTATAAATTATATTAAATTCTGTGGTTTGCACATATCTTATTGAGATTGATAAAAAAAATCTAGAATTCCAAAATCTTGACTATATATTTCAAAAATCCAGATAAAATAAAATCCGGATGAGACAACATTTAAAAAAATGTACAATCCAGCGATTGCTCTATAGCCGTTATACGTTGCCCTAGACAAAAATATAAATTTCTACACTTTACGAGAATATACATACGATGTCTCGCCCAGAGTAAGGATCATAAAATAGACTTAGCGTTTAGTTCACAGTTCAGAGTATTTCTATAGTAAAAAGTCATTCTAGATTCGCCTCATCCATTAAAATTCATCCCTTCTGAGATATAAGGAATTGAATTTTTCTTATGGTAATTGGTATGGTAACACATATAATCTTTTCTTCTGATGGCGCTACAGCTCAAATCGAGCCTTGGCCTAATCATCATTACGATGATTTTTCGAAACGATTCTATCATACGTGCATCTACAGTTTAACGTGGGTTGCGAACCTTAGACAATCTTTTACTTAGACTTAAATCTTTAATGGTGACTCATACAAATGTCTAGGTTAACCGGCCCTCTCTAGAACGGATGTTGGGTTTTTATAGAATTTTTTAGGAAATCTAGACGAATTTTAGTTTAGATTCTGGTGTTTGGATTTTATCTCTCTGGGATTATGGATTTTGGTATTTTGTAAAAAAAACAAAAACAAATCCTATTGTATGTACGTACTTGGTCCAACAGATTTTATTGAAACTGTGCCATCAGTTAAATTTTCAGCATCTTTCATTTGTATAAGATCACTTTGTACCTCAGTATTAACTTCTTTTAATAATTTTGCTGGTATTATATCTGTTTGAACTGAGACTGGAATTTTTCCTGCTCTCATTCTTCTAAAAGGAAAATTTAATTAAAACAAATTAAAAACAACAACAACAAAATAATCTAAAAAAAAAAAAAAAGGATACTTGAAGTGCACATGTGTGTAATAAATTTTTCACCTGGATGCATCTAAAAGTTTAGCTCTTAGAATGGCATTTTTATCAGCTTTTGGTAATGTTGATAAGCTAACCATTTTCCATGGTGGTCGTTTATCTTGTTGTTTTTCGCTAATTTCTTTAATTTTTTTCCAATTTTTTGTAGCTCTACTGAAAAATTAATTTTAAAAAAAAAAAAAAATTAATTTTCCTTCAATTGTTTCCAATGGTATTTATGATGAACACTGATGGGCAATTATTAATTTGAAAAAATCTTTTATCCAAAAATGTTGTACGCTCGGGATGAAGAAAATCACATTTCAAGCATCTAATGCGGCCATTAAATATTTAATTTAAAGCAAAATTGAAATTTTCACATAAACAAACAATCGAAAATATTAATTTATTTGAAATTTTAAAATCTTTAACTGCTTTTATGAGTTGTATTTGAAATCGATAAACAAAATTAAATGTGATAATGTTATGTAATACCGACAAAATGGCCGTTTGTTTGCATTGTATGTAATCTGTATATAGTCTGGTACATCTCAATATATCGATCAAACAATGAACATATTAAAGAAAAAAAAAAAAAAAATTATTTTATGAATTTTACCTAGATAAAGCCGTTGAATTATTAGCTTCACTGTTTGTTAAACCACTAGCCTCCTGTATTTCAGATGTTAAATTTGATGAAGTTGAAGTTAATGTTGTATTTAATTTATCCATAATCTATCTATCAACAGTTTTTACACGTCGTATTCTTCTGAGTACATTAATTTAACAATAGACTAAAGACTCGGCGATGATCTCTAAAAATTTCTGGCGTGGTATCGCAATGGGTCTAAATGTGCTTGCTTGGGGATTTGACGAGCGACCACCTCTACTTACCTAGAGACTCAGGGTTCAACTATTCATTATATTCTCAACTTAATTATACAAATAAAACTCAACTCTCCTCAACTATGTAAATGAAAATACACATTATGTACCCTATCAGACCAATAGTGATGAGTTTTGTGGAACGAGACAAGAGGATATTTGCATATATGTACAAAAAATACAAGAAAAACAATTTCAACAGAGGATGTTCCAAAATTTCACTTTTTATAGAATTACAAAGGCCAAAAAGTTAATTCTAGAATAATTCCTCTAGAAATGCAGTGTTGCCATTTTTTTTTTTTTTTTTCATGAATTGAGAAATACATATTTTAGTATACATTTTTTGTCAAAACTTGGAGAAAAAAAAAAATTGTTCTATATAATAAACCCTATCGTCGTATTTAGTATTTTTCTCATTAATTGCATTTTTACATGAAATTAAATCAATTTCAGTGTACGTACGATAGTTATTGAAATAACATTTCGTTGCTATTAACTAATTTAAAAATTTTTATAGCATTATTATGGGTACTTTCATGAATGTCGTCGACATATTGTTAACGACCCAAAAGCGCTGGAATTGTGTAATCTGAATTTGTCAACTGTGAATGCAAACATTGCGCAGTCATTTGAAATCGATTGAGTAATTTCTATTAATCCTTGCAGATTGCTTGATAATTAATTAACTCCGATACAATTACACTGGAAAGAAATTTATGAGTTTGATTTTTTTTTTTTTTTGCCGTCAGCATTAACGACACATTTATGAAAGTACCCTATCTTTTATTAATTTCTAATACATTTGATATTCGTTGAATGTGTTTTCAATTTGTTAGTCAGTGTACATAGTTGATGTAATGTTTAGTATATGAAAGGGTCTACCGTCAGTAATAGGCTAACATAGACTATGCCAATGTCAATATGATTGCTTTCCAGTAGAAATATATTACAAAATTACTTTTTCAATACAATTACAAATGATCTGGATACATAGTGGCCTCATTAAAAAAAAATACAAATACAAATTACTTAATTAATATACAGAATGTTAAAGCATTTTAATTTAATATTTAAATCAAGAAAACGTTACATTTACTAATTCATGTAAAATAAAAATTTTTTAAAAAAAACGAAAAAAAAAAAAGCTTAAAAAATTATCCACAATACTTTAATCACAACAAGTAAAATACCATTATATGTATATAATATTATGTATGTACATTTTAAAATCTATGTCTGTAAGATATTCCATTCAAATCTAGAATTTTTTGAATGTGTAACTGGTAAACATACTGGCTCAATTAATTTCCATTGATTTTGTATGCATTCAAGTGTAATTAAACTACAATATGGTATCTTATGCATAACCTGACGTAATTCATTTGTTGAACGTGGTAATTCACCTAATAGTTGTCTTGTGCATGTATCTAAAGTAGCAGCATGAGCAACTACAAATAAATTTCCATCTACAAAAAGCAAACAAAAAAAAAACAAACGATATAAAATTAAAAAAACCAAAAAAAAAAACCAAATAATATTCGATATCATTTTACCTGTATTTTCGATTATTTTAGATAAAGTTTGAAAATTTCTGGTATAAAATTCATTGGCTGTCTCTTTTAAACATGCTTGTAATTGATTTTGATCTAATATGAATTGATATGATTTATCAATATTATAATCAGCCTGAGATAATTCATCATTAGTACACCAATCAGGTACTCCATCTGGATACCAAGCCATCCATTCAAATAAACCTGGTTCAATGCGAATTGGTGTTTTATTTTTAATATTTAAACCTGAAAAAAAAAATAAATAAATAAATAAATAAAAATTATCAAAATATTTACATACAAAATATTCAGCATTCGAAAGCTCTAAAGCGAAATCATTTAAAATTTATGGCTCCGTTATAAACGTTTCGATGACTCTTTTATTTCAACTAAAAAATTTTCTTACCTTCTGTAGCGCTCATACATGTTTGGATGCATCTGTATGATGGTGAACAATATACATAATCAATTTTAACACCAGCTTCTTTCATTGCTTCACCAGTTAAACGAGCTTGATACAATCCTATATTTGTCAATGGTGAATCATTTTGCCATCCTTCTGGTGAATTTTTTCTAAAATTGTATAAAGAACATAAAATATTGAATTGAATTATTGTAAAATTTTATTATGTATATGTATGAGGAATCGTTTATTTTGAAAAAGATGATCAAAAAAAATTATTTATGAAATATTTCATGTTTAATAAATGTGAGACAAGTAATTCAAAATAAGCGTTTCATTTAATACCTTTTTGGTAAAAATGTTGGCATATTTAAATCCTTACGTATATAATGTCCAAATTCATCAAAACAATATGGTATCCATGTACCAAATGTAAAATCAACTCGTTCACCATGACGCATAATGTAAATTTTTCTATTTTGTGAATTATATGATGTTCGTGAATCAACTTTTTCAGATATTGATAGACTATCATCATTTCCAATTGAAGATAGTATCTCATGTGTTGATATCGATATATCAACACACATTGGATCTTTATATCTTGGATAATTATCTGATCCATCAGTTGATGTTTCAGCAAATGTTGCCGGCATTATATCTTCTTTAAAACAAACAAATAAAATCTCATGCACAATTTTGAACAAAAAAAAAATAATAATTAATTAATTAATTTACCTTCTTTAAGATTTGATCTTGTATCAGATTCAATAGCAAGACTAGCCCCTTCAATGGCATCAATATCATCATCATTTAAAAGTGCTGATGATGGCATTTCATTTTTAGTAGATAATTGAACAATTTTATGTATTGTCCATGCATCTGATTCTGTTGTACGTTCTGTATGATTCTCTGGTAAATAACCAATCATTCCAGTTAACCATGAAATACCTTCTACCCATCCATCAGATGAATTTTCTACAGCTTCACGATTTACATAAATAAAATCACCAATACGTAATTCTAATTCATCGGTTTCACGCGGTATATGAGGATAAAGAACTTTATTAACCTGTAATGTAAAAAAAAGTTTACGTTATATTATTTGTCTATGACCGGATGAATGGTGAAAAGATTTTAATGGCCCAAAGTAAATAATCATTTTAAAGAGTTTCTTGTTAATTTTTTAATGAATAAAAAATTAGCAAGGCTCTTTGTCATCCTAAAAAACTGAAATTTACATAATTTCATTTAATTATTCATTTCATCAAAATCTTTCATCATCCACAAATAAATATTTTAATTTTACCTGTCTCGTTGCTAATCTTGAATCACGTGAATATAAACGAAATTCCCAACTAGATGCACAAGATGGATCTAGATTTTCGACTAATTCCTTCAATGAATTAAATTGATTTTGAGGGAATTGATAAGCTAACGTTAAATGAAGTGATTTAACATGTGGTTCCAATGATATTGCTGTAAAAAAAAAAAAATGAAATATTATTCATACGATATACATAATAGCATTTTTCATTGACATGCTAATGACAATGATAAAACAAATAAAAGTGTTTAAAATGTCAATGATAAAATTGTTACATCGACTACTACGTGGTATACATCGATTTCCAGATGAAACAGCTCCACACCAAGGAAAACAAGCCACAATAGCATCAAGTTGCTCATATGTATCACTTATAACTAATAAATAAAATTAAATAGCAAAAATTATGTCCTGTTGATGCATTTAAAAATTTTCATATTTTATTTTATATATGTTACTTGAATTAGAGACTTCCTTTACATATTGTAGAGCTAAACGTTTTAAAAAATTTGCATCTTCTTCAGCAACAAAGAATCCCATAAAATTTGGGCTTGTATACAATTCTAATTTTAATGGATGATCAAGTATAGCTCTAGATGCATCTACAACTTGTTTAAGAGCCTTAGACAAATGTAAAGCACATTCATCTGGAGCCTAAAAAAAAATTTATAATACATTTGTCTTTGTCTTAGTAAAATTATATTTGTAATTTTTTTATTAAATATCAAAAAAAAATAATTTTTTTGCTCAAACCTTAAAAAATGAACATAATGTTACATGCGGTACATAATTATGTGCTCCATTCCATCCGCATATTTCTTTTGATTTAATCCAAAAATTTTCTAATTGTTGTAAAAATGGTCCAGTTGGACAAGCATATAATATATATTCCCTTGGATTACATTCATCAAGATATGGATCATTAACATGTGCTAATAACCAATCAGATGCTAATTGAACGCTACGATATCCAGTTGAAGCAAGAGCTTTTTCACTACAAAAAAACAAAAAAACAAAAAAAAGCAATTTAAATCTCCATATATCTATTACATATACGTACAAGTGTATGTAACTTTACAAAAATCAAAACCTACGCTCTATGTTTTGGGAAACCCATCTGCAACAATGTTTGTAATGGTGTCAAATGTTGTCTGGATATCCTAATAGGTGTAGGATTCTTCCTTGGCGGCAAAGTGGCCATATTAAAATCACGTCTATTTTTTTTTTATTTTTTGTATTGATCCTGATTTAATAGCAAAAATGATTTTCTGTGATTTAAAGAATATTAAACCTTTTAAAAAAATGTATTCAACACATTTTTTGAATATATCTTCATCTTTCACTTGTAATTATGATTACAAAATTCACAAATTGACCATACACTGTCATTTTATCAGTTTCTTTTTTTTTTTTTTTTTTTAATTAGAAGTGCAATTAATGATTAATCTCAAGTATAACTTTCATTGCAAGTGTAAATTATGATGAAGATACCGACCAACTGATAATTGAATTTACACTTGAAAATTTGATTTTTGATTTCGATTTAATATAAATAAACAAATGCAACTAATACTGCCACAGCTACATACAAACAAACATACGTATGTATATGCGATCCATTTACTATATCACTGGGGTATCTACATATGACACTGTTTGTACATTATGTATTTACGCTGTAGATGTAATATTTTTTCACGTCATCACACACACACACAAAACACTAATTATTGTATTTATTTTTATAAAGTCAGCCAATATTGTTATCAATTTATTTGGCCATTCATTTGATATGATGCCTGCCATTGATAAATATGGCGGATGTGATAATGATAACCAAGTGATAACATTTAAAAAAACAAAAAAAAAATTGTAATAAACACAATTGTGAGTTGAATGATTCAATTTTTAATTATTTATTCCGTCTGTATTTGTTTTCAAACAAAAATCCCACAAATAAATAAAATGACATGACATGATATTGAAGATAATAAAATTCAATTGACAATTGACATTAAAATTATTAAATTCAAATTTTCCAAATGTAAATAAATGCTGTCAAGTATGCCATTGTCAAATATCAATTACATTTTTTTCTTGTTTATAAAAAATTACTTCAACTTCAATAAATTGAATCTACTAGAAAAAATTATTTTCATATAAAAATAGTAGACGAAGTACGATTGCACCTAAACGTGATCCCACTTGACCTTGAACATTTTTTTGCTCTGAAAAACCAGATGAAAAAAAAAATAAATAAATAAAATTCAGTCGCCGCTGTCAATTACTAGACAACAATCCGACGTCCGTCTTCTCTTACGTTCAAAAAGGAGAAACTGACTAGTGAAGTGACTACTGAGTACTGAGTAGTGAACACTGAATACTGACTAGGCAGTAGTGAGTAGACAGACACTGTATTGCTAGATGACTACACTACACTGTGTGCTATGTGAAAGAGAACTGAGAAGTGAATTGGTTTTGTTGACCTTCATTTTTCATACTACTGGTATGTATGTATGTATACTATATACTAACTAGTCTGGTGACTGGTCTAGTACTACTATACATAGCAATAACACACTGTATGGGCGGGCAGGCTTAATCTAGTCAGTTGCCTAACCACTTTCTCAAAGTCAATCAATTCTCAAGGTCAGTCAGTACTCTCAGTAGTCAGTACTCAGTAACATAGATGAGATGAGGTTGAAAATCAGTTTTCAATTTAGTCAGTTGCCTTTTGAACGTTGTTGAAGACGGTCGGTTTTTGTACAGTGGCTCGTGAATTTTTATTTTTTATTTTATGTGGTGCGTGAAGTGTGAAAGTGATATTCAAAATTAATAAAATAAAAAAAAATTTTTTTGTAAAGAAAAAAAAGAAAAAAAAGTGTAAAAAGTGAAAATAAGTGTTTGAAAATAAAAAAAAAAAAAAAATATTAAATTAATTTTGTGTAATTTTAAAAATCAGTATTTTCAACATAACGATAAACGTGGAGTATTAAACATCAAAAAGCAGAAATAATACTGGAATTATAGTTAAACGATAGCACTGGATATAATTAATGTAAATAAACATAACATAACATAACCTGTAACAAGTGGAATTGACATTTAAATTCAATTTGATTAAAATTTAAAATGAGATTTTATCAATTTAATACAAAATAAAAAAAAATTTTGTATTAAAAAATTAAAATTAAATTTCATAAAATCTAAATTATTGAATTATTTAAGAAAAGCATAATAAAATGTGTTATCGTGTTTAACTGAAATTTTTATATTCTAAAGTGTGAAGCAACAAAAAACCAAAAATACATTTATGTACATACAAAAAAGCCACAGATTTTTATTTCATAGAATTTAATTTAATTTAATTTTTTTTGTTAATTATGTGTGAGTGCATAGTTTCTCTATATATGCATGAATTTCTAATTCTGATACGCGACTCATTAACCACATTATCAATTCCAGATATCGTAAAAACATTTGATCATGGATGAAAAGATTGTGGAAGATGTAAAAAAAAAAAAATTACAAAAATCAGAACAACAGAAAAAAATTACAAAAATCAGAACAACAGAATATGATGGTAAATTTAAGATGTATAAATGGATCCTTTAAGTCCTCTCTACCATCAATCCATCGTTCTTCAAATTATAAAGAAGAGAACGAGAATCTGATACATTTCTAGTACACTAATGTTGTGTGTCTTTCAGTATTCTAAATAAAATCATTCGTTTGTGGATTTACTTGGTTGTAAACGAAAATCGTTAAATAGATGACATTCAGATTAACAAAAATGGTTGGAAATCGTGTTGCAGTCATCTAACATGAACAGTGAATGCTGTTTTCCAAGTACTTGTATTTATAAAAATCGTAAGTAAATTATAATTTTACCAAATATCAAATGCAAATGAATAATTCATCAAATTAATAGCTTTGTAAATTTTCAGTTTCATCACAATATTACATACGTGAAGTCTTTTATTTTCATGTTACAATTTGATTTTTAAATTGTTCTTTTAAAACACCCACTACATGTGTGTACATAAAAGATGAATAAAATAAAAGATTTTTTATGTTTACATCATTCATGATGACCTTGCATGTCAAATCCATTCGGCATTTTCTTAACGATATTACAAAGAGAATAAATTAAATAAAACAAAAAAGAATAAAAATTTCAAGTTCTAAAATTAAATTCTGAAATTATTAAAAAAAAAAAATGTAAGGGTACTTTCATAAATACATCGTCAACATTGACGTCAAAAAAAAAAAAAACAAAAAAAAAAAAAATCACAACTTCATAAATTTATTTCCAGTGCAATTGTGGAAAATGTATCGGAGTTCATTAATTATCAATCAATCTGCAAAAATTACAGAAATTACTCGAATCACTGCAATGCTTGCATTCACAGTTGATAAATTCACATTGACCAACCCATTTGGATCGTTAACAAACATCGACAACGCATTTAATGAAAATACCCCGTACTCTACCATTGAATAATATTTTTCATTTTTCCTAATTTCTTAAGAATCCATAATTAATGCATTTATATATATTGTAAAATTACAAAGTTGAATTTTTCATTCCTTTTAATTTTTATTTTTTCATTATTCATTATGAATGTAATTTTAATCAATCAATTTGTCATTTTTATATTTTTTTGATCAGTAATTACTAATATGGTCATTTGAAAAAAAAACAAACAAAAAAAAATCCAAGGATAATTTATGTAGATATAAAAGGAAATTAAAATTCTTCAAATTTTCTTAGTATATCGTAATACATTTAACATCGTAATTCATTTTAAATAAATCTCAACTGTTTAACGTTGTATTTAAATTTTTATTTTTGTTTTTTTCTAAAAATGAAAAATCATCAAAATCAAATAGTACATATTGATGAAAAATCATTGTATCATAATTCAATAAATGATATAAATAATAAAAATAATTTTAATAAATATTTAATAATATCAAAAATATTTTTTAAATGTTTAGGTTTTATTCCATATAATTTAAATAATTTAAATAATAATAATAATTTAAAATCAACAATATTAACAAAATTCATATTTTTATTATCTTATATTAATTTAAATTTAACAATTATATTTGAAATTATTTATATGTTAAATTCATTAAAATCATTTTCTAATTTTCTTAATGTAACAACATTAATTTGTACAATTGGTTTTTGTATAATATCAATTGTTAAAGTATATACAATTTATATAAATCGTAATTGTTTAACAATAATTATAAAAAATTTATATGATATTTATCCAATTAATTTTAATTTACGTAATTTATATAATTGTAATAAATATGAAAAGAATACATATTTAATATCAAAATTTTATGCAATCATATTAATGATATTAATATGGGATTTTAATTGTACATCATTAATTAAATCAATAATTAAATATTATTTTTATAATAATAATGAAAAACATACGTTTGATATACATTTTCCATATTATTTATGGTATCCATTTGATATAAATAAATTATCATGGTATTATATTGTATTCATATATATACATCAAATGCATGCTGGTTGTGTTGCTGCAGCTGGTATATTAGCAACTGATACATTATTATGTTCATGTGTTATGCTAATATGTATGCATTTAAATCAAATTAAAAATGATATATTAACATATAAACCAAATGATTATAATAAATATGTTAATAAATTATGGTTAACGAAAATTGTTAAATATCATGTTCAAATTATAAAGTAAGTAATTAATAATAATGTATAAAATGTATATTGACTGTTTATATTTGATAATGTGAAAAGAAAAAACTGACTATGTAAAGTACTATGTCATATTCCTTGTTAAAAGGATATGCGCCTTTATGTAGAAGTGTACCGGGAAGACTGAGACTGAGAGATACAAGAAGCTGATTAATTAAGCTGCAGTGTCGAGGCTACCAAACCTCATCTCACTTCTCATGCTATACAAAAAAAAAAAAAAAATTGTGAAAGGAAAGAGCACAGAAAATTGCATTTTGTATCAGATACAATGAATGCAGATCAACGATGCTGTTTTGTATGAGAATGCCATAAAATATCCAATTACGAAATCTTCAAATTGTAAGTGAAGATCTTCGATTCAGATGATTGATAGTAGTATTCACTTTGTAGTATTTCTCTTAGAATTCTCGTAAGAAACACATTACAAGGATATAGTCATTTGGACATTAAATATCCACAAAAAAAAAAAAAAAAAAAAATTGTACCAAAAATCTAAAAATTACAATGAATTTTATAGCAGTCAAGTAGAATTTTGTCTGATTTACACAGATATAAATAGGGAATGTAAACATAAAAATTTTCAAAATAAACAGTTTTATCATAAATACAATAAATACAAGCAAATTTAATTTTGATTAAATTCATTTAACAGATTAGTAGATGATATAAACAAAGTTTTTAGTGGTACTGTGTTATTTAATTTCTTGGCATCAGCTGTAATTTTATGTTTATGCGGTTTTCAAGTAACATTAATGGATTTAGGGACATCAATGATGTTAAGTTGGGCACTTTTTCTTACATTTCAATTAACTCAAATGTCAATGATATGTTATTTAGGAAGGAAATTGATTGATTCGGTAAATTCTTTGAGATTGATTTTATTTTTAATTTAAATAATTGCATTTTTTTTGTTTTTTTTTTTTTTTAGAGCACATTATTAAATCAGGCAATATATTTTCAATCATGGTATAATGGAGATCAGGAATATAAAAAGAATTTATTATTCCTTTTATGTAGAACACAAAAACCATGCGTATTAAATGCGACAAGCATTATAGTCGTTTCTTTGGAATCACTAGCATCAGTATGTATCAATATGATTTTTTGTTCGTTTTTTTACATTTTAATTACTGTACACGTTTTTATTTACAGCTTCTAAAAGTTGCATATCAATTTTTTGTCGTTGTTCGAACTATATACCAAAAATATACATCCGATAATAATAATAATTAATTTATAAATGAATTATAAATTTGGATACATTGAGTTAAAGTTTTTTTTTTTTTAGTTCAGATAAGAATCTATAGAAGATTACAATTCACAGAAATTATCTAGATTATGGACATAAATTTTTTGCTTGATGTTGTAAATTTACAATCACTATCATCATCATCATCATCAGCAGTGGCGCAATAGCCCAATGCGGGCTAGGGCCTAATACGATGATTTTTCATGACATTTCTATCATACGTGCACCTACAATTACAATCACTATAGAAGTGCAAAATTATTCTTTACAATTATGGACACTATCGATTGTTAAATTGTTAATTATAATATATTTTATGTATCTATGCATTTATCTCAACTGTTCACAATTCACACAAGTTGTAATTAAATAAAATACATTAATAAAAAAAATTATATTACTGATGCATGCAATTTAATTGCTTTTATTTATTCATCTTAATAAAAAAAAATTTATTGATTTGAACTCAGTGTCAAGAGATAGGAACGTTATTGGCAATATTAATCAGTTAATGTACATTTGAATGAGTAATATCCAAAATAGCTCATGATTTCAATGATTTTTGTTATTATTATTTTGGGTTGTTTTGTCAACTATTGACCACTTTTTACAGATGATGACATCAAGTTGATGTTAGTTGGCATCACAGTTAGTTAATAAAGTATTTCCTTAAATGAAATGACTTACATTTGAATAAACATTAAGACGCTTTTTACTGATTTCAATCCTGAGATGAGATCTAGATACCTTCGTTTCGTTCTCCTAAGATCGTTAACTGTTTAAAATTGTTGCAAGTTTCTGTGTTATTAATGGGAAGAACCATTTTCTTTTTGTTTTTTTTCTTCTGTCCTTCATCAAACAACGTCTTTTTTTCCTTTCAATCATCAATTTGTAGCCTTTGCAAAACAGTCAATGTGGTTGCTGCTGCTAATTCCTCATCATTATCAGATGCTAATGCTGCTAAAGCAGAAGCATACTTTTCTAGTGCAGTAATTGTTTCTTGTAATTCTATATCTTCCGAATTATCTTGAGCCATATTTATTTCATATTCACTATTTTCAATATTATTTTTGTTTTTCGAAACGTTTTCAAAAAAAATAAAAAAAAACACGAAAAATGAATTGAAAAGGAGAAGGCAATAATTTGACACAACACAGACAAAAAAAAATATGAATAAGTTCTTGTTACTTCAGTGACGTTAGAGACATTTTTCTCTATATCTCACTACTCTATGATGAGAATTGTCAAATGTCAATTAAATAAAACACGTGCGATATTTTTTAATTGAATTATCAATTTGTCATTTCATTTCATTCATTATTTTATCTACGTATTTTGTATTTAATTCAAATTTTACTTTATAAATCAGTGAAAAGTAAATTTGATTTTTTTTTTATATTATTAATAAATCAAATGAAATTAATTAAATTAAATTTTTGTTAATTAAAAATATTTTTTTAAGGAAAACACAAAAAAAAAAAAATGGCTGATGATGAAAAAAATGCACTTGATAAGAAGAAATCACATAGAGCTAGACAATCAGGAGTTAAAGCTGAAAAGAAACGTATGAAAAAAAAGCAATCTAATGAAAATTTAACAGCAAGACAAAGGAATCCAAAGGCATTTGCTATTAATTCAGTGATTCGTGCTGAACGTCAATTTCGTAGGAATGAAGATTTAACAGCTAAAAAACAGCATATACCATTAATTGATAAGACACCAGATGAGCCACCACCAATATTAATTGCTGTTGTTGGTCCACCAAAAGTTGGTAAATCAACGCTTATTAATAATTTAATAAAAAATTTCACTAGAACAAATGTTAATGATATTAAAGGGCCAATAACAATAGTTACATCGAAAAAGAGACGAATTACATTGATTGAATGTAATAATGATATAAATTCAATGATTGATATTGCAAAATGTGCTGATTTAGTATTATTGTTATGTGATGCTAGTTTTGGTTTTGAAATGGAAATATTTGAATTTTTAAATATTTGTCAAGTACATGGAATGCCAAAAATTATGGGCATTTTAACACATTTGGATATGATTAAAAATGCAAAAACATTAAAACGAAAGAAAAAAGAATTAAAACATCGTTTTTGGACAGAAGTATATGATGGAGCTAAATTATTTTATTTATCTGGAATTATACATGGTGAATATTTAAGAAATGAAATTAAGAATTTATGCCGTTTCATATCAGTTATGAAATTTCGTCCATTAACATGGCGTGGTGCACATAGTTATGTGCTTGCTGATCGAATTGAAGATATAACAAATACAGAAATGATACGACAAAATCCGAAATGTGATCGAAATATTGTATTATATGGTTATATGAGAGGTGTACCAATGAATAAATGTAATATGGTGCATATAGCTGGTGTTGGTGATTTACGTATTAATGAATTAAATACATTACCAGATCCATGTCCATTACCAGGAACAGAAAAAAAACGTAGTCTATTAGAAAAAGAGAGATTATTGTATGCACCAATGTCTGGTGTTGGTGGTCTTGTATACGATAAAGATGCACTTTATATTGAACTTCAAGGTTCACATAGTCATCGAATTAATACAACTAGCAAAAATATTGAACAAGAACAATTGATGGCTAAATTAAAAGAGAAACGTACAACTGTTGATCAACAAATTGAAGAACAAGAATTTCGTTTATTCTCAGATGGTGCTATTATTAAATCGAAAAATTTTGAAGATAAAATTAATAATGATGATGATGATGAAACTGATGACAATGATGATGATGATGATAATTCATCAATATCAAGTAGTGATAATGATTTATCTGAAGATGATAATAGTGTAGAAAATATGAAAAAAAATTGTAAAATTAAAGAATTTCAGGACAATGAGAATGATGATGAGAAATCTTCTTCTGATGAAGAATATCAAGAAGAAATCATAAAATCATCTGATTATGATGATAACATTGATTCCGACACTGAAGAAAATAATTCAATTGATATTGATGATGATATGAAAAATGTAAACATGGCATGGAAAGATAATTTAACGCAAAAAGCAAAAGAAGCATATTTTCAACGTCAATCAGAATCAAAAAATCTTATGAAATTGGTCTATGGTGTATTTAACAAAGTAAGTACACATTTGTATTTGTAGAATATTCAGTTATTGAAGATTAACACCTTATTCTTCCTTATAAATCATCTCGTTTGAATGAATAAAATCTTTTTCATAGCTTTTTTAATTTTAAATAGCCAAGCGCTTTTATAGATTTTCCAACGCTTTGATCATTCTAAAAATTTTTTATTCGGATACTCAAAAATATTGAATATTTTTACCTTGTTCCTTTTAGATCTAATCTTCAATAACCAGCCCTTTTTTCTGTATGCAGCTAATTTTTGTTTTTTTTTAGTTACAAATAACAGATACAAAGGAGAAAGAAGAGCACGCTGATAATGAAACAGAATTGGGTGGACTTTTTAAATTTGTTACACAAAAACAATCTGAAATACAAAAAGAAAAATATCAACGTGATAATGATGAAATGTGCTTTTTTGAAACATCAGAAGATGATGAACGAAATTGGATACTTGATGTTAATAAAAATTTAATAATAAATTGTTTTGTAACAGGTAAATGGAAAATATCTGAAGATGCTGAAGAATTATTAAAATTGGATAATATGAGTGATGATAATGAAGAAGAAATTTATGGAGATTTTGAAGATTTAGAAACAAAAGAAAAACATACTAAAGAATTAGATAAAATGAATTTAATCGAATCAAATGAATGTGATTCACGTAAACGTAAGCTAATAATAACTCGAATTGAAGAAGAAAATATGACAAAAGCTGAATTGAAAGCAAAAAAATTAAAATTGAAGGCAAAATTTGATGCTGAATATGATAATAAAGATGATGAAGATGGACGTATAACTGGTGATCATGATTATTATGAAGCATTAAAATCTGAAGCACAAAAACAATCTGAACTTAATAAAATTGAATTTAGTCATTTAGATGATGATTTACGTATTCAAATTGAAGGATATCGTGCAGGACTTTATGTACGAATGAGTTTTACAGTAAGTATTTAAATTAAATGAATTTAAAATGTTTAATTAATAATTTATGATTTTTTTTTCATATTTTCCTTTTTTTTTTTTTTTTTAGAATGTTCCATGTGAATTAATTGAAAATTTTGATCCAAGTTATCCAATATTAATTGGTGGTCTTAATATGTCTGAGGAAAATATCGGTTATGTTAATTGTAAAGTTAAAAAACATCGATGGTATAAGAAACTATTAAAAACTGGTGATCCATTAATTATATCATTAGGATGGAGAAGATTTCAAACTATTCCTATTTATGCTAAAATTGAAGATAATTTAAAATATCGTTATTTAAAATATACACCAAATCATGTAACATGTAATATGACATTTTGGGGACCAATAACACCACAAAATACTGGATTTTTAGCTATACAAAATGTTATTCAGAATCTTAATGAAATAAAGCAATTAGGTTTTAGAATTGCAGCAACTGGTTGTGTTACTGAAATTGATAAATCTGTACAAATAATGAAAAAATTAAAATTAGTTGGAATACCATTTAAAATTTATAAAAAATCAGCATTTATTAAAGGTATGTTTAATACAAATCTTGAAGTATCAAAATTTATTGGTGCTAAAATTAAAACAGTATCTGGTATACGGGGACAAATAAAGAAAGCATATACAAATCCAGATGGATCATTTCGTGCAACATTCGAAGATAAAATTTTATTAAGTGATATTGTATTTTGTCGAACATGGTATCGTGTTAATATACCAAAATATTATGCACCAATTACATCATTATTATTATCATTTGAACAAAAATCTCAATGGCAAGGTATGAAAACATTAGGACAAATTAAAAGGGAAAAAAATATACAAAATCAAATTAATTCAGATGTATTGTATACAGATATTAAACGTGAACAAAAAATTTTTAAATCATTAAATATACCAAAATCATTATTAAAATCATTACCATATAAAGATAAACCAAAATATAATTCATTAAATAATAAATCATTGGATAATAATAGAATTGCTATAATTCGATCACCACATGAACAAAAAATAGCTAAAATGATGAAAATGATTGAAATAAATTATGAAGATAAAAAGAATAAAGAAAAGAAACAAATGGAAGAAAGATTACAAAAATTTCGTAATGAAAAAAATTTCGAAGAAATGAGAAAATTAAAACGACAAAAAGAATTAAAAAAGAAAATATCACGTGCTTTAAGTAAAATGAATAAAACTGGAAAAGATAAAATTTAAAATTTTTGTGTGTTTTCTTTTTTAGCCCATTTTTTTTTTTGGAATTTATTTTTGAATTCACAAAGCACAACTTTGAATTCATATTTTACGTTTTTAATAGGTAGTTTTACTTATCTGAATTGAGAAAAACTTCAAGCTTAGAAAGTCGGACATGTAAGGGTTAGTCATAATAAGGGGTCTGATATGTTTAAAATGCTGTTTGGCCAAATTATAAAAATGTTATACCATCATTCTTCAAGTGATCATCATTTTCAGATATTCAGCGTACTCACATACGTAGCTGAATCAATTGATAATGAATTCTAAACCACTTCTAAACCATTTAAACTGTAAATAGAAAATCTTTCGACTTCGCCTCATGCAACTTTAATTATGTATTGCTCGATATCATCTTGATCTGATGAAATGAAATCTAAGCCAAAACTTTAATACTTAGTACTGGTTCATTTTGTTGTTGTAATAAATCCCATGCATCTAAGACACCACCCATTCGTGTTATGAAAAATAATGAAACTCTAAAATGTAAACAAAAAACCACATTTGAAATTAATTTCTCTTCGAGAATTCTCTGCATGAACTCGTCGTACATACTTTGTGTAACTCCATGCTCCATCAGTTAACATTGCCTGTTGATTTTTTGTCCAAATTATTGATTGACTTTCACGACAATCTTCTGACCAAATTCTAGAGTCATCAGTTATGGCATAAACAAATCCCAATTATCTTTAGATTTTCCATTTTTAATTTTATTGTTGATTGTATTCTGTGCGTCGTACGTACATCGTGTAATAAATTGATGATCCGACACATTGATAGTGGTCAGTCGGTGTTCCAGAAGGTAATTTAGATGTTCATTAAAAACGAAATTATTTTCATCTAATAATTTTTTTATTTTTTTTTTTTTTTTAGATGTTTGAAAATTGGCAATAGAACCAGTAAAAATTGATATAAAAATTGCGCCTAGAGATTTTAGGCTTATATGGGATGTTATCATGGTAACCGAATTTTATTTATCGATCAAATAAATTAAGACCAAAAAAGAAAGAATTTTTAGTTAAAATTGAAAATTTACAATTTTTGTACATAGCGGGGCGCGCGTATTTCTATGAATAAAAAAATAAAAAAAATTTCAATAAATTATGGAATATATTTATACACGAGAACGTCGACATTTTGGCCGACAATGTACATTTACGGATAAAACTGAAATGTTATTTTCTATTCAACCAAATCATGAATTAATGAAAGAATACGTATTACGTGATCCAGTTGAAAGAGCAACACAATGTAGCCGTAGTATGTCATTAAGTGAAGCAAATACAGAGCGTGCATCATATAAACATTGTGGAATATATCATACTGAAGGTGGTTGGCCAAAAGATATTAATATACTAGATCCAGAACAGACAGTACGTTATAAGAGAAAAATTGAAAAAGATGAAATGTATATAAATCAAGTGATGGCATTAACAAAACCAATGGAACATAATATTTATCAAAATAATGCTGTTAATATATATGAGAAATTTTTTGATGATCTTGAACCAACTCCATTATTAGAGCCATGTACATCGAGAACAATAAATGTATATCGGGATCCAAATCCAATTAAAGTTCCAGTAACACATTTATCATGGTCACCAGATGGTGGTATTAAATTAGCAGTTAGCCATTGTGATATGAAATTTCAGGGTAATAAAATTGGTCAACGAAATAATTCATATATATGGGAAGTAGAAAATCCAAATGAACCATTATTAATATTAGAACCGAAAGTGCCATGCGTTTGTCTTGAATATAATCAAAAAGATCCAAATAGTTTGGTAAGTGGAATGTATTCTGGTCAAGTAGCTGCATGGGATACAAGACATGGAAAATATCCAGTTCTAATAACTGAACGTGAGATATGTCATAGAGAATCTGTTAATTCGGTTTTATGGAATAATTCTAAAAGTGGTACAGAATTTTTCTCAGGTGCATCTGATGGTCAAGTATTATGGTGGGATACAAGAAAATTAACAGAACCATTAGATAAATTATTAATGGATCCAATACGTACTGATGAACAAGATTTATCAAGATCGTATGGTGTATCAATTCTAGAATATGAAACTACAATACCAACACGATTTATGTGTGGAACAGAAATGGGAATGTTGTTCTCATGTAATCGTAAAGGAAAAACACCAATGGAAAAAATCTCAATAAGGGTATAAAATTGTCTTTTCGAATTTTTGGATTTGTCTTTTTTGTTTTTATTTATCTGTTCCAGATGATGTGTCATTTGGGACCTGTTTATGCCATAACTAGAAATCCGGCATTTGTTAAAAATTTTCTAACTGTTGGCGATTGGACAGCTAGAATTTGGTCAGAAGATTGTCGTGAAAGTTCAATAATTTGGACAAAAAATCAACAGGCAATGTTAACTGATGGAGCATGGAGTTACACAAAGTATGTACGACGAGTACATGCAGAGAATTCTCGAAGAGAAATTAATTTCAAATATGATTTTTTGTTTACATTTAAGAGTTTCATTATTTTTTATAACACGAATGGATGGTGTCTTAGATGCATGGGATTTATTACAACAACAAAATGAGCCAGTATTAAGTATTAAAGTTTGTGATGATTCATTATTATGCTTACGTACAAATGAAAATGGTAAATTAGTTAGTTGTGGTAGTCAAAAAGGTGCAACATTTCTAATTGAAGTATCTGAAAATATGACATGCTCATCGAAAAATGATAAACCATTATTAACTGCTGTATGAATTTGAAAACAAAAAGAACCAAATTGCCATATTACAGATAACTAAAAAAAAAAATTCTTCATTTTTTTTTTGTAATGCTTGTTTCAGATGTTTGAACGTGAAAATAGACGTGAAAAAATTCTTGAAGCAAAATCAAGGGAAATCAAATTGAAAGTTAAATCAAATTTAATTCATGAACAAGAAGATACAACAGTAATTGGTGGTAAATTGAATGTAACATCATTTAAAGGTGAATTACAGTGAAAATTATAATTTTGTTTGAAAATTTTTAAAATTTGTTTTTTTTTGATTATTATACAGATGTCTGTCAACAAATCGAAACAGAATATTTTGCGGCTGTAGAAAAGGAAAAAATTAATCGATTATCTGGAGAAAAACGTAGGTGGGCTTAGTTAATAATAAACGTTTTCTACGTTGGCCAAATAAAATGCTATTGAAAGCATATAAGCTTAATAAACGCCAGCGTGAAAGTAGCACTATACTCTGTCCATTAATATTATGTCACTTAAGGTCTTATGGAGATTTACTTAAAGTGGTTACCATTTTACATCACTATCTGTATTGATATTCAAAAACTTTATCTGATATATAATTAAAGCCTTGTGGATTGTGGTAATACTGCCTAGCGAAACAGTCTAATTATGAGAGAAGAAAAATCCCATATGTACCTCTATAAGACCTTAAGTGCATAAATATTAATGGACAGAGTATAAAATTTTTTTTGTAAATTTTTTATTTTTTCATTTTTTTCTCTTCTAACAGAGAAAGAGGATGAAACGTATGAAAATACAATCCAAAATGAAAATAATACAAAAGTATAAATATGTATGTGTAGCTACAATTTGAGTCGTTTAAAATCCAAAAAAAATAAAATTTATAAAAATGAATACATACATTCGGTTTTTAATTGAAATCTTACCTTAACAATATGTAGATCATTAAGGTCAGGTAATTAATAACTGATATTTTTATCATTGTTATCAATATCACCGGTCTCATTACCATCAGCAAAGTAACGATAATAATCATCATAATCATAATAATCAATGCTATCATCATTTATTGTTGTTGTTTGAGCAGTTGATACTGTTGCACCACCAACTGATCGATTATCTGGTAATAATTCAGGATTTTCACGTTCAATTTCAAATGATGATTTCTCAAATGTTTTCTCTTTAACAGAACGTTTTTCTTTTTCTTCATTTATAATTTTTAAAAATTGTTTTTTAATTGATGGCAACAATGGATCAATCTGATACAATTTAAATTCATTTTCATTTCCTTCTGAAACCATCATCATCTCTTCATCAATTTCATCATCAATATCAATATCTGTTACAGTTTTAGTTTTAATTTCTGTTTTAGTTTTCTCAATTTTTGATTTTAGATATTCATTTTCGATTTCTTCATCATCATATTCTGAAATCTTATCGATGTCTTGTGATTGTTTTGTAATTTCTTGTTCTTTACTTTGTTTCTGTTTCAGTAAAATTTCTCTCATGCGTCCATCAAGAATTTTAATACGATGTACCTCACGATCAAAAAACTATAATACAAACGGATATTACATTAATTGGTCAAGCATTTCAATTTTTTTTTATTTTTTTTTATTTTTTTTTTTTTACTTTACCGCTGATAATAGTTGTCTATCATTCTTTTCAGATGTTGTTAAGGCTTCATCCAATTTTATTAATGATATATCACCATTTTTAGTACCAACAGCTAATAGCTGCCCATTATTAGTACCTCTTAATGCAGTTATTGATGATTTGAAAATATCTAATGAATAAATTGGCTTTCTTTGATCCAGCAATATATCCCAAAAATCAATTTTTCCATCATCACGTCCAGTAAAATACAATGAACAACGATTTTGATTCCATGTACCACAATTTAATTGAACTGAATGATTTACAGTACGCGTTAAAGCTGATGTTTTACAATCTTCTGTCCAAATTTTTGTACACCAATCACCAACAACCAAAAAATATTTCATATAAAATGGATTACGTTCCATTGATTTAATTGGACCAGCCATAGCTTGAAAATTTCCAATCATTATTTCACTTGGTTTTGTTGCTTTTCGATTACCTAAGAATATGTATCCCTTATCTGTTGCTGACATAAATCGAACTGGTATGGTATATTCGAATTCTAAAACAGTACATCCATGAGCTCTTTGAATATTTTGCTCATCAGTCTTTATAGGATCAAGCATGAATATATTAAAGGGTGCTGAAAGATTTCGTACATCCCAAAAATGTATCGTGCCATCCATTGATCCAGAATAAAATTCAGCATTTGATTTTGATTGTACCCATACTAAAGTAGAGCAAATATCACGATGACTCGTTTCTAAGGGACTCACAGCTACTGGTTCTATTCCAATGCGTGCATCCCAGCTACAAACTGATCCATTATGTAATGCACCAGCTAAAATATGAATATCTTTCGGATTCCAATTGATACAAGTGGCAGTAGCAGGTGCCTTAAGGACACTGATGGGTTTCAAAGGATCAGCTAAATACAACAACAAAAAAAAAACGATGTATGAAAGCTGTATAATGTATATAGCCGCCATTGTATTATGTACTTATGTCCCAAATGTAATTGTTTGTTGAATAATCAATTGGAGCATATAAATCGGGTAGACCGTATGTAGCTAAAAATTTCTCATTACTACCACCAGGCTCCCAGTTAATATTCATTATTTGACGAAATTGTTTCTCTGGATCATGATATTTATTTAGACAGCATGCTGTATAAGTGCCATTAAATTCAATTATTGATTCCAAATTTTCAAAATGTTCTTCATAAATATTAACTGCATTATTTTGAGAGATTGCTTCCATTATTGGCTTTTAGGCAAAAATTAAAAAAATAAAATAAATAAAAATAAAAGTAAATTAAATGCAAAAATGTTTAACCTTTTCAATTTCACAAATATTATCTTGCCAATATTCTTCTCTTTCAATTTTTTTTCTATAACGATTAACTGCCTCATCATCAGTAAAATTTATATCTTTTGGCCATCCACCTTCAATATGGCACATTCCACGATGATTAATTTCAGCATTTTCAGTATTCACTATTTGTAATGAGAATTGTTTATTTAATTGTGTACCACGATCAATTGGATCACGTAATACGTAATCATTCATTAATGTATGATCAGATGGTATATCAATTAACATTTCATGACGTTCAGAAAATATTGGTTGACGTCCAAAAAAACGACGTTGTCTAGTATATGTATATGTATTTCTCCAATTCATTATTTTATGAATTTAAATTTTGTAATTTTTTTTTATTTTTATTTAATTTGTAAAATATTTAACAAAATATAACGTAATTGAAAAATATCCGTTTTAAATTTGTCTACTACAAAAAGTAACAGTAAATAAAAATGGGTAAATGTGATTATTAAAATTTGAAAAAAAAATTTTTTATGACAATATGTCATAAAGCGAATCATGCACAAGGATCATTACAAGAGGAAACCAGACAGACCAACCAAAAACCTGGCCAAGTATAATCAAAGACGACATGTCTAAAGCTAATGTTGATCCAATGACAATTTAGGATAGGACGACTATCTGGAGGCTAAGCATACGCAAAGCCGACCCCAAATAATTGCCGGGAATATAAGGCTAGGAAGAAGAAGAAGAAGAAGATATACTTACATGATAAGATGAAGGAGGTTTAATAATCCCAATGAACAATTTAGTGAATGTTCATTTTAAATTGACATTCACTATGAATTGATTGTTTTCATTCATTATGGTTTCACTTTTTGGATTCACAGTGTGTATTTCAAAAGCGATATTCATTATGATTCCACTGTTGGGATTCACTAGCAATTCATAACATGATTATCACAGTGATGTAAAAATTTTCATATAGAGATGAATGTTTCGTGATAGTCTAATAATGAGACTAATATGAAGAAAATGTTAATTCACAATCATGTAGTGACTTCATTGTGATTGCATAATGAATTACGATCGTTTACTGGGATGAGCTACTGGGAATATGAACTGTATGTATGATGACACTGATATTGTGCACAAAATCAAAATGAATAGGCTAAATTGAGTCGGTTATACATCGAGTTGGATCGGTGAGTGACCCAATGCAACGTATAATGAATGAAGCTATCTTCAAAAATGCATCACACTGCCTACTTGATGCGATCGTATTCAGATCGTATTATGATCTTAAGCTGAATATCGCATATCAAATAGACAGTGATGCAGCATTTTTGAAGATTGTCTGAATTTTAATCCAGAGGGTAAATGAATGATTGCTTAAGACTTATCTTAGCTAGATGATTTGTGTAAGGAGGATGTGTCCATTTGGAAAATTTCAAATTGAAATACAAGAGATCATGATGAATAAAGGATCTGTTGAAAAAGTGATTTTGCTGATATTGATGATCTCCATTTTCAAAAATAAATAAGCACAAATCAATTTAAATTATATTCTACATACATGCATGCATGTGTTTCAATTTTATTACGATAATCAATTTTTTTGTTTTTTTTTGTTATTGTTGTTGTTGTTTTATCTACAATAATAAAACAGATAATTATAATTTAAGATCGATAATTATAATATTATCTGTGATGAA